>CM041640.1:8553210-8644095 GCA_023333625.1 Bothriochloa decipiens | reverse complement strand
GCCCAATGATGTTGAGCTCAGCGGACGGAACCCCCGTCCGAGAATGCAATAAGAGGGAATCCTCTTTGGCTGCAAGATCTACACCGGTTTGGCTGGCCCAATGATGTTGAGCACTGCTGGGGGTGCGTGGTAGAATAAGATAAACAAGCGTACGTGTGCACTTGGTCGTTGGATCGCTTGGCGCTTTGCCTCATCTCTCCCTCCCTCTTTGTCCTCTGCCCGAGCCAGCCAGCCAGGGAAGCCAACGCAATGACGAATGATCACCAGACACCAGTTGTTAATTTTAACAATCTGTTCGTTGAGTTGAGCCGCCGGCTCGTAGCTTGCAGGCACTCTGTAGTGTGTAGTCTACTCCACAGCAGCTTGCGAGGCGTTGCGTGACGTGAATCGGGCTGGCATTTTTCTACACGTTAGCTAGAAAGCAAGCTGCAAGTTTCAAAAAACAAAAGTAGAAAGCAAGCTGCAGACTTTGAAAGTCCAAGTCGGTCTGGTTGACAGTGGAGACCGACCGATGGATGTCTCTTTCGGTCCGTGCATGGCACCAGAAATTGAAACCGCCTGCCTACTTTCTACTACTTGTAGTACTTTTTCATGGCAAACATTTTTTTTTCTATGTTGATTAATGATGGACTGCCGGACTTTGTCCTTTTTTTTTTCTCTCTTCTCTCAAGCAAAAGGAAGTACTACAGCAAATACTGTTACAGAGATACTGACGGAGTCTGACCGTGACCTGGCCGAGACTTCGCCCCCACAAAATTAAGACCAGACACGGTGCGAGCTGCATTGGCTACCCTGATCACTCAAGTGTCGATCAAGAAGGCTGTCAGCTCGATCATATTGAAGCTGAAACGCCCTTGAGAATTGAGATGAGGCTTAGCTTGAAGAGGATTATTGTATGGGCATTGGGCACGCACACGTACGGCTGCCTGCCTGCCGCCGATGGATGCAAAAATCTTTTGGAGATCCAGCCGGTTACATCAGTGGCGCGAGTTTTCTTTTCCAGCTTTAAAGCCCGTCGAGGTGGCGATAAGGATGGCCGGCCTGCTGCTGCCTTTTGAACCGGGCTAGTGCTCATCTCTACACGCTATCCCTGCCATTGTTTAGTGGTGGCTGAAAAAGGATGATCTGGTCTCCGATCATTTGGAACGGGACACGGAATCATTCATTCACCCGTTCTTTGATCACCGTCTTTAGACCTCGCACTACTGTTGACCAGTACTACAAGCAACAATTTATTAACTATGCAGAACCGACGACGAGCGCTTTTGTGATTTGTTATAATGTGAAAAAAAATTGCACCGACGACGGACTGAGATTAAACAAACATAACCGAGCTTCACATCACCTGGGCGAGCACTGAAAAGACGATGATTAGATTAGCGCGTCCGCACTGCAGTGCAGGTAGTTGGAGCGAGTTGGACCGCAGGAAGGAGCACTTTCTCTATAGGGGAGGGCCCCGTGCATGCATAATCCGTAAGCGCTTCCATTAGTTTATCTACGCTACTCAACGCAGCTCTACGGAGGTGTCTGTAGCATACCGCTAGCCTACAGAATGGTCTTTGAAAAAGGGCACAAGCGACGTCCGAAAACACTGATCCCGCCGAACTTGCTGCAGTGGTAATTTTTCTTGCTTTTTACTGCTCCGTAGTAGAAAATAACTCATCCACCAATCCGTTCTTTTCCAAACAGATATAGCGACGTGGCGACTCTCTGTCTTCTACTCCTAATGTACTAATAACTTTGTTTTTTCACGAGATGTCGGGTGACATGAGCCACAACAAAAATTCCACACCAAGAACGTAAAGTAGTAACCAACGTGCCGGCCTTTTTGACTTGACACCAAGAACATATTATTAACTAAAAACCCGCACGCGTACATATAAACTTAAAAGTAAAAACCCGCACGTACACAGAAGATTAGGCATGATGCAAGGGGAAGTGTCCAGAAAGAAACGGCGTAGTAAAATATCAGGCAAAGCAACCAACCTTAAAGAAGCGGTGAGCCCACGCCACGCTATGATGCATGATGCATGATGCATGATGAGCACACGGCCGGGGCAGCCACGCATGGGACTTCGCCGGGGCCAGGACGAGACAAGCCACTCGACCGAGTCACCACCCAGCAAGTTGCGTTGCGTCCTCCTCTCCCCGATCCCTCTCGTCCCCTGGTGGAAAAGCAAAAGGATCCAAGAACATCTTCGTGCAACCATCCCTTTCGTTTCTTTTCACCGCGGCGAAGCCAAGCAAGTTGAGAGCTCTCCCTGTCCCTCGTACAAAGACGTCGTTGGCCCACGGCGCCACGCCCGCTACAGTGTGTAGACAAGGGTGCCAAATCGCACTCACAGGTCTTGGATTGAGCCCGAGATGAATGAAAATCGTTTGTCGCGTTTGTATCCTACTATAGGGTCCAAAATATAAGGGTTAATAATGAAATGTCGCATATTTGAGTACTAAAACAATATATTTGGTATATAGGCTTTATATTGTTTATTTAGTTTATTTTAATAATAACTTGAACAATTGATTGGTCTTTGTTCTCCCCATTTCAAATTATTAAACCTTTTGATGTATAATAAGAACTAATATACTCCCTCCATCTCAAAAAGGACGACGTTATGGAAAGCGTGTCGGTCAAACTTTCTCAACTCTAACTAGGTTTATACAAAATACGTATTTATATCTCTAAATAAATTTATTAAAAAAACTAGACTTAAATATCTTTCTGATGATACTAATTACTTAGCATAAATATTTATATATTTTAATATATAATTGCCGATAGTTTGAAAATATTGACTTCTCAGGAAGTGAGAATGACATCTATTTTATGACGGAGGGAGTATTTAAAAAGGCAAAGAATGTCTTATAATTTAGAATGAAAGGAAGTATATGGTGAGTAACTGAATGTGTTATTTATCGTATAATATAACCTTGGTGTTGTATTACTTATGTCGTAAATAGATCCATACATGAAAAACGAGTGTGGCGAGGATATGTACGATCAAGGGTGGGCAAAATACTGTGATATCAAATTCCCAAACCCAAATTACCCGACCCTGAAATACCAGTCATAAATTCTGATAGTAACTACTAAAAGGTAAAGTTATTATCTTGTTTAGTGTTGCTCTTCTATTCTGTTTCTATTATTTTGTTGTTCATTGATAAGAAGACAAGAAGTGTTTCTATTATTTTTGTTTATATATCTTTAAAATGATATTCTGTCAAACTTGATGGTCAATTTTTGATATGTCGTGCAAGAACTGAATCCGAATTATCAAAATTCGGGTATCGTTTTCCAGAGTCGAAATCGGGTAGCAATTTGTAATATCGAATCACTAATTATCCAAATGAACTACCTAATCAGAAAATTTTCAGGTTATGTGCGATAAAATATCATGGGTGGTTAAGCATTAGAGGGCGAGACAGACTCTCCCCTGGCCCCGTCCAGGGAGGAGGGTAAAATTTCGGATAGCTGGAGCACACTCCACGCAAACGGACATGGCGTCGCTGACGCATATAACATAGACTGCAGAGAAGTCTTGACCCCTTCCGGCCGGCCACGCAGTAATGGACTGTTACTGCTCTCGTATTTCACGTGACCATGCACAGTCTGCATTGTACGTTGTGTGAACTGTGGAACCGTGCGTGGTCCGTGGGAGGTGGAGGGGAGATGCACACAGCACACAGGTGCTTCCTCTGCTTGTAGCGAGTTCCGGTGCATTGCACTTGCACCGACCTGGCGGCGGCAGAGGGCCGGAGCGTGTGGGTACGGCGGAAGCGAGCGGACCACCCACGCGCCGGGGGTCCAACGCCGTGAAATCCCTGGTCCCTCCCTCGCTCGGCAACAGAGGAGAGGAGCCGTCGAGAGCGATCGAATCCGGGGTGGGTCTGTGGCCACTCGGGCAGTGCACGGGCGCGGGGCACCGCGCAGTGCGGTGAGAGCAGAGCAAACCCACCACCACCGGACCGGAGCTCCCACCCCAACCCCACGGCGCTCGCGCTACGCGATGCGGGTCCCCCAAGCTTTCCGCGTCACCTTTCCTTCCCTTGGCCTCGCGCTTTATATAGCCACCGCGCCCGCTTCGCCTCTCCCGTCCACGCATCGCCACCGCGCCATATCTGCAGGAAGCAGCAAATCGCGGCCTCGCCCCCACCTCCCCTCCCCCTTTCGCCACCACCACCGCCACCGCAAGCCAAGGGGGGAAGCCAGCGAGCGAATCCGGACAAGCGCCGCTGCCCCCGGTCGCGCGGCCGGCAACGCGAGCATGGGTTTCCCGGTGGGCTACTCGGAGCTGGTGCTCCCGAAGCAGCTGCTCCACCTCCTCCTGCTGCTGGGCTACATCCGCCGCTTCCTCCTCTGGGCGTTCGACGCCGTGGGCCTCGGCGACCTGCTGGATCTCGAGGACGACCGCCACCACCAGGCGCTGCTGCAGGACCATCAGCACGGCGACGCGCAGGGGCGGGACCACCACGATGCGGCAGCGGCGATGCTGATGCAGCAGCAGCACCGCCGGCGGTCGGAGTTCCGGGCGGTGCCGGCGCTGGTCATCGAGGAGGTCCTCCCCGTGGTGCGGTTCGACGAGCTGTCCGCGGAGGCGGCTCCGCGCGTCGGCGGGGACTGCTGCGCCGTGTGCCTCAGCGGCATCGCGGGCCCCGACGAGGTGCGGCGGCTCAGCAACTGCCGCCACGTCTTCCACCGCGCCTGCCTCGACCGCTGGATGCTGGAGCACGACCAGCGCACCTGCCCGCTCTGCCGCGCGCCGCTCATCCCCGACGAGATGGCCGGCGCGCTCTGGGCCTGCGCCGCCGGCGTCCCCGACGCCTCCGACTTCGACTTCTCCTACTTCGGCGCGGCATCGACGACGTTGCCGCTGACGCCCGTGACGCCCTCCGCACCGACGCTGCTGCGGCCGCACGAGCTGCTGCTCACCGGCCTCGGCGGATACCAGTGAGTCACCTCACCGCCCCGCCCGCCGGCCTGCCGGAATCCCACCTCTGACCGTCCCCGTGCGGAATGCGTGGCCGCGAACGTCTCAATCCAAGGACAGCCGCCGCCGAGGCAGAGAAACCAACCGGAGGAGGGGATGCTCGAATTGTACATAGGCAAAATGAGTGAAGCGGCCACGCCCCCAGAAAAAGGCTAGTAGGAGATTAGATTCCTCTCGTGCATACGTAGATTCCGTCTTCCAAGTTTGTGGAGTTGTGAATCTTTCCGCGGATTTGGATTAATTTTGTCGATGAGATGAGATGAGATGAGATGAGCTACGAGGCAGCGTGTCGATGCAAGATTTGGGCCCGCTTTTTTTATCCTGCCATGCGCCCATGCTGCTTGCTGGCTGCTCATGCCCAGGTCAGGTCACCCGTCGTCACCCCCAGCTGCTCGCGTTTTTCGTTTTTCTCATCTGGGATTCTGGATTGGACGGGGAGGGTCGTCGGGTCTGGTACGTCCGTGGACCGACCGACCGCTGGACGGCTCCGTTCCTCTGAACCTTTCCGCCATCCTCCGTTTCGCGGACGGACGGAAGGACCCAAGCGCGCGATTTTCCCCCCACCTACTCATGCCACAAAATATATTTGATTCATCGGGAAAACGCCAAGGCTCCAGATGTTCCGTGGATCTGGAGGCCAGCACAGGTCACCCGTTGCTGTAACAGCTGCAGTTTTACAACAGTGGCAAACGCCAATCAGACAGCCGGGGATGCGAGCAAATCCGCCGAGTCCCTGGATTCCATTCCTGAATCCAATCACCCGTGTCACCCGCCTGGCGGCTTCGCGAGTGCATCTTGCCCTGACCGGCATGCTCAGGTACGTGTGCACGGTCTTTCGGAGTTCAGATCCAGAGACACCCGCGGGTTCAAGCGGTCTGATAGGACGGGGAACTCTGACTCTGAGGCGTGCTCCTAGACGCAAACCCTACTGCCTCAGGTTTGCCCGCCGGCCGGCCTCCCTACAGCGACCAAACGCCGAGGTAAAAGTGCAACTCCCAACCATGATGATCTGCAGCAGAAAGGAAGACAAATTATTCAGTCTCGCTCTGAAAGTCGGAGCGCCCTTGACAGGTGTAGGCTGCTTCTCTACCTGTAACGCACGGCCAAGGGATAGGCGATAGACACGCCACTCGGCCACTCCGTGCTGCCCCTGGGTCTCCTCCCGGACCGAAAGAGAGGAGTATCAGCAAAAGAGTGTGTGCGTTAAGCACCGGCGCTTTTTTCTTGGTTAGGAACGCATTACTCCTTGCGCTTTCCCTGTGCACGGAGTACTTTGTGTCGTGATGCGAATTTAACCCGCTACTTTACTCCTATCTAGCGGTAGTTTTGCTTGCAAGTAAAACAAGGCCACGGAAATCGTAACAACACTAAACAAAAGCTTGTTCGTAAAGGCAAGAAAATGAGAAATGTGGGGTCATTCAGTATCCAAAGAAAATAAAATAAAAAAGAAGCAGTGGGGGCATTTAGGCTCGATCGATGGATCCATGCACTGAATGGAACCAAAACCGAAGCTTATAATCGATGGGGAATAATGACACATCAAGCCAGGCCCCTCCCGAGTACGGGACCACGGGCTCACTCATTATCGTACACGCTGGGGACCGGGCCCCGGCCAGCCAGCCAGCTCTCGACGTGCCGTCGTCGCGTAACGGCTGGCCGCCAGCCGCCGCGCCGCATCATCACGATTCAGGCAATGGCGGACGGACACGTCTGCCTGGCGCCTAGCAGTGCACAGCAGCAGCGGCTGACAGTGGCTCGCCCATCCGACCCATTGTTAAGCAAGCTAGATCGTACCCCTCATTGTTGGCTGTCGATTTCGCAACTAAAGCGAAACAGATAACGACGTCGGCGAAAGCTAGTATTATCATCTTGGCAACTGGCTAGTTTGAGGGAAAGGCGAGCATAATTCCGAGTTCTTTTTTGGTGCTAATGATATGAACAGGGATCGTATTCTCGAGAACAGTAGGGAAGGAAACAAAAGAGAGCCCATGGCTCATCATCAGTAGAGAAAGCAATACCACGCAGCCCCGTACCGGTGGTTTCACTTCACTGGATGATGCGTCGTTTTCGCCGTCTATTCGCCCGTTCCCTGACGGCCCCGCGAAGCGAAAAGGGCCGAGGCCGTGCCATCACGCTCACCACGCTACAGCGGATAAGAACGAGCCGAGCCGCTGGCCGATCCATGGGTCGATCGAGCTCGCCCGGCCCGGGCCCCGGCGTCCACGCCACCGTCCGCATCAGCTTTTAGTTCCGCGGATGCACGAAATCCGCAGTGCCGCGAGCACGTACGAACGTGCCGCCCAACTCGCGCCCATCCACGTCGTCATCGTCGTCGTCGCGTCGCATGGTCGGGATCGAGCGAGGGGCCTCCACCTCGTCGCGGTGCGTTGCTGCCACGGCCGCTCGCCCTCTCCTCGTCTTGTATGGGAATGGGCGTTCCACTTCCACATCAAAGGCGGTCCAGCCGTTTTCCAGCGCGCCACCAAAGCGTCGCTGGTAGACAGGGAGAGAATGTACAAGAAAACGCCAGAGCGAGACCGTGAGTTGCACATGTGAAAAAAAAAATCGCTCAAACCCTGAAACGCTTGTCCACACACACACACACACATCGTCTGAAATTCAATCTATCCGCGGAAGGAGTGCATGGCATTGTACTGATCTTATCCACGCGGCTGCATCTGCCGATATATTCTCGAGTCACTCCAAACTGTTCAGGTTCATCCGCAACCCAAAAAAAAAAAAAGTTATCAAGGAGGGCTCGGAATGCCCTGCTGCTTCCACACGCACTGTTTGAGCTTTATCGACGTTGTCAATCTGAACTCTGAAGTGTAGCCTGAGATGCATTGTACTGTACGTACAAACCTTCCGTTTCGTTTCGTTTAAGCAAGTCACAGATCACAGTCGATTGATTTGACACTTGGGGACTATTCAATGATGAGGAAGCGAATCTGGCGCAAGAGATTTGGGTTTCATTCATCCACCATCTCGCGGGTCGGTCGTTCGCAGGTCCACAGTCCACTGCTATTTCGGCGGATCTTTCGGAAATGGAGGATTTCAGCGATAATGGCCCGACAAATGAAAGATCTTGCCGGGCCCTCGATATCCACCAGACGGCAGACTTGCCAGGGGGACCTGACCTGATGGTGGGTTGCGGAGCGGCCTGGCCTGCACCAGCACCACCTGCACGGGCTGCACGAGATGTATGAATACGACAGGCAGTATACGGGGTTCTGGGACGAGCAACCGGCAACCGCTATGAATATCAGGAATGGACCTGTAGCGTCGCGCAACCAGCAGCGGGTTCTTACGGATGCGTCAGATGGCAACTGCCTGACAGCTACAAAACGTGCAGCTGTGACCACAAGGCCACCAGATAGTTTCTTAGAGTTTATAAAGTAAACGAATCAGATCTCAACTATTATTCAAAATATACTAGTAGTATTTGTGTATTGGAGCTTGCCGTAAAAATGGAATTTATAGTCGTTACATAAGCAAGCCCGTCGTTTGCTTTGAGGCCGTTAGTTATTTGGGCCGAGTGTAAATGTGGACCAGACTAGGAAAAATGTGGCCCATGAAGACCATTAAACCGCAGATCGGCTGCATACAACTCTAGCATGTCCATCAGAAAAGAATCGAGCCCCATCAGTAGCAGTTGGGTTCCAAACTGCCCCATCATCAAGCTCAAGCCCCATGGGCCTCTGGCCGGAAGATTCCCATGCCTATTTTTTTAATTTTTTAATATAAATTTGTTTAAATCCGTTTCTATAGAAATCAAACTTAAATCTGCTGGGTACTACTTAGGTGTTGTAGCTAATAGGCTAGAGGCACTTTAATGCTAAGCTCCTTGCTTAGGTGGCACCAACAAGAAACCTGCCCATCAAAGAGAACCAAATTAGCTCTGTTTAGTCACAACTGCAAGAAAAACTTGCGAACATCGAAATTGAAGTGTGCTTGTCAGCTAGCCAAAAAAGAATATTTGCTCCAATCCTTGCTTGGAAAGGCTACTCAGTTGAGCAAAGGTACCAAGCGATCCCTTAGTTATGCTAGTTGTCGTTAGTATTACATTTTAATTGCTTATTATTTTTTTAAATCAAATAAACTTTTATTCTAGTCTCTTCGTAAGTTAGGCGCTCATCCTATCCTTACAAGAATTTTAGTCTCCTGCTGACAAAAAGTAAGCTCTCTCAAAAGGCACATTACACAAAAGGGAAAAGGTCTAGGCATTAAGCTATTATTAGACAAACACCATTCGTTTTTGGTGAAGATATTATAGCTGTTATCTATACCTATCTATAAAGAGGTAAAATTGTTTCACCTTTTTTTTTTCTTTCACCTCTCCGTATCTTATACGTTGACGGTTAGAAAACCATAATCTATACCTATCTATAAAAAGCGAAAATTTCTTCACTCAATTTTCTTTCACCTCCGTGTTTGGATCGATGACGGTAGATTCCTCTCCTATACGTCCAGTCTGTACAGAATTAGAATTATATTTAATTTTCTGTCTCTCCTCTCATTTACGTTTAGAGTCCGTTTAAAATTAGGATTATTTAATTATGACATCCTAACTTGTATTCGGACGGTGAAGATCGGGTAAAAAGTAAATCCAAATCCAACAAGAATAGTACGCAACAGCAAAGATGAAAAAAATAGTCAAAAAAACTTGACATGAATAAGAATTGCCTGTGTTGTTATCGTTCAACTTTGACACTTATCATTATGGATGGTCTCCCATCCAAATCCAAACTCAAATAAAAATAGCTCTGAAAACACAAATAGCTTATAAAATCAAACCAATCCACCCATACACAAATCGATCGATTTGAAAATCAGATCAAGCCTTCAGGTCGCCCAAAGTGCCCACGACGTGCCTCAACGCCGCCATCAAGGTCCGCTTGTGCAGGCAAGGCGGCGAGCTTGGCTAGCACGAATTGATCCAGGTGAAAATCAGATCAAGACTCCGCGCCTCGGCTTTCACAGTCTGCACTGCCAATCAGGTCCACTTGTCCAGATGAGGCGACGAGCTTAGCTAGCTGACGCTGCGAGGACCTCGTCCGCGTTGGACTGGACGTGGAAGGCCATGATGGTGGTAGCGAGGCACACAAGGCCAAATGAACAGGAGCCGCCACTGGCCTTAGCGTCGCTGTTGAGGATAGCTGCTGCCACCGCACACCGTAAAATAAACATATGACATCGCTAGCCATAGATATAGCCGTTTATACTCATGATTTATATTCATACGAGTTCGATAGTATATGTCTAACCAATGTACGCTATATGATTCTAAAATGTACTACAATAAATGACACAAATTATAATTTTCGTTATAACGCATGGGCATATTTGATAGTTCTTCGTATAATGACGGTCTGGCGGATTCCTCTAGGATTGGCAAACAAAGAAAAGTTTGTCTAGTGAGTGGCATTGAAAATGACCTGCCTGTAAGAATATGAAACTTTTTTTTTGAGAGAGAGAAATATGAAACTTTTCGTCAAAAAGTCAAGTTGTTTTTTGGCTCAACCGGATATAGTTAGACTAAATGATTGCATTTACACCAAGCTCGAGGGCACAAGTTGAAATATATCCGTTGAAGACCAAAGATATGAGCAACTCGTTGGTGGACGTAAACCCGAAGAAATTGGAACACATAAAATCGTTGGTTTCTTTGTTATTGCGAAAATACCAACTTCCATTCTCTAATTTCGCTTTAGTTACAAGGTTTGGTTTTCTCAGCAGCAACGAAAAGGGCCGCGCGCGTCGCGAACTCGTGATTAGCGTGACAGGCCATTTTTCTTATTCGTGTCCATTCATCTATCCCTCTCGTCAGCTAAGGGCTCTCTTTACAAACTTGTCGTAAGACGACACCGTCTTGTTCGGCAGTTCCGACCCATCCCATCCAGTCCGCCGAAGCAGGATCGGCGTAGTGGGCGCCGGCGTGCGTGGGAGGGGCGGTGCGTAGCCATCGCGATTCGCAAGACGATAACATGACGCAGGCCGGGGCGATAGCAATGGGAAGGGCATCCTCGACCTCGACGCCCGATTCGCCGTGCACGCGACACCACGGCGGCCACGGCTCGCGACAAATAGCGTGACATGCGACATGCGATCGGTCTCGGTCAAGTGGAACGCGCACGCGTGCTAAGCTTTCGATCGGATCGTTTATTTCCGGTGGAATTCCGCGGCTTCGATCGAAGGCAGCCAAAGCCAATCCCTATCCCCTCTCGCGTGAAGCTAATCCCTATCCCCTCTCGCGTGTGACTGGGTTCACGTACGAGGACCGGCCGTTTGGTTACTTCGGCTCAGCGTGTGAACTCGTCGTTTCAGCGTTTTTTCTCTAGACTACGGTACGGTGATGATGAGCGAGTCATGCATGTCGTCCTGGCTTCCCGGCCGGAGGTCTCTGCTAGCTCGTCGTCGTCGACTGGTGATTTGGCGTTCCAGTACTAATTAACTCGCTGTTTCTGGAGACGACTGTGTGACTTGGAGTTTGACAATTCCCAACTGGCAGTTACCCCTCTCGGTTTTATGCCACTAAACAATAAGTTTGACCTCATTGTCGTCGTCGTTGTTGAGCCTAAAGCTCACAGACCGAGGAGTAAGGAGAGCGCACTTGCCTCCGGCGAGAGTACGAAGAAAGGGACAGGGCAGCACCAACATTCCCTGCGCTTCGGGTTTTGACCAAATGACAACAGCGCGAAATGGTAGGCCGCCGAAGGCGACAGAGCTAGCACCGAACGGTGCAAAAGCCAACTCAGGCCTTGCTTAGAGCACTTAAAAAGTTTGAAATTTCACTCTCTTTCTATCACATTAAATGTTATATAGTATGAATAGAGTATTAAATATTAATAAAATAAATAACTAATTATATAGATTAGTTATAAATCATAAGACGAATCTTTTAAACCTAATTACTCTATGATTAGACAATATTTATCAAATATAAATAAAAGTGTTACAGTGTTTTTTAGGCTAAAAATTTATCATGTAAACAAGGCTTTTTAATCGTTTTTGTTGTCCTTGATCGAAATGATTACCCTTTATTGCACAAGAAACTAGCTAGAGCCCAGAGGAAGCACCCACGCCAAATAAAATCTCCGTCCAAATCCATCTTAGACCATGCGTTGTTTCTTGGTGGCTTTCCACTGTGTCAGTGTGCATGTGACCTCTTGTCACTCTCAAGCTAGCGACGAGCAATCATTTTCCGTGTGCCTTAATAAAACTCCTATGCGTCGCAAATTAAGTTGGTTTCGGTCGAGAGTGTAGGCTCTGCTCGATCGTAACTACAAACGCAGCTATTACAAAACGGGGAAGCTAAGGACTACACGTCGATGTCACAAATCACTGCTTGCCAGGACCGGTGGCTTTATTTCCGCCAAGATCACACAGTACTTGTCAAGTTTGGTACGTAGTAAGCTAAGCTCTATTGTGTGCCAAAAGTTGGTACTCTTGACTCTTGGTAGCTGCACAAGAACATAGGTGACGTCAACAACACAGGAACGCGAAGACCTGCATGTCACAATTCGTGGAACATATGTTCATTCTGGCACAGTGTTATAGTATGAGTACTTGAGTAGTATCGGGGAGCTGTGGTGCGTATCCAATTTTCAACGGGGCCATGGGACCAGCCAACATTCCTAAAGAACCCAACAAGTGCTGGAAGGGCTCGGTATAGTAGGAAGGACGAGATCATGAGAATTTAAAAGTGCGGCGTCCCTTTCAGTCTTTTCTTTTGCTATGGTCCATACCCACACGAAATATTTGCCTAGGCGCAGTAGATTAGACAATATCTTGGTTTGCAATATAATATTTTGAGCTACTACCTGTCACGATCCTACAATTCTAGCTCTGTTCTTAAGCAACTTAAAATCTGATAAGTCTACACAAAAGAAGGTACCAATAGCAATGATATTGAATACATTTGATGACGAGTCTAGCGGCACTTATTGATATCATAAATATCAATTTTCTATATAAACTTGATCAAACTAAAATGGTTTAGTTACACACTACATATTATGTAAACATCAGAAACCAATAAGATTCCTACGAAAACAACACCAAAACATATCGTGCTATACATGTAGCATGCATGCTTAATTGCTTTTCTATGATTATAACACATGTATACTTCCGCCATTTGAAATTACAAGGCTCATTTTGTCTTGACATAGGCTCAAAAATATTAAAGGTAGTTTATACTACCCATCCTTTGTTGTGTTAAAAATGTTATATTGCATCATGCATGCATGATAATCAAGACATGAAGTAATCATTACGAGTCATGAAAAATCTCACACATTTTCTTAAAAGAATGAAAATATATATGATATCCTTCAATTCACAAAGTTGTAGTTCTAGATTTGTCCGGAGTCAAACATTTTATGACCACCAATATCTATAATTTTGAATGGTATAAAAACACATGGATTATGCTACGGAAATATTCCTCATGATGAATGAAAAACTTAATAAACACTATGATGTTAAACTATACATATTCCTAGAAATTCAGGCTGAAATAAATTTTCAAAATGGAGGGAGTAGTATAGTATAAGCTTTGCATCGATGAATAAAATATTCTCTTCCCCATCTAGTTGTGTCTAAATCAAACCTTCTTTACAATATTTATTATCAAAAGAGCATCAACATTTATGGCAATAGATATGTTATTATGAAAATGGTCATGAAAATGGGATGGTTTCTCGATATTTGTTTATCTTAAAATATTCAAATATTAAAAACATATATTAATTTTGAAAATCTATATTATATCTAGATTTTAATACTGTCAAATTTCTAATATTCATGTGGGATGGGTATGGATATCCTACACTATCCTCATGTGACTTCAAATCCTGAGAAACAAAATACTCGTATTTTTCTCCATAATATCATGTAGTACCTAATGTAATTTCATCCTAGAACTTTAGGGTGGAGGGAGTATGTCTTGTATTTTTCAAAAGGTGGTAGTTGTAAGTAATGCTCATTGTACTTTTTTATCCAAAAGTATTAACTGGCCTACAAATAAACAAGATGCAATCAATTGGACGCACATGGGTTGAATATAAATCTTTGTCCAAATGGCCCAAGAGGGGAGAGTACGGGTGAATTAGGCTCCAAAAATTAAGTGCAAACAAGCCTTAGCCTATGCAATTCTACTCAACTACTTGCATAGATCGACTCCTAGTAGGAATAAAAATATCATCACGCTATGAAAGGTTCTTAGGGTCATCAAGCTAACCACGTCCTTAGCAAGGTTCACAAGAATAAGGTCCTTAGGAAGTGCACTCTATAATTAAATCCTCGTTTTCACACAATAAAACTCCACAAAACAAAAGAAAAGCACAAAGCTAATACATGAGAGTAATGTAAGAATGAAAGAAAGGTAAAGTGACAACCAAAATTTGCCCCCTCCTATCCACATTGGAGCACATAGTCTGTAAACCCCTGATCCATGTTGGGCACCGAAGCGTCAATAAGAGTCGGTTTTGCCCCCCATTAAGTCACAAAGTCTTAAAGCTCCACTAGTGAAAGTTCTTGTTTGGTTTTGATAATTGATGACACTCAATATTGCTAATGATTCATCTAAGTGTGACTAGACACATAAGCAACATGGAGGTGATGCCTTGGGACTTGATGGTGGACTTGGACATTGTGTTGACCAAGCATCAAGGGCTCAAGGCAAAGGTATAAGAGATAGGTGATCTCCTTTCAGTGATCAAGACACTATAGAGGGTGTGATCACATTTAGGATTGATAACCGACTATCAAGAGAGGAATTCATGGTTGAATTCGTGGTTCAAGTGCCACTAGGTTTGACTTGGCATGATGCATATGAGAGACTAACTAGAGAGTTAACCCTTGCCCCTGTTCTTCTTGGAGATATGCTAACTCTTGTGATCAAAGAGGTTTACATGTTGAGGTTAGCGTACTTGGCAAGTGGTGTGACTTGGATTGGCGAAGGCGCGACGATGAAGAACACTTGTGTTAAAAAAAGTGATGGCTCTTGGATTAGAAAACTGCGTTAATCCATAACGATTTAGATCTTGAGAATATGCTGATTGCATAGCCCTCTGAATAAGCTTTCCATAGAGTCTAAGATCATCGAAAACGGAGTTCGGAGCTAAGAGATATGCCCGTTTTAGTGCGAGGTAGTGCTGTACCAGCGGAAGTTCCGGTGGGCCTGGACCGAAAGTTCCGGTCAGCCCAGCCCGAGCAACCGCACGCCCCAAATCACTTTCGGTTCACGACCGGAAGTTCCGGTGGAAGTTTTGGATGACACGTACAATGGCTAGATCTGGACTCACTCACGTACAATGGCTAGATCTGAACTGACCGGAAGTTCCGGTGGGGCTCCACCGGAAGTTCCGGTAGGCCAATCCGAGGTGACTATATATGGGTTTTGGCCGTCCGTTGGGAGGCATTCTTGCCCATTCTTTCATTCTTGAGCATTCTTTGAGCGAGAAAAACTCCTCCCCACTCATCTCTTGACTTGCTTGTTCATCTAGAGTGAGATTGAGTGAGAATCTAGTGCCCAACATTAAGAGTTGCATCTAGAGGCACTAGATCTTCGAGTTCGCTGCAGAGTTCTTATTACTCTTGGGTAATTCCCGTTACCCTAGACGGTTTAGAGACAGCGGGGTGTTGAGCTCGAGGTGGAGATTGTTCGAGGCCACACCTGGTGTTCTTGTGAGGGGTTCTTGATCCTTCCCCGCGGGAGTTCGCAAAAGGATACTCTAGTGGATTACGCGTGGCTTGGAGGATCCCCGTATTGTGTTAATAGTGCGGCGCCCGGCAGCGGGTTGGTGTTGAGTGCCAATTTAGCGTGCACATCTCCAAGCGGGAGTATCGCCACAACGAGGAGTAGCTTGCCGGAAAGCAAGTGAACCTCGGTAAAAAATCATTGTGTTCATATTGTGATTGCCGAGGATTCTCTTGTGCAGTTATCTCGATTGGGTGATTGGCCATCTACACTTCGTGTTGGTATAACAATCCAATTCTCCTCTCTTGTATCTAGCTTGATATTTATTCTTTTATTGTTTGCTTGTCTTACTAGATAGTGAGTAGAATTGTTAGCTTGTGTATCTATTTTGTGTTCTTATCTTGTTGCTCTTGCTAGTTGAGTGAAGTGCCTAGAGTAATCTTGTTTAGAATTGCTAGGCTTGTTGTTGATTGGGTGCTAGTAGTATAGCCTATATACTATACTTGTTAGAAAGGCTTGCATAGAATAATCGAAGCTTTGGCTTTGAATTTATGCTATCAATGAGCTATATGTGACCGCTTCTAGGCCGGATGTCATGTTTAGTGTGTGCATGTGTGCTAGATATCGAGCCTCACCAAGAGAGAGTCACTTGATGGCAGCTAAAAGAATATTGAGATACTTAAAGGGCACACAAGATGTTGGCTTATGGTATCCAAAGGGGTCAAGCTTTGAGTTGGTTGGATATTCGGACTCCGACTATGCCGGTTGCAAGATTGATAGAAAGAGTACAAGTGGAACATGCCAAATGCTTGGAAGATCTCTAGTTTCTTGGTACTCAAAGAAACAAAATAGTGTTGCACTTTCCACCGCCGAAGCCGAATATATTAGTGCGGGGAATTATTGTGCACAATTGCTATGGATGAAAGCCACCTTGAAGGACTATGGAATCAAGTACAAGCATGTGCCTTTGTTTTGTGACAATGAGAGTGCTCTCAAGATGACCAACAATCTGGTTCAACACTCAAGAACAAAGCACATTGATATGAGACAGCACTTCATAAGGGATCATCAACAAAAAGGTGATATTAGCATTGAAAGCATTGGCACCAAAGATCAACTAGCCGACATTTTCACCAAGCCACTTGATGAAAGAAGATATTTCAAGTTGAGGAATGAATTGAACATACTTAGCTTCTCCAACATGAGTTGATGCACCCCCTTATATATGACATGTCTCTCCTCCAACATAGCAAGGTAAAGTTATTTGTGGCATATCATGCATCCTTTGCTAGTTGTGTAGAACATATAGTCATGGTGCATCTTATTAGGATCATTCATGAAAATCAAAGGAATTTGATGTATGTATGGCACCACTATTGCCTCTATGGTTGATTTGATCAAGTGGTGGCATATGACATGTTTGTGAACTTGCAAACCTAGTGTTGAATCTATAGCATGAGCTCATGATGTGTATTTCAACATGGTCAAGATAACCCTTATTATTGAGGTGTGAATAAGCTTGTCCTTGGTTTAAATCAAAATACATATTCTAGGCAAGTGATCTAGATTTGACCATAATTTGATTGACTTGTTTCTCTCATCTTATGCACCCTTATTGGTGATTGTTGACAAAGGGGGAGAAATAAGTCATAAAAATCAATGGAAGGGAATCAATTAAAACTTAAAATTTGAGCACACAAATAGGGGGAGCAAGCTCACAAGCTATTTGTTGCATTCGTATGTGCATAGCATGATGATATGGAGCATTGCAAGTTTAAATTCAATATTCATGCTTGAATGGTGTATGCTAGTTGTAAAACTTGAATGATGATATGAAGTACTAGCATGCTCTCTTGTGGTTTCTAGACATAGTGTTTTCATGCAATTTAAGGTATCTCTCTTATAATATTGATCTCATGAGGTATTTTGAGTTTTGATATATGTCTAGTTACCATGATGCTAAGGATGGTTTATTATCGCACTCTGATTGGTATCACAATTCAAAGGTCCATTCTATAAACCTTAGCATCAATTTTGGTAGTGATATCTCTCCCACAATTCTTATCTATGCATATGTGCTTGAAAATCGACCAAACATTGGATGCACATATGTAGGGGGAAGCTACCACTACCAAAATCGAAGTTGAAATGCTTGTCCAACCAAGATTCATGATCAATTTATCTTGGACAAGCAATTCAATTTTATATTGAATTCAATTTTTATATCTTTAAGATTTTTGTGAAGGGTTGCATCAATTACCAGAAAGGGGGAGATTGAAAGCTCTTGCCTGGTTTTGATAATTGATGGCACTCAATGTTGCTAATGATTCATCTAAGTGTGACTAGACACATAAGCAACATGGAGGTGATGCCTAGGGACTTGATGGTGGACTTGGACATTGTGTTGATCAAGCATCAAAGGCTTAAGGCAAAGATATAAGAGATAGGTGATTTCCTTTTAGTGATCAAGACACTATAGAGGGTGTGATCACATTTAGGATTGATAACCGACTATCAAGAGGGGAATTCACGGTTGAATTCGCGGTTCAAGTGCCTCTAGGTTTGACTTGGCATGATGCATATGAGAGGCTAACTAGAGAGCTAACCCTTGGCCCTGTTCTTCTTGCAGATATGCTAACTCTTGTGATCAAAGAGGTTTACATATTGAGGTTAACGTACTTGGCAAGTGGTGTGACTTGGATTGGCGAAGGCGCGACGATGAAGAACACTTGTGTTGGAAAAGAGAAGTGATGGTTCTTGGATTAGCAAACTGATTTAATCCATAATGATTGAGATCTTGAGGATATTCTGGTTGCGTAGCCCTCTGAATAAACTTTTCATAGAGTCCAAGATCATAAAAAACGGAGTTCGGAGCTAAGAGATGTGCCCATTTTAGTGCGGGGTGGTGTTGTACCAGCGGAAGTTCCGATGGGCCTGGACTGGAAGTTCCGGTCAGCCCAGCCCGAGCAACCGCACGCCCCGAATCACTTCCGGTTCATGACCGAAAGTTCCGGTGGAAGTTCCGGATGACGCGTACAACGGCTAGATCTGGACTGACGCGTGTACAAC
The DNA here is from genome assembly GCA_023333625.1 of Bothriochloa decipiens. Classification (NCBI taxonomy): domain Eukaryota; kingdom Viridiplantae; phylum Streptophyta; class Magnoliopsida; order Poales; family Poaceae; genus Bothriochloa; species Bothriochloa decipiens. The sequence continues at coordinate 8,625,336 of CM041640.1, read as the reverse complement.
GCTAGATCTGAACTGACCGAAAGTTCCGGTGGGGCTGCACCAGAAGTTCCGGTAGGCCAATTCGAGGTGACTATATATGGGTTTTGGCCGGCCGTTGGGAGGCATTCTTGTCCATTCTTTCATTCTTGAGCATTCTTTTGAGTGAGAAAAACTCCTCCCCACTCATCTCTTGACTTGCTTGTTCATCTAGAGTGAGATTGAGTGAGAATCTAGTGCTAAGCATTGAGAGTTGCATCTAGAGGCACTAGATCTTCGAGTTCGCTGCGGAGTTCTTGTTACTCTTGGGTGATTCCCGTCATCCTAGACGGTTTGGAGGCTGCGGGGTGTTGAGCTTGAGGTGGAGATTTTCGAGGCCACACCCAGTGTTCTTGTGAGGGGTTCTTGATCCTTCCCCGCGGGAGTTTGCAAAAGGATACTCTAGTGGATTACGTGTGGCTTGGAGGATCCCCGTATTGTGTTGATAGTGCGGCGCCCGACAACGGGTTGGCATTGAGTGCCAATTTAGCGTGCACATCTCCAAGCGGGAGTATCGCCACAACGAGGAGTAGCTTGCCGAGAAGCAAGTGAACCTCGGTAAAAAATCATTGTGTTCATATTGTGATTATCGAGGATTCTCTTGTGCGGTTGTCTCGATTGGGTGATTGACCATCTACACTTCGCGTTGGTATAACAATCCAATCCCCCTCTCTTGTATCTAGCTTGTTATTCATTCTTTTATTTTTGCTTGTCTTGCTAGATAGTGAGTAGAATTGCTAGCTTGTGCATCTCTTTTGTGTTCTTATCTTGTTGCTCTTGCTAGTTGAGTGAAGTGTCTAGAGTAATCTTATTTAGAATTGCTAGACTTGTTGCTGATTGGGTGCTAGTAGTATAGCCTATATACTAGACTTGTTAGAAAGCCTTGCATAGAGTAATCGAAGCTTTAGCTTTGCATTTACGCCATCTCTTAGTCTAACAAGTTTCTTAAGTGTCTTTGCAAGAAATTTTATTAGCCTATTTACCCCCTCTAGCCATTAGGACCTTTCAACTAGTAAATACCCCTACTTCACTCGGAAATAGTGAGTCAAACATTGAAAACAAATTAGAGCCTCCCCATAAGAAACTCTAGCGGGAAGGCCACCTACCCTTCTTCAGACTATCTAGGTGTCAAAAAACACCAAGAATAACAAACCTTTAATAGCACCTTGATGAAATCTAAGTCGAGAACATTAAAAACACTCCCATCTTGCACTTTAGGTTTGGATGGCCCTCGCAAACTTCATAAAGTGTCTCTATATGTGCCACCGGATGATTCATCGGTGAACACATCTAGGCTCCAATGTGGTGAATGTTGGGGAGTTCGGTGATTAATTAACACTAGTATGGTGAATAATGTGTCCATTGTAGTGGGATACACATTTGATTTAGTCGCAAGCCACAGGTGCCTTAGCCCTAGAGATTTGGATACATGATTGACATATGACCCAAATTATATTCTTAAAGACTGAAGATACTATAGAGCGAATGTAGACTAAAACAGGCTTGAGACATCGTTTATAGTTTGGCCATACTATTAAGGAGCTCTAATCATTCATCTAGATGAAGTCAAAGAAAGAGCATGCAAATGATGATGATGACGTTCATACTATACATACTACCTATACATACTCATACTATACATACTACCTATACATACTACTAAGTGTGATCTTGACAAAAGGTAAAAAAGAAGCCTAATAGCACGCGCACGAACTATGAGCTTCATTTCGGATTGTGGATTCGTCACTGCCCCCATATAATAAGACCCGACCATTACTCGATTTTTCGTGGCGACTATATGTGATGAGCTAGTTAATAGTGCATAAAAGGGGAAAAACTCGCTGCCCCCTTATTTTACCAACAAAACCAGAAATAGCTGTCGCCTGCAAAAGCAAAACCCCGTAGTACGTTGCAAACGGGGCAACGAAATACCCAAATTCCAGCAAAAATTCTGGCTCCAATCCACACGAGCACCAAATCTTCCGTTTTCTTTAGTTCAATTACCAAATTTCTGCTTCGATTTGTTTTTACCGGATCTTCAGAACCAAGGTTAATAACGAGACCAGTTACATCTTCTCCCTCTTTCAGTCTCTCACACACGCATGGTTCAGTGAACGCTGGACGCGGCCAAACTAACGAAACCAGCGTCAGCAGCAAATCTCGCTAATAAATACTCTCTCGCCATTAGCATTAAGCAGTAGCAGCAGCGGCGGCCCGCAGGCATGCAACAGCTGCAGCTGGACGGGGAGGAAAAGGTGGGCAAAAGCGGGCACGAAACCGAAGCGCTCGCCGGCCCACCCACCGCACCGATCCCCCACCCAAATCGCCGACCGAGAGGAGACAACCCGAGCTGAGGAGAGAGAGGCGGCGGCGCGGAGCAAGACGCGGAGGGGAATGCGCGGTCCGTGTGAGCCTCTCGCCCCCGCGAAATCCCACCGGTTCTGATTCCGCCGGCGAAATCAGGCGCGGCCTCGCAGCCAGGCCGGTGGCCAACGGGCTAAGTAAGCGGTTGACGGCGGCGCCGGTGAGGGTGAGGTCCTGAGGAGCAGCAGCCACGGCGACGGGGATGGTGAAGGGAGGGGGCGGGAAGGAGACGCTCACCGCCTCCTTCCTCCGCTTCCTCCTCCTGCTCCTCCTCCCCCTCACCGCCCTCTACTTCTTCTACACGCTGCACCTCCTCCTCACCTCCGCGTCGTCGGCCGCCTCCAACTGCGCGCCTGACGCCGCGTCGGCGGTCTCCCGGGTGTCCACCAATCTCACGGAGGTGGCGGCGGCGGCGGCGGCGGGGGCGGGGGCGGGGGCGGGGGGGGGGAGAAGCAGCGGCCCCCTTCCGCCGCAGCCGTGTCCACGTCCACGGCGACGACGCTGCAGCACGTGGTGTTCGGCATCGCGGCGTCGTCGCGGTTCTGGGACAAGCGCAAGGAGTACATCAAGGTGTGGTGGCGCCCGCGCGCCGCCATGCGGGGCTACGTGTGGCTGGACCGCGAGGTGCGCGAGTCCAACATGTCCACGGCTCGCACGGGGCTCCCCGCCATTAGGATCTCGTCCGACACCTCCGCGTTCCCCTACACTCACCGGCGCGGCCACCGCTCCGCCATCCGCATCTCCCGCATCGTCTCCGAGACGTTCCGCCTGGGGCTCCCCGGCGTGCGCTGGTTCGTCATGGGCGACGATGACACCGTCTTCTTCCCGGACAACCTCCTCACCGTGCTCAACAAGTTCGACCACCGCCAGCCCTACTACATCGGCTCCCTCTCCGAGAGCCACCTGCAGAACATCTACTTCTCCTACGGGATGGCGTACGGCGGCGGCGGCTTCGCCATCAGCCGGCCCCTGGCGGAGGCGCTCGCGCGGATGCAGGACGGCTGCCTCCGCCGGTACCCGGCGCTGTACGGCAGCGACGACCGGATCCAGGCGTGCATGGCGGAGCTTGGCGTGCCGCTCACCAAGCACCCGGGGTTCCACCAGTACGACGTGTACGGCGACCTCCTGGGCCTCCTGGCGTCCCACCCGGTGGCGCCGATCGTGACGCTGCACCACCTCGACGTCGTGAAGCCGCTGTTCCCGGACGCCAGGTCGCGCCCGGCGGCGGTGCGGCGGCTGTTCGACGGGCCGGTGAAGCTGGACACGGCGGGGCTGATGCAGCAGTCCATCTGCTACGACGCCGCCAACCGCTGGACGGTGTCCGTAGCGTGGGGGTTCACCGTGCTGGTGGCCAGGGGCATAATGTCGCCTCGGGAGATGGAGATGCCGGCGCGCACGTTCCTCAACTGGTACCGCCGCGCCGACTACACGGCGTACGCGTTCAACACCAGGCCACTGGCGCGCAGCCCGTGCCAGAAGCCCGCCGTGTACTACCTGTCATCGTCGGCGCGGCGCGAGGCCGGGCGCGGCCGCGGCGGGGAGACCACGGTGACGCGCTACGAGCGGTGGCGCCACCCCAACGAGACGCGGCCCGCGTGCCGGTGGGACATAGCCGACCCGGACGCGCATCTCGATCACATCGTCGTCCTGAAGAAGCCCGACCCCGGGCTCTGGGACAGGGTAATCTTTCGTGCCACATCTTTCCTTTTTCTTCTCCTGCATTGCATCCAAATAAATGCAACACATGATGCATTGCCATTTTGAGAGGAGAGACAACTGGCAAATGCAGAAACTGGCTAGCATTGCTGTACGTAACAAATTTCTTTTTTTTTTTTGACAAGTACGTAACAAAATTCTTTGAAAGCACGGAATCAACAAAACTGGCTGCGTAGACCATTAGGTTGCTTGGATTAGAGTATGCAGCCAGCTACTCCGTAAGAGGCAATCAGGCAAAAATAAAGAGAGTATGCAATGCCAAGATGTAACTTTTACAAAATCTGATACTAGTGCTGATATAAAAAGCTGGACCTGGATAAATGAATAGAACAGAGTTTAGGCATCCTATGTTTCATTTGTGATAAATAAACGTGTCACTGATTCGATGTAACATGATTTGCAGTCTCCCAGGCGAAATTGCTGCAGAGTGGTGTCTTCGCCCAAGGATGGGGAGAACGGTGAGAAGACGATGACCATCGATGTAGGCGTATGCAGGGAAGGCGAGTTCAGCCAAGTAGCAGGAGCATGAGCTCAGATGAAGATAGGAAGAGATTCAAAAAATTCTTTTTCTTCTTCTTTTCTTGTACGAATCCATTCTTCTTGGGAGTTGGAGGGCATGAACTAGTCTCGTTTCAAACGTCTCTTCTCCATCGCGCTCTGCACCTCATGGGTGTGTGTGTAACTACAGTCCGCAAAGCGCCAGAACGCCAGGAAGGAGCCCAGGACTTGAAGTTGGGCGTTCCGCCATGGCGACGGCGAGTCAACCCGCGGCCCGCGCCCAACGGCTACGGTGGTGGCCAATGCATGCTGTCAGAGTTGATGGAGACGTGGCACGGGCGCAATGCACCGGCACGAGCCTGTGTCGCAAGCTCGCAACACTGCTGCACTGCACTGCCGTGGGCCCAGGCTAGGCCTCGGCTTTTTTTTTTTAATTGGGTCAGAATTTGTGCAGTAGAATTTCTGTAGCATTTTGTTTATATTTGATAAAAGTTATTTAAGCTTTAATTAATTAGATTTAAAATATTCGTCTTATAAAGTTAATAAAACTATATAATTAGTTTTTAATTTTATTTATATTTAGTATTTTATGTATTTACCAGTATTTTAATATTACGAAGAATTTTTTCAAATGCTGAAATTATTAGCCTAATCCTACTGCCAAAGCGTGGCTCAGCATCTGCGCGAGCAGAGGGGCCCTCGGGCATGGGGCAAATGGCAGCGTGGAGTGGCTCCACGAAATCTGTCCTGGTCTGGACCTGTTCCCGTGGCCCGTGGGGCTAGTAGCTTGTGAGTACGGGTACGGCTGAAATCAGATACGCAGCGTGTCCATTTCTGCTTCGTTTCGACAAATCTCGGTACCCAGCCAGTGTGCGCCTCCGCAGTGACACGGTTGCCTTGGTGGCCAAAACCCACGCTGCGGCACCGTGTTCGGTGGCTTTTTCGGCGTTCTGGCGAAATGGGCCACCGCATTTATCGGCTCCATGCTTCATTTCATACTGCTTCTGTATTTTTTTAGTCCTTACATATATTAATGTTCATTACTGCCCCAAACCATCAGTAGCAGGATTGTAAATGCTCATTGATAGCAACCTCAACAGGTGGCAGCGTTACAACGCGCCATGCGACGGTCTGTTCGCCGCATGCCGCGCAGGTTGCAGACAGCAGGTAATTTTATGTGCTGGTTTTCGAAAGCGAGGCTGGATTCACATGCACATGGCCACATGGGGGATGATGGGGTAGGAAAAGGATGTTTCCATGCCGACGTCCTATATAATCTCGTACTACTACTACGTTATTTAGAAAAGAAAAAATAGCCTCACCGACTCCTTTATGCTGACGGGGCGTGTGTCCATTTCAGTATTCCTGCCGTTGCGCTTGCGGGATGCAAGCAGAATCAGAAAACCAGAAGACACCACGCTGCCGTAGTGCCTGTGAGACTGACATTGGTTCCAAACTGCCAATAGTATCTTGCACTCGACTATCAGCGTCACTTTGAAAGTTGAAACACAGTTACACTTTGTTAGCTCATCGAAACGATCCGAAGCAGGCAACGCCACTAGTTCCTAGAGATTTACTAGTTTGAACTGGATCCCTTTATTCCTTTATGCAGGCAATGCCACTAGTTCCCAGAGATTTTGTTTCAACTAGATATTCCTTTGTTTCTCAATCTAGAAAGAGTCCTCCTTTATTTCTTAGTCTAGACCGAGTTCTAGATGCGTGTGCTCGAGCAATTACAGTATACTAGCAGACAGAATCAGTACCCAAAAAAAACCGGAACCGTACTTAGCTTTACTCACCAGACCTCTTGGCTTCATAGTTTGTCACTACTCACTGATAGTAGCTAAAAATATTCTGCACGTTTTTTTGTAAAACAAAACAGAGTATTGCGTGAAAACAATCACGCTACGAAGCGTGCCCCGCATTATCTACTGCACAAACTGAGCACTGCGGCCACGCCACAATTTTTGTGTGTAAGATGATATATACGTGCCGATATAGTTGAGTTCCAAGGATTAAAGAAAAAGTAAAAGTGAACAATAGAAACATGCTGATCATTGGCAGGCTGGCAGTACTCTACGTTAAGCATGTTAATTGGTAAAAAAGCGCAGAATCTATCCTGGGGCATGCAAGTCCTCAGAAATGCAATTTGCTTCGAGATGGTCGACTATCAGGCTAGACGGTGGAGTTCTATGTCAAACACTTAAAATTCGAGGTTAAAACCCAGAAATGAGCAATAATCCGCTCACGGCTCATCCACACCACATAGCCCGCGGAGCAAACGTTCACCAGTTTACATTGGATAAGTGTACATTGGATAACGAAGCTCCCCAGAAACGGATCCAAGCACCATCCAAAGGAAAAGGCAGTAAAAAAAATAGTATTGGTAGTAGGTGTCGATGGTCTGTGAAGACATAAAACACTGATGTCTCTTCCTTCGCACCCGTAAGCAAAACTCCTAGGTGTCGTCTGTATGTATAGTTCTAGACTTCTGCAGGCTAAAGGTACCCTGCCAATGAATGCAATCCCTCGTCAAAAAAGTGAGAAAGTGAAGACATACACGAAAAGTTGGTACTGATTAATCAAAGCTTCGAGACAGAAATGCCTAAAGTGCAAGGAAGTCTTTAGCATGCAGGTTACAACGAAACAAGCAAACTGTTCAATAGCAGTCGCAGAAGTTGGTAAGAACTAGGAAACCATAAACCATTGAATGCCCTCATGGTTCGGAATAAACACAAAAGAAGTACTTAACCTATAGGGACCAAAGAAGAAACATTACATGTAACTAACTTGATAGAGCTTACGGCTTCATGGATTTTAGCATAGCAGTCATGCATCTACATGTTAAAAGAGCCAAATATTGATGTACTTACCCTACTTAAAAGTCCTGGAAGCGTGAATTAACAGCACTGCATGGTGCTCCCCAATTCAATGCCATATGACTTGATAATCCTAGCAGCTCCCAAAAGAATTTCTTGTTGGGCAGATAGCCACTCATCTTTTCTCTGTAAAACATACAGAATATTGTGTCAGGCTTCAAAGAGGAAAGGACTATACCAATCTTGCAGTGAGTAGTAACAAGCTAGCATAGTTTTATGCACAAGACCACCATTGTCTTGAGAACCAGCAGTGACAAATCAGACTCAATATGATGCAAAACAAGTGTGTTCCAAGAACATGTTTAGTTAATCAATTTAAACTTCAAACATAATTTATCTTTATGAGAACAACATACTAAAGTGACATGTATAATAATACTTTCATATTGTCTTACTAAACTTTTGACACGTGCTTAAGTAAGATGACATACCATAGACCCATGCTAATGTGGCACTAATCCATTAGGACTAGGAGTAAATACAGCAGCATAACTTTAGAATAAATCAAACCTACCATGTTTTTTAGGTTGCATCCAATGGTGAGCTCTCCATATGAACTTTCCAATCTCGAGAGATAGCAGTAAGGAACATCACTATCAAATGACACATTTTGATTGGACCTTAACATATTCTTTATCTCCTCTGATGCAGAAGGAACCTTGTCAATATCCTCAATTCGTATAGGAATCGTTGTCACACAGGCTCGCCAATTAGCTCGTGATCTGTTAACTATCATCTGAAAGTTATATAGAATACCATGTCAATATACAAGGTACGCCCCCCCTACCAATTATGCCAAAGAACACGGAACACAGGGTATGTACAAAAACAAAAGAACAAGGAACACAGCAGAACAAATCCTCATGGCATTGTTCCGAATATGTTACAACTGACTGAATTTCCAGAAATTTTTCAATCAACAGAAAAGCATTTGACGCAATTTATGTTTCCTCAAACTTCCACTAGAAAAATATCTTCCAAAATTTCAAAGAATATAAAATCATAAATCATACAAAATTCCTATGCTGTTGTGCATTCCAATTAGGAGTGACTTTAGCAGTTGTGCATTCCAAGTTTCCAACTAGAAGTCTAAAATCAGTTTCCAAAAAAATCTAAATTCAAATTTAACTACAAAAAGAATGAGTGGTTTTGCAGTTAAAACACATTACTGGCTCAACAGTGATTCATGAACCGTGGTTGGTAGAGTAAATCAATGTCTATAGATGCATATGCTGCAGTAACGGCCTGTTTGCTTGTGGCTGGATCTGCTGCCTGGCTGGAGTTGCCTGGCTCAGGTTCTGATCCAAAACATGCCCTAAAGGTGTGCCCATTTGGGGTCCCGTTTGTGGTCTTATAGTGATTATTGTAATAACTCAATAAATTCAGGTGTCGATATCCCAAGTAGTTTTAGTCAATGTTTTCTTCATTGCACGATATATTATATACACAAGATAGTGCACAGAGCAAAGTTAGGATACGAAAATGCACACATGTAAAAATGCCATAACAAATATGTATTACTGTATATATCATAACTTGTAAGCCACCATGTAGGCACAAAGGACTAATTTGTATATGACAGCATGTAAACATGATGAGCATTTTTGTCCACCCACATGTCTTTTCAAAATTTAAGAGCAACTCCAACAGTTTGGCAAATGGGCTTTGCATTCTTGTTTTTACAAAAAAGCCCAACAATTTTGCAAATGAGCTTTGCATTTTTGTTAACTTGGCAAAATCCTGGGATGGATTCGCATATATGCAAGCTCACAATCGGCTTGGCATTCCGTCTCACGCATTACTTTTGCGTGCGCTCTTCCCTCCCGCGCCGCCGGGTTTCCTTTTTTGGATTTTGGCAAGTCAATTTTGCCAAACCGTTGGAGATAACCTTTTTTTCTTCTCCCCATATTGATTTGAGAGTTGGCAAACTCCATGTTTTGCCAAACAAAAAAATGCAAAATTGTTAGAGTTGCTCTAAGAAAGAAATATCCAGTAATAGAAACTATTACCACACCTGACTGGAGAACAAAGAGTTGGGTACTATAACAGGGAGCTTCTCTGGATTGATCAATGAAGTAGAAGTGAGTCCAATTTCAACCACCTTACCTTCAATTGGCCCCGCCTAAAATGTAAAACTCCTATTAGCAAATGTGAGACTGCAACTATAGAACACACTGAGAACATAAAAAGGGATGAAAGATAAGTATCACCAGTCCAAATTGACCATTTATTATTGTTTGCGAACACAAGAGGGAAGGATGGTGTTTTTTGAAATTTCTCGTGCATATAGGCCAACATGTGTTCAAAGCATAAACACATGAGAAGCATTAATCAAATATTCAAACTAGCAATTTAGGAAAAGCATACAGCATCCTGTATGCTCACAATTATTTGAACAGTTCCCCACATCTATGTTTTCTTCTTATAAAGCCCATTAATAACCATCAGTGGGCATCCATTAGGTTCGACACATCTTTATGACTTTTCAGTTTGGATACTTACTAACTGTGTTATCTGAGTAAGAACCAATTTACATAATCCTCCAAGCAAAGTACGTTTGTTTAAGATGACCAGCAATGGCTTATCCTGAAATCAGGATGTCATTCTGTTGACTGTAATGTTCCTTCTTTTCTCATCCTTTACAAATTCAAACAAATCTTTTTACTCCACTATCGCACAAATAATTGCTTGAGAATCTCACAGTACTTGCGAGCAATGGCACAAATCATCTTGTTATTATTACCAACATCTATCATGAAACAAGAATTTAATATTTTATCCATAGTTCCACACTGTCCGCAAGTGAAATGAATGAAATTTAGAAGTTATGAATCCATCGTTTCAGCAAGTGTCAAATAAAAAACATCAAATAAATATGAAGGCACCTTTATGTAGTCGTTAACTGAAAATGGCTTCGAAAATTGCAAGGAGAACCCACTCAGAATGTTATCAAGGACATCTCTAGCAGCAAAAGCAGTAGCAACACCTAAAGTATAAGAAACACATGATAATTTCAGTAATGTTAAAAAAGCAAAATTGTTATCTACTTCAATAAGAAATTAATAGGTATAATTATACAGAGCAGTCAGCCTGCATATAATATTACTTGCAGGATGCTGACAAAAAAATTATACAAACCACTATTTTTACATTTTGCCCATATAGCTATATAGGAGTCACAACTCATAATCCTTGTATACTATTTTCCTTCTGCAGTAACTAATTGCAATACTGTAATAGGGAAGAAAACAAAAGGATTGTTTGCTTAAAAATGTACTGTACTTGAGTAAGAGATTCATTCAGAAACAAGGACAACACAAGTACTAATATCCCCCAAGCATAACGTTTTTTTTCTCCAATAATGCAGGAGTGTAGTGTGTCATTTCATTAAGAACAAAAAAAAAAGTATAAGGAGAGACCAAGAGGCTATGTATGGTTGAGGCCTACCCCAACTTGCTTGGGACAAAAGGCTATGTTGTTGTTGTTGTTAGAGACCAAGAGGCCTCTCCATGACCCAACCCCTTACCATACATTAGCAACTATTACAAAACTAAAATATAAGACCTCAACCAAAAAAAATCTCAGGAGCGGGGAGCAACCTAGAGAGGAGTTCGCTGAGAACTGAGGCTCCAGCAGAGCACCAAAGGATACATTCCTCTCCCACTTCGTGCAGCACACCTCCTCGACACGGGCTAGCTCCAACACAAGAATTCCTATGTTGCCAAATTTCCCAGGCTACCAGAATGATCAGACCATTGAGTCTTTTTTTCAAGACTCTAGGTAGCCCCTTAGCATTGCACCACCAACTAGAGAAACGAGAGACAGGAAGGTTCAGGCGCTCAAGCAATTAGACCCAGCCTCTGGAAGATGACTACCCAAACCTGACTTCAAAGAATGCAAAGAGATGAGGGTGTGCTGAATTGTTTCATCCATTTTATCGCAGAGAAGGCATGCTGCCAGATGTGGTAGTCCTCTCTTAGCAAGGCAATCAGCTGTCCAGCATCTGTTGTTCGTCAAAAGCAAGCCAAATGAAGAACTTGCAGCGCAGCGGGAACCAACTTCTCCAGATGCGTGTCCAAGGTGCAAATCTGACAGTCCCCATGCACAACATTGACCTATTGAGCTATTTACGTTTCATGTGTTAGTTGAAAAGATCTAGGAATTATATAGTGTAACAAAATCCTGAATTCTTGATTTACCAATGCAGGCAGTGAAATGGACATACTTTTAGATGGAAGACAAGAGATCTAGCTGAATTCCAGCAGTAAATAAGGAATTTACTTGTGAAAGTTAGTATATTACCTCCCACACCACCAACAGTTAGGATTGATTGAACAGCTATACCACAAGCTTCAGCAAGACCCATTACTCCTAGTCCAATCAGTCCCAATGAAGAAACCTTATCAAATGCCGAAATCCTGTCGCGGTCAACACTTGAGGCATCTGGTTTAGCCATAGCTTTAGCGATGAAGTTGGTTTTCCACCTCTGAAGGAACCATACAAAAGACAGAACAAATGCACCCCTCCATGCCTGTGGAAGATAAGTTGATATGCTTGGTGCAATAAGTGTGGCCCTATGGAAGAGAACCACCACAAATATAAGCATCTAGAATACAACATTATATGTCCCACTTTTTCACCAGACCATAATTACGAACACCATGGTAGAGGGGAAAAAGGCATTCTGTGCTCCATCATGGCAGCATTAATAAAGAAACAGGAATCAACAAGGTAATAAAGCAATGTATATTGCGATGGAACTTAGACAACATTGAAGAAACATTGATATTTGAAATGCTTATTCTAGTAAGTAGTAGTAGCATATCTCTAGTTTGTTCAGAAAAGAACAAAATGACTGAAGCAATTAGCAGACATTCAATTAGCTGTAAAATGCAAATGTCTTAAGAAAATATCTTCAGCACAGAACACTTCAGGAGTTCAGGAAACAAAAGATAAATTTATATCATAAAGTTAAACAGAAACTTACATTTCTGAAAATGCCATGAATGTGATCAGATATTTTGCAGGATCCTCTAATGCACACCAGAGACTAGTTTGGTACGAAACATCATTCTTGGTTGAGTTCCCCAGAAGTGCTGCTATAGGACTTTGTGATGCATACTTGTGAAACCTCCTTAGAATGATAGGCATGACCAACCATGCCATCACTGTACCACATAGTGTTCCGCCAACTGGAACAACTACCTTTTCAAGATTTGGATATGTATCAAATAGCTGCTGGACATGAGGTGCAACTGCATCAGTCAGCTCCTTGACTTTCTTGCCTGCATCAGTGGTAGCATCGATAGTAAACTTGCGAGCATTATCCAAGATCTCAATCCATGAACCCCCACCACCACCTGCAGGGCCAACCTCAGAGCTTTCTGTAGAAGGAACATTAGAGACGGCACTCTGCGAAGCTTCTGGCTTGATTCCAGTATCTGAGGAGTATCCATGATGGAAGCTTGAAACACCTAAGAATCCTGGCAATGCACCATGTCTGGACTTTGAAGCAATCAACCAATTAGTGTCCATACGATGCGAAAGGGGCAACCTTCTGATTTTTGACACATCATTAACTGCAGAATACCAATCCACCACCTTAATCTGATTAGCAACAGAAAATTCAGGTTTTCTTGAGTGCTTAGCACCACTGCTGAACCACCTCAGAGCACCAGAAGATACAGATGGGCCAAAATATGTCTCCATTTGAGTCTGACTAGCAGCTGATCGACATGACCGACGCCAAATTGTTGCGATCCCTGACATAGTACTTCAATACAAACTTGACAAGAATATTTCTGGAAACAAAAAGATGCCAGGAAAATTATTTTGCTGAAATGTGAAAACAAATTAATATGCAAGTTCACAGTCCCACATATTGAAAGCGTTAATATGGTTCTGATTAGGATAATATCAAAAAAATTTTAGCAATGATGGGAAACAAAGGATGAATCATATCTCCTTATCACTTATATTTTCGCTATCCTTATAAATTCCTACAGAAGCGTACACCTTAAATTTCCTCTAATGGCAACTGGACATCCATGGATCCAAAGACGCCAAGCTGATAAAACTAAGGGATGCAAAATCCGCTACACAAGTTTCAAATCAAATGTTCCTCCCATCTGCTTCAGGAAAACAAGGGTGTCAACTATCGCAACATAACAACAGATTCTGTGGTTGGCATCCTCATAGAACTGGAATCGAACTTCTACTGAGCTAACACCAAAAATAACTACCACACCAAGTGCCTGGACACAAAACTACGAAGGGAAACCACCACAATTCCATTCAGCTGCAAAAACGAAAACATCACCCAAAAGTTCATAGGTTCAAACAGCATACCCATCATGCCCAGCATACAGAACAGCGACTGCTCCAGCAGCTAAGCAGCACGGAGCACTAGTGCCGCCACCCCGGCCACTCAGGGGCGGACCCAGTAAAGCGACATGTGCACACCCGATAGTTTTCGCAAAAAGCTCTAAGCTAATACGGATCATCAGATAGCCAAATAGCTTTTAAGTTAGGGTTTGGGTGCTCGGTTTCGCACAACAGGAAGGGAATAGAATACCTGGTGAGTGCTTGTCGCCGGTGAAAAGACCGACGAAGGCCACCGGCCTCGCCACCTGGCGTAGGGCGGTGGAGGCGGCGGTACCCCAGAGAGAGGGGTCGGTGGTGGAGAGACCGAGAGAGAGACAGCGCACGCAGGTCGCGAGGTTAAACAATGATTTGGTGACGCATCCGTGGAGTCGTGGAGAGAGACAGAGCATGTGGGCCTGCGGCGGTGCCCCGGTCCAGCGTTGTTCGGTCCATGGAGAGGCGTCCGCACGGGCCTTCTCGTGGGCCGTTCGGTTTCACGTATTTTTCGTTTGTAATTTTCTTTCAATTTCAAACAAAAAAGTCTACTTTTATAACTCAATTAAATATTAAACTATCGTTGTAATCTGGTTTTTCTCCTGCAGAACCTTATAAAACGAGACATCTTATGATTTTTATAACATCACAGAAAATGTATCTAAGCTTCTAAAAGTTCTGAAAAAGTCTAACAAATAGATTGGAATACGTCAAATTCAAGTAATATATATATATATATATATAATATGTTTTATAAGTCTCAAAGTATATTTATACTTCTATGAAATGGGAAAATTTATAAAAACATGAAAAAACCCAAAACTTTATGATCAATGCCTAAGTATGTTTTAGAATCTTTTCACAGCAAGGTAAGGTGAACCTTAATTGAACGAAGCCAAGATGATGTCCACAAACTTTGTGCCACGAACCTTGCCTGGATGGAGCCAAGATGCGCCCAAAACAATTTTACACTAAACTATAATCGGGTTGGAGCCAAGATTGCGTTGAGCCCAGTTTTCATCATAGACCATAAACAGGATGGAGCCAGGGCATCTGATCAAAGCTTCAACCACGGGATGGCGCTAGAACGTCTCCAAACCCGAATTTCACCAATGCACACTTATCGAGCGAATGTTTCCTTAAAGCTAACAACTAGATCACTTTATTCAATTTTATATTAATGCTGCATGATAATAAATTTAGGTGGGGATAGTTCATCCCTTGGTGATTGTTTCAAACAAAAATTATGTAAGTTCCTACTCTATCAAAACAGTATGCCATACCTGTATTGTTAATATAATCGGCACTCAATTATTTATTTATAAATAAAAAGAGTACTACTAGACATAATCCTGAGTAAATTAAGCCCAAAGGCAGTAGTTATAGCCTCTTTGGTTTTCCAAATCCATTTTGAGTAAAATTTTTTTTATTACGCTTAAATATCAGAGTTTTTTAGTTGTATAGCCATGGAAAAAATGACACTTTCTTGTATGGTAAGTATTTTTTTCAACTTATTCTTTATGGCCCTTAAAAGAAATTTATTGCTTTTATTGCTTCCATCTGTTTTTGCTTCTTGACAGTTTTAAGTCAAAGGGGCGAAAAAATCATAGTAATATTAAGCAAATAAATTTACACTTAACAGTACTTGGTTTATTGGGACTTATTTGTGATTCTTTTTATGCATTTCATAAGCTCATTTTATTGCAATATTTGTGTACTTGATTATGTGTCATATTATGTACTGTTGTGTGTCATATTTTATTGCAATATATTTTCCATTCGATTAACCCGTAATAGCCTAGAGACCATAGTGATATTATTTATTGAGAGGCATAAGAGAAGTTGAAAAGGACTCATTATGAAAGATAAACATATATTTAGCAAATTACAAAAAGTGGCTAACCGGAGTTCACAGGAAGGTGCTGTTCACTGAGTGGTCGGTAGCACGCAAAGCGCAGAGGGAGGCGTCCAGAGTTGTCAATGTTGTCACGGGGACAACAAAATCAGAAGAAAAGTAACAAGAGGCAGTTAGAGGTCTTTCATATAAACATGTATGTTTACAGACATTGTACATTGCATTCTAATTATTCTGCTAACTAATGCAGACTAATATGAAAAAAAATATCTGCCTGATGAGAGGGGCAACTCCAGCTGGCTTCATTGCCTGAAAAAAGAAAGCGAGATATCAATGTCCAGTGTCGATTGACCAGGCAAGTGTATTCCACAATTCTAATGCAGTGTCGATTGGCCATCCTGACCATGGCAAAGATTGACTGGTGAAAAACAGAGCAGCCGTAGAGGCAAACATGTGAGCTTATTATTAGCAGCAGTCGATCGATCACCGCGTTTTTCTAAAGTTCAAGGTTCCAGTGTAACTTGCATCAGGATTCAGTACCAATTGTCAAGATTTGTAGTTTAGACGGCCATTACCATCATCTTGGCATGAAGAACGTACACTGTGAAAATCTAGGACCGTCCAACATTCTCGCAACATCCACGCCCTTGAGCAAATAAACAAAACAGAGTCTTCTTCCTCTTCCTTAGGACAAGAAAACGCGACCCATTGATCGGATCATCTGATTGAATTGAAGAGGCTTATATTCCTGGGCGTCTGGCGGCCATTGCCAGAGGTGAGGTGATCCACATGGGCTCCATGTCGGGGGAGTGGCCACCGGCGACGGGAACTGACCTCATCCTCCTCGTCCATCATCGAGTGCTCGCAGATGGCGTGCGAAGTAGACGCAGCTGTCCCGCAGCCCAGCCATGAGATACAAGGTCATGGGGCACCGCCAACACCACCGATCCCAAAAACAACTTCCTCCCGGGCATCTGTGTCCTTGAATCAAGTCCGCGCACACGATGAGACATTCGGCGACAGGCAGCACATGCGCGCCCCGCTCCTCCACGGCCTCACTGTTTTGACGCACCATGTAGAGCTTCCTCGCCACCAGGAGCTCCCCGTCGCCGCCCTCCACCACGTACATTCGCCAGTGCCCGCCCGGCCACCAACGCGCCCCGCGGCCACGTGGTGCTCCGCTTTCACAGCAACTGCCCCGCCACAGCGCGTGCAGGTCGCCGCGCGCGGAGCACTAACAACTAACGGATCAGCAGAGCGTTGAACCACGAGATCGCGAGTCCGATCGCACAGCACACAGACATGCGAGGGCGGCGGCTCGTGTGACGGACTGACGGGTAAGGATGGAACGTGAAGAATTGCCGGAGGGCCTGATTCCACGAGATGGTTGCGGTTTCCATATTCCGCGCGTGTGGAGGGTCCACCAGTCGGCGTGATGAAGAAAAACTCGAATTCCTTGGCCGCGCCGTTTCTTAACGAATATATATACGGACCCTTCGCGATTATCGATCCCACAGCGCAACGCCGCAACCCTTGGCTCTCCCGGTCCCACTGCCGAACGTCGCCGCTCTCCGGTCCTCATCCCCGCCGATGACCCTCTTCGTCTCCGCCCGCCGCCAGGTCGGGTTAGGCCCATCGCCGTCTCGGATCCACCCTTCCCCCGCCTCTAGTTTGGTAAATCTTTGCCATATTACTGTTTGTAGTATGAATTGTAGACATGCTGGTGCTGGCTATTGCCGGTCCTAAAATACTTGATTGATGGTATTCTGTAGTGCCATATCCTATTTAATTTGCTACATTCATATCATTATCATAATCTCTGTTTTTTTTTTTTGGCTCGCTGGAAGGACGGCACCAATCAGCTGATGACGGGTAAAGTGTGGAATTGGAACAACGGCGAGCATGATGCCGCGGCTCTCCCAGAGGATCACGAGGGTGGCCCTGAGAATGGCTACGATGGTGCAGCAGCCCCCTTGGAGGATCATGGCTACGGTGGCGAGGAAGATGCTGTGGCCCCCTTGGATGATGATGATGATGGTGAGCAGGATGATCGTGGAGCTGCCTCGAAGGATAGCGACGATGACATTGTGCCATTGGGCCCACGCGCGGTGCAGATCTTGGCCATTTGTGCAAACTTCCGTGTTTACGACCGGAACACGGGCCGGTGCATCTACAGGCCTCACGAGAGGGAAGTGCAAGAGGTATATACTAGCTACCTCATATTATCTACTACTAATTAATTACATGTCTTATATGTGCTTTGTATCAGTCTCTGATATATGCTATAATAAACAAATTAAAACCTTCACATTCATGCTTGCAGGAAGGAATGATCGATTTGGTCCCTATTGGACCGTGCAGTATTCTCTTGGCTTATGGCACCTTCACCTTGGAAGTTTTCTATTATTCCAGGGACAATATTGCTTCTCGTCTTCCCACCAGTGTGGAATGAGATGTTTTGTGGTGACTAATGCTGAAGAACTGGCGGAATGCACATAGACCATCTGCTGCAGAGGTGTTAAACGCATGTTGGAGATCACATACTTGGTGATTCCTCACGCCATTGAGACCAATGTTGAGGCCAAGTTGAAGCTTAAAGACCTCGGTTCTCGAAGCCGTGCGGTGTATGGTAAAATCAAGGCGAGCAGTGCTGACTATGGGGACAAAAGCGTGCACCTGTTTAGCTGTGAAAGATGGACTACTTGGTCAGTTCCCTCTGGCCCCTCTGGACTACTCTGTTCCCTCTGGTTCCACTGAGTCCGGCTGTGATTGCCTTGCCATCTCGTCGGCAGCTAGAACTCCAAATAGAGGTGGACCTAGTAGTAATCACAATCTTTGACAACCAAGAAGAGTACAAGAATTTGAAATTCAGTCTAACATCCACTCGTGGAATTAGGAGTCAAGAAAGAGAAGTTGATGATGATCAAGTTGAAGTGAGCATCGCCTTCGATCCAGAAATTTGATGCACCGTACCACGAACCGATGAAATAAGTGATGGGGTGATGTAGTAGTCGCAGGGCCAAATTGGAATTGAACTGAGACGCCAAGATCAATATGAAATACTCAGTCCGTTCCACAAATAAAACAATGTTTTTGACTTTTACAGTTGTTGTTTGACCATTTATCTTACTTAAATTTTTTATGTAATTAATGAAATACATAAATTATTATGAATATAATCATAAAGTAAGTCATGATAAAATAAATAATATATATTAAAGCTTTTTAAATAAGACAAATGGTCAAATACAAATAGTAAAAGTTAAAAAAATTATTTACGGAACGGATGGAGTATATAAGTAAAGGTGTAAAGTAGTAGTAGCATGGCCAGATCTGGAACTTTGTGTACGTTTGCCAAATCATGTTATCTATTTCCGTTTTTCGTTTTATCTATTCATGTCGTTTTAAAACCTTTTTTTATTACAATAAAACTTTATTACAGTAGTAGTTACCAGTTCAGATGGAGCTGCTCAGGAAATATCAGCCCCTTCATGCGAACCTTATTTATGTCCACAAGGGATGCTGCAAACTAGATAACCAGAAGCTAATTTGTATGGGCGCCCCTTGCCTAACTCATTTGTTGTCTTCATCACTGGATGACATTTCGAAAAACGAGAGCACGACCAAGGGACCAAGAACTGGAGGCAAATGAGGTGGCCTGCTAAAGGCAACCAGGGGCTCAACGTTTTCATCTTTCTTGACGACGGATTGACTGGAAGTATTTTCGGTCCCATGCCTCTGAGGAGTCATTGTCATCATCCCTGTATAAAGGTTTTCAAAGAACAAACAGGAGAAGAAAATGTCAGGCATCCAGGACAAACAGGAGAAGAAAATGTCAGGCATCGAACAATAAAATTTAGAGGAAGGAGTTGCCATACTTGCTAGTCCATTGACAGGTTTGATTTGCATGGTTTTGGTTGCACTCTGCACCAGAAATCTTGCTGCGCCCCTCATATGATCGCAATTCTGCAGCCAGTAATATTCAGATGAAGAAGCAAAAAGTTTAGTTTCTCCGAACTTGTTAAACAGGTAATTTTGCTTGTCAATTTCCTCTCAGTGCACAGATAAATCCCCATTGTTCATCCTAAATAAGGTTTCAAGTTTAGTTTCTCCGAAACTTGTTAAACAGGTAATTTTGCTTGTCAATTTCCTTTCACTGCACAGATAAATCCCCATTGTTCATCCTAAATAAGGTTTCCAATGCAGTTAGACCTAGTGAGATTTTGCACAATTTACTCTATTTCTATTTGATTAATATTCTTTCTATATTCGAATCATGTTCAGTTAGCTCATACTACTGGACTGGTTATTCAATTGCATAACCTGAAAAGTGTTTGGCTCCTCGATCTTGGGATTCTACAGATTAAATATGGCAATGCATAGTTACTTTTTTGTATCCTGAGCCTGCTGCTCCTCGTCCTGGGCTCTTGTTCTTTTGTTTTGTAATTGTACTCTTTCACCTTTGTTTTAATAAATGTTGTAGGGGTGCAAACCCCTCCAGTTCATTTAAAAAAAATGGCAATGCAGCACATCAAGTTACGAAAAGGATTGCTGAATCGAATTTGTTTCTGATCGTATTGTACTCCGCGTCAACGGAATTACTTCTCAAAGTCACGGAGCAATCCCGCATTTTTGCTTCAGTTTGCTAGCTAGACGATCCGTGAAAGTCTTCTCTGACTCGTCCACAGATTAGAAAAAAGACGACACGATATTCAGGCAGCGATGAACCGCGATGGGGGACAAGCTCGCGTTTATTCCTGGTCACATGAAAGGGGGAAAGAGAAACAGAGATCCCGAAGGTCAGCAAGACAGCAAGACGTACCTTGAATCCCGATCGCTGAGCGGTTAAAATTCGTGCGAATGATGGCAGCTTCGGAGAGGAAGAGAACAAACGCGGGCTTGCCTCCGATCGTTGAGTTGTAGACGATGGGCGAGCGGCGAGCGCTCCGGAAAGTTCTCGCGACGAGCACCGGAAGTCTGGAATCATCGCCTGTTCGCCTCCGTGGCTCGACGACGCTGGGTGAGTACGTGGGCCGTTCCCTAAAAGCCGAATGGGCCTTGGATCCGAAAGGCCGGCTCTCTAAAAGCCTAAAAAGGAGATAGTGTGAGACAAGGGTTGGAATAACCGTACTCCCTCCGTCTCCCATATATTCGCACATTTTAATTTTTGTGCTTTATGTTTTATCGTTCATCTTATTTAAATTTTTTATATAAATAATACAATAAATAAATTACAATAAAAATATCTACAATAATAAAATAAATTATAATAAACTAAATATATTTATTAGAATTGTTTAAATAAGACAAACAGTCAAATAGAAGGTGTAAAAGTTAAAATATATGATTATTTATGAGACGTAGGAGTACATGCTAATGTAACCGAGCACTTCTCTTTCCCCTGTCATATTGATATTATAATGATGATTCAATGATTTTGAGGTACAACAACAGTTCAGTTTTTGTCTGTGATAGGGAACAGTGCTGGTCAAATAACCTGAACACAAACAGAAAAAGAATTCCCATTAGAAAAAGTAGCAGAATAAACTAATCCCAAAAAGTACCAGAATAATAATACTACAATGTTGCAGGCACTAACTAATAAGGTTATCTGCTCTACTGTACAACTGAAAATAATGATAGCTCACTGAGCTGACATGCTGAAGACATGTGCACTAATAAACCCGTTGATGGATAATGGAGAATGACCATGCTTGTGTGTAGAATCATACTACTCCCATGTATAAAGCGCCACTGAAATTAATTCAAATGGAACCCGCCCAAAACACCCGCTCTTCCCTCTCCGGCAGGTCGCGCGCGCGGCAGTCGCGTGGCTGCCGAAACCCAAACGAATTTCCAAATCGATGCTTTCCCTTCACCTGAGCTCCCCGAAATCGCCAAAAAACATGGCGGTCTCCTCCGATCCAAAAAATGGCGGTCTCCTCCGAATCCAAAAAACATGGCGGTCTCCTCCCGCACTCACTCCCATTTCCCACCGCCCCGCCCGCTCCTTAAACGCTCGCCCACCATTCCTGCTCCGCCACTCCGCTTCTCCTCCGTGCTCCGGCGCCTCCTAGCCACCTGCTCCTGCCCCTGCGCCCGCCCCCGCCGCCGCCGCCGTGCAGGCACAGCAGGAGCAGGAGCCTCGCCGCCCGCATTTACCGCCACCACCCATGGCCGACAAGGAGAACTCCGCCGCCGCTGTTGCCGCCGCCGCCGCCACTCCGCCGCGCCTCACCCGCGCCGAAGGCCAAGCGCGCCGCCGCCGTCACGGTCCTGGCCGCCGCCGCCAAGCGCAAGCGCGTCGCGCTCGCCCAGCTGCCCAGCTGGAGTTCCTCGGTAGCTACCTTTGTGAGCTGAGCTTGCTGGACTACAGCTTACTTCACTTCTTGCCGTCACTTGTTGCAGCCTCGGTGTTGTTTGTGGCAAGGCTGACCCTTGATCCACACACTCATCCCTGGGTATGGTATTGATCTGTTCGATCCATACCATTATACCATTCCTGTCTCATTAGTTGCCAGGCACCACCAACTCATTTTGTTATGCACGTTTGCAGAGCAAGAAGATGCAGACGATAACCGGCTATGAGCCATATGAGTTGAAGGACTGTGTTGTTGCCATACATCAAATGCAGCTCAACCAGAAATATTCATCCATGGCGGTGATCAGAGAGAAGTACAAGCAAAACAGGGTAAGCATTGTCGCCTTGACAGCCGCACATTGTTTCTCTGTCAGATTTTGTTTAGATAATGAGTTTACTGTCAGATTGCTTGCACAATTCTAGTGTCCTAACTGTGGAATAAATCTCTTCAACAGTTCAAGGGTGTATCAGCTTTGCTACCTCGCGTTGAGATCCCAGCATCATACTTCAGGAAACTGAAGAAGTACGTGTTCCTGGATAATCTAGTAAAGCCAAGCACACAGTTTTCCTCAAGCAGGATGTGCAAGAGCTAAGGTTATTAGGGTTCTGAGGTTCGTACATGAAAAAGGAGATAGTGTGAGACTAATGGTTTGATTGGTTAACATCCAAAAAGTGTACGGTGCGGAAAGCTGCATTGGTGTCGATACTGATTAAGCTAAGCTGTAATTACATACAAATCTACTCGAGTAACGAACCTACTATATCTCTGACTACCATACATAGTTCATGCTAACACGTAATTTACATTCTACATCTACATACATGAGCATTGGTTGGTTACAATTAATGTTCTTTAGTTTCTACATTTTTAGATGGAAATAATAGCTCATTGTTTTCTCCACGTGGACACAGTGGTCATTTGGGCATTTTGTGCAGCACTAATGAATTACCGGAGTCTCAAAATTCAAACGTGGAGGTGTGTGCTAAAAGCAATTTAGTAGAGTTAAAACTTGTTCATGGATTCCAGGATAGGTAATAAAATTTAGATTACATTGCACAATTTGGGAAAATGCAACTTCTGAGCCATGTGAATTTGAGGAAGAAAAATGGTGGAACCGTGGAAACAAGAAAAAGGAAAGGCCCTGTTATTCAGCCCAAGCCAGAAAATTTTCTGGGCTTTGTTGTGCACCCAATCAGCGGTCAGCTCATGACCAACTGCTATGTAGGACTCCTGCAATCGCCACGGAAGCGCCAACAAGCCTATGTGCCTAAATTTACAGTCCCTACATTCCTTCTTAGTCCCATTTTCCTGAAACTTTTTTTTTAAGAAAACCTTTTTAAGAAAACCATAAACGTTGATCTCAACAATGTGTTGATTTTGGCTTTTTATGCCCTCTTGACCTAACCTAGCACTCCTAAACTATTCTTAAATTCACCTAGCTTAGAGTTTGTTGCAACTTCATGATAAGTTTAGTACGATACCTCTCATTTTGTAGAGGTTAAAAGTAGAACCCTTTCTGTTTTATCTAAAATGGCTTAATTTGGAGCTTGCTCGATCACTATCAAGAGTTCGTTTAACTACATTTTTTAGAGAGTACATGACGTATGCGAATATATGGAAATCAAATTCATAAGCATTCGTTTCTTAACGTATAATTTCGGATGACTTTATGATACTATGCTGTTAAGGGGTGGTGGTCACTCGACGCGGACTGATGAAGACCAGAAACGCACGCAAATGTGGCCTGCTTGAGGTCATTCCCAACTGATGGTAACCATCGGAGTAACTTTTGCCGGCTTCCGGGCATGTGCTACCTCCGGATTGGCACTTCGATCGGCTAGCCTCAAAGCGAACCTGCTGCTGTCCTCGTCACTGAACACCACTTCGCAGGCACACGTTCCTTCGTCACCGTCACCGTATAATCATTTGCTGAACACAGGGCACACCGTATACACAAGTCGATCGCCCAGCTCGCTTCTCTCGCATTTGCGAGCAAGTTCGTCTCTGTCGTCACGGACAGCCAAAAGTGAGCTGTTACTCACGCGGCGCACGCATCCCGCTCGCACAATCTAATTGAACCAGCGAGCAGCGCTTGCATTAGTATAAGCTTTGCTCCAAGCCAGGTGTCGCCGCGCCGAGCGCCGGCTGCGCATGCGCTTCGTGCTCGTCAGCCCATGCAATTGACGTAGGCAGTGGCGCACGCTTGAGCCCGACAGCCGGTCGGTACAAAATATACTACTGTATGTATATATGTATGCCCTTATAAAATTAAAGAACTAGTGCACGAAATGTGGAGAATTAATGTTGGTTATCCCAAAAAAAAGTTGAGTAGAGTGTTAATTTGATCATTTGTAGTAGTCTGTTTTAAATTATAGTTCGTTTAATTTTTTTTTCAAGTTTAATCCTCTCGTCTTATTTAAAAATTTATTTAAAATATCATTTATTTTGTTATGGATTGCTTTATTAATAAAAGATCTTCGAAAATAATTTAAATTTAATTAGTTTTACTTAAATTTTTTAAATAAGATAAATAGTTAAACTTAAAGTAAAAAAAATCAAACAAATTATAATTTAAGACGAAAGGAGTACCATGCGCACACACACTACCACCCTTGTGTACGTGCGTGTGCTGAAGTTGGATGACAAAGAACGAGATGGAATCGAGGCAAGCGAGGGCCCTTTTGACGCGGTTTCTCATGGTACTGCGGCAAAACTAGAAGACCAACAAAATTAGTTTTTTTTTTCCTTCATGGATCGACTCTAGCTTCTTCCTCCATGGTATAGCAGATGGAGTTGTGTTAACGGTTAAGCACCGCCAAATGGAGACTCGATGAATTGCAGTGAAATGTTTCTCTAGGATATGTGGAAGTACAAAAAGTAATTGTGAAATGTTTCTCTAGGAGGTGGATAAAGTACAAGAAGTAGTTGTCTTTGTAGATAAATAGGTGGAGACCATTGCTAATTAAGCAATTTCATGATAAATATGGAATACAAGACCTTGTCAAGAATGCGAGCAATCACGTGGGGTGCTTTCCAAAAACCATATGCCCTTTCCCAGTAGAAAATTGAAGACCGAGAGATTTCGGAGACCTACTCTACCAATTGTTGGGCAGGTGAGCGTTCAGGATGAAGAGACCACGACGGGTCATAGTAGCTGTAGGAGCCAAAACTCTAACTCCACAAGATATGTTTTGGCGGTGTCCAATAGATCGTGTATTGAAAAACCATGTGATGTCATATTGTTATGATTATGATCCAAAGTGGTTAAAGATGCTTCCGCTAAAGAGAATCATGAACATGGTCGTTGTACGCCCTTTAGCTCGCAAGGTGGATTTAACCACACTGAGCTTTGATAACTTCATTAATATATTAAAAACATTAATAAAAATGAGAGCAGACAATTTCTATATCGAGGGGTTCGCTAATGACCATGATGAGACTTGCTTCTGTTTAGCACTAGCTTAACCAGAATATTGTCACCCAAATACTTGCTTGTTTCCCTCTATTGGAATGTCACATACAAAAAGTTACTCAATTGCCCATGTGAAGAGATCGCCGAAAGGAAAGATAATGAATGAAGATCCAACTTTCGTGTCGTGTCAAACACAATAAGGTGTCTATCATCCTTTGACCATAACATGAATGACAATGAAGCTATAAAGATACTCACAGGTCTTATTTCGAGTTTTGTGAATACGCAAGGATAAAGATGAGCAACAGAAGCAGACATTGCTTGATAAGATACAACATTGGACAGAAATATGTGCAAAACTTTGTAGCTAGAAGGACCGGGATACAAGGAATGAGATAAGGGGAAACAACTTAAGACTGTGCATATTCAGTGTTGGCGTCGCGAGGCCACCGGCAGCGCACTCAACATATTCTCTTTAGGATATTTGCATTGAGTTACACACACCCCATACAAGGCATACCAAACAACTCAGTCGGTTACAAAACTAAGTCTCCAACTCATAGCTGAAACATCATTGATGATAAAAATAAATTTAAAAAGAAGAAAGCTACTACTATATCTAATGATTCTAACCGACTACTAAGACCAACTACAACAAATATGTTATCCTTGTTGGATAGGCTATTTATAGATTCTTAAAAAATAAGTGTACTCCAACAGATGTGCTATATGGTTTTATAAAATAGCAAACATGCTATCCCTAAAATCTCGGTGGTCATATATAGCCAGCCATAGCCATTTGCTACCTAACTTCGTAAAATATCAAGGCTATTGTGGTCCTGTTCTTTTCTAAAAAAAGTTTTCTATTTTATAAAATGGCTAACAATGAGAGATTTGATTATTAAATTTATCTAAGTTGTTGGAGTTGCTCTAACCTCACTGTAGGTTACATCTCTACACATCGAATTACACGCAGCTCATATTGGAGAACGCCCATTTCAAGGTTTGCTAACCGTTACATTCAACTGAGCTAATTTCAAAGTAATGTCGTGTCTACCTGCAAAACAACGTACATTGTATACTCGTTGCACTTAATTTCAACATATGAGATTTGATGGATGCAAATTTGTCTCGCTACTTATGTAGGTGCCAAATGCCCTTCGCTCCTCCTCGACGAAGCAAGGCAAGCAAGCAAGCTTGTGGGCTTCCTTTGACTTCCTCACACAGACATGACTATGGAGTGGAGATATCTCTTATGTCTAAGTATCATCATCATCATCCATTTTAATTTTAACTAGTAAGGTGGGAATAAGGTTCACAACATCGTATGTTTGCAACCGTGAATGGAGCCTTTGAGATTTAATTGGAATAATTGAAAAGACTCATTGGAAAAAGCCTCTTATTCCAACAAACTCCTGTCAGATCAAATGCCCATTTAGATATTTATCTTTGTGTGCTATATATAAATGTGACATAGAATGTCAAGTAGAGCATTCACCTATATAGCTTAAAAGTTGCACTCATCCACAACTTGAATAATTCTTACAGCAATGCCCAAGGATCTTAGTTTTTGCCTACTTTTAGGAAACATCACTACATCCGTGATGAATAACCGCAGCGGGCATTTTGGGTTTACCGTGGCGGGCACGGGCGTCCGCTTTCGGTGCCACGCCACGGTAAATCCGGACAGCACCGCAGCTGGCGCCAGCACCCGCCGCGGTAAAGACATTTACCGCAGCGGGCAACATAAAGCGCCCACTGCGGTTAATGCTGATTAACCGCAGCGGGCAGCTTATGTTGCCCGCTGCAGTAAATCGCTTTACCGCGGCGGGCTCCTTAAACAGCCCGCTACGGTTAAGAGTGTTAACTACAGCAGGCACCTTACGTTGCCCGCTGTGGTTAATAATTTTAGATTTAGAAAAATAAAAGAATCATTTACAGAGTTATTTCCAAATTTCAGATATTAAGCAAAATTCAAATATGAAACAGAACTTCATATATATAAAGTATCATCCATACACAAGATAGGATATTGTTCTCCGTACATGAAACCGACGAGTTTGTTTGAGTTACATATCAAGGTCCAAGTAATCAAAGTCTACGGGCCACTTGTAATCTGTTGGACGTAGCTCGGTGTCCCAACGCCTGAGCTTCTCGTACTTGGGTTCGTATACCAAGGGAGCATCCTGATCGAAGAATGGTCGTCCCTCGAGCACGCATTTGTCCAGGATGAACTTGCAGATGTCCGCCTTGAGTTGCTTGAAGTATGTCTTCGGTTCGTTCGGTGTTTCATCCCTCCAACCTTTGATTCCATCCTTGAGCCTCTTCTAGCTTTCGGTGTACTCCTTGCAGTCTCTCAGGTACTGGCAGACGTACAAGCCATGTAACACCTCAAGTGTTATTGCCTAATTGCATTGCATAATATGTGCATAAGTACAATTTATTTATTTTAGCATTGCATTATGTTGTGCTAAATATTTGAATTTTGAATTCAAATTCAAATCTTGAAAACCCTAATTTCAAAAATATCGAGAATTCGGCTATGGTTCAAAAAGCAAAAGTATAGTTTCTATTATTTTGAGCAACTTTTGTATTGGGAATTTTTTAAATTCCAATATGAAATTTTGAGCTTTTGAAAAAGGCAAAAATCTTATTCATTGCTACAGTAACCTGACCTTCTCCTTTCTTCTCTCCCCTGTTCACCTTCGACGCCGTGGCCGTCGGGGGCCTTCCCAGCCCGGCCACGTGATGAGCCGCGTGGGCAGCGTCGCGAAGGCGCCTGCCACCTCACCGCGCCGACCAAGTCCTAGCCGGCCGCCCCAACTTCTCTTCCTCCTCCTTTTCTCTCCCCTGTGAGCCGCCCGCCACCACGTCGTCCCTCAATTCACTCACACTGCTCGTCCATTTTTCAATTCACCTCGTCCACAGCTTCGCCACAAGCTGCTTTTCCTTCCTGACCCACCTGTGTTCCAAGCCGTTGCAAGGTGAGCCCCCTAGCCATGCCGCCGCCATGGCCGCGAGCATGGTCTCGCGTGGCCAGCTCTCTCCTGTCTCCCTTTTGTTCTTCTCTTTAGTGTTTTGGAGTCGCGCTGCCATGTAGAAGCTAAGCCCGAAGACCTTGTTGGCTCTAGCGCCTTGACCTCGCTGGAACGCAGATTGCCACCGCATGCTCCATGCATCGTCGTCGCCGTGCATCGCCGTCGTCTATTTAGTTCACCGCAGCCTGCCTTTCTTGCACCTTTGGATGCGCGTCATCGCGGGGAGTCGATTAAGGCCAGTCTCACCACCGAAGACCTCGCTGTCGGCAAGTTTCGCGACCGGCCGAGCGCCCCTGTGTCGTGCTCTGCTCAGGCGCCGCCAGGGATGTTGTTTTGCAAATATGAATAAGTCCAGGGCCCTGGTGCAAAGTGCATGACTCATTTGAATAGTGTCAAATATTCGTTTGGGCTTACTTGTAATTTACTAAACTACAAGGGCTTTTCTGCAAGTCTGCCAGGCCGCGCTGGGCCGGCCTGCCTCGCCTCTGGGCCGCTCGCACGCATGCTGCTACCGCCGCGCCGCGCCAGGCCGGCCTGCTGCTGCTGGGCCTCGCGCGGCTCGTGTGCCTGTTTTCCTTTTTGAAAATGATTTTCAATTTAGATTTGAATTCAAACTTTAAAAATTCATAACTTGAGCTAAAAAGGTCCAAAAATGGTGAAACTAGTTTTGTTAGTTTTGTTTTATTATGATCTACATGATGAAGTCATAAAAATTTTAGTTTGATAAACTTATTTATATAGCTTTTATTTATTAAAAGAAAATCCTTTTTAACTTGCAAAATTAATAACTAGAGTTGTGTTTATCCAAAAATTATGAAACCAAGTTTATTAATTTTGTCTTGGTATTCTCTAGCTAATAGGAAGGTTAACTCGGCGGTTTGACAATTTTCTTTGTTTATTCTTCTTTTTAGTATATGAAATGTTATGTTTTAATTCTATTTCTTCATATCTAATGATTTGTCATACATAATATTTTATGTGTCTAATTTAATTAAAGTAAGATCTTAGATGCAGGTGTTAGGTTTTTAACTGAGGATGAATTGTTATATATTGAGTTATGTAGTTTTGGTAAGTGGGTTTACTTTCTATAAGAAAAGTAAAATGTTTTTTATTTTAATGATTCGAATAGAGCTGGAAAACTCGGTAAATGAGTATCCAGTGATATGGTTTGATCAACTTGTCCTCATAAGCATCATGTCATCATCACCATTATCACTTATGCATTCATAATGCTCATTCTATGCATATGCATGCAATAGGTGTGCCCACGAGAGTGACCCTGTTGGAGTTCGAGGGAACGTGCCCGCAGGAGCTGGAGAATCCTCTGGAGCAGAAGGTTCAGGTGGTTGAACCCGACGCCGGAGAGGAGGTTGTTCTTGAGTGCCCGCTGCACGAACCCGCAACATTCATGAAAGGCAAGCCCCGGAGCATTTTAACTTCCTAATTTTTTATAAACTATTAAATATGATATGCTTGTTGCATTAAGTTATACGAGTTGAATTGGAACCCTTGCTGCATATACATCTTTCCTTGTCCAGTTTACCTCACTTGATATCCTAATGATATGATACCGTAGTTTTTGCTTAGACATGCTTAAACGGTAGAAGTCGAGTGATTACTAATCACTTGCGAGAATTAGGAGGTTCATGGTTGGCTATATTTGCTATCATGCAAATAACCATATGGATGTAAATCGATGGTAAGGCGGAACGTGGAAGTTATAAGGTCGACGAGCATTGGTAATCAAGCGAACCGTCATGCTGATTAATCATCTACAAGGAATGGAGCCTTTCTTGGTCATGTTGAACAGTGCCTAGCACTTAGCTGGTTGGATCTGAGGTTATCCGCCGCGAAGCCTAGTATCTCAACTCAGGCCGAAAATCGAGGAGTATCAAGTTCTCACTATTGGGGTGGTATGTACATACTAGCAGTCATGTCCGTAAGTCCCGTATCAGGTGAGTTAAAATTCCTGACCTGGCATGGTGACCCCCATGGGAGTGAGGCGCTGCTTGGATTCACGATTCTTGAGTTGTACCAATGGTGTTCTACGGCTACCCTTAGTGGCGCTTGCCGGGAGAGTGTTAGGAATATTTCCCCAGCTGGGTAGTAATCGATTCGAATCGCCATCGTCTCCTGGATAGTGAGAAGCTTGATGGGAGTATCTCCATACTTGAAAATATTAAATTGTTTGGATGGTTAATGATACTTCACAAGATTGCTGTTGATGAATCTGCTATGGTTATGTATTTCTCTTCTCTTTTGCTTGTTTAGCACAGGGGCAAACATAGATGACAGGTTAATGAATATTAACTTGATGCTAAATAAAATTGTTACTCTTTTTAACTAAGACTTTTTATGCAAAATGAGTTAAGCCAACTCCACCCATAATAAGCCTTGCATAATCCTTGGAGTCTTTATTTCTAGTTTATGACGGGTAAGTCTTGTTGAGTACAATTGAGTACTCAGGGTTTTATTCCCTCTTGTTGTAGATGACATATTCTATAATGGTTGCTGCAAGTATTGTCTTCTCCCAGCCGGGAATAAAGACTAGACCATTGGGCATGGTCTCTACTAGTCTCCTTATCTCATAATGCTTTTGTAGGATGTGAATCTGAACTGGCAATGTAATCCTTAAACTATGGATTTGGTTTTAAAACTATATTGCTTCCGCTACTTTATATTTTGGTTTGTAATAACTAAAGTGTACTCCGATGTTATGTAATCTATGTAGATTATCTGTGAAATGTTGTAACAGGTGATGTGGTTATGCTGAATCACTACGATCTTGGTTTGTTGCAAGTTGGTTTGAAATCCTTCGTGATTTCATTGGACTACTAGGTTTATATAAGTGAGAGTATGTGCGTGTTAATGTATTAGTGGGGACAGCCGTACTTAATCTTGTATAAATTGGATGGTTCCATGACAAGCCACATGCAGTTGAGCCATCAGGTTGTTTGGCGCACTGGACAATCCATACCCAAAGCTTTAGAACATATATGTATGAGAAGCATGATTGAAACTTTGAACTACATACCGGGAAATCGTGTCGGATTTTGATGTGGTAGTTAAACTTCTCCTTGTGCTTTTCCGATCTTAGGTCCCAGCATTCAAGATCCTTCATGTACTTCTTATAAGCCCTGCACGAAATGTACTAGTATTAGCAACGATGATATGAATACGTAAGAGAACTGTAAATGATGAAAAAGCTCGTTGACTTACACTTTCAAGCAATCTTCAAAGGCCTTGTACCCTTTTTTGTTGCCTACCCTCAACAAGTCTAATACGATGACCCTTCCATACTAAGGATGGATGATAAATGAAACCCAGTGTCCCACGAGGCCCGTGCTGCACCATTGAAACCAAATATAGGTTAGGTCAATGAGAAAGCATGATCCTAGCCACTTATTAACTCTACGTTCATTTTTTGACTTACCCAAAGCAATAGGCAGCCATGATACAACGTGGTCAATCCTCTTTGAGATTCTTCATTACAGAGTATATGTAGTCTGCCACTTCCTTCTTGTTCTTTCTCACATTCTCCTGATATCTCTTTTCTCTCTCCCGTGTCGTCAACTATTTATCCTTTAGCTTGTAGTCCATGATGATTCTCTCATTAATATGCATTGGAGAGAGGTAGAGAATAGGATGGTGTCTTTTCGCACTTACGCTAGCCGACATCCTACAAGGACAAGTCATCGTGGCATAATAAGTACGGAGTTGACGCATACCAATGTAGAGATCTATGAAATTAAGTCGCAAGTCGTCAGTTACAGAGAGAAAAGGGTGAGTTGGATGATGTCAAGGTTGTCTTCATTCAGCAGCCTATACATGTCTTTGAAATCCACTGGGATACTAAAATCTTCAACGTTCAAGTGGAAGGCCTCCGCGGGAATCCTGACGTTGAAACCTTTCATTCCTCTTTTCGACGCCTCCATGTACCACAGATGGAACTTCCTTGTATCCCACTCATTTTTTTCGAGCAGCTGCAGCCTAGTTAACATGACTTGCCACACTCGAAGTGGTCAGGGAAGTCACCCGACAAGGGAAACATATGATGAGGACCATCACATGGCCTGGAAGAACAGGGATGCAAGTGTTAGTATCATTTCATGGGGTAGAAATGAGAATTGAATGCTATGCTTGACTGTAATGTACCTTTCAAACGTAATCGAGTACATGAGCTATTTGGTGATCAAGCCCGTGCTCGCCTCCGATCCTCCTTGTTGGATCTTGCAATAGATGGTGTCGTGCTCGGTTGGCTTGCCGGTGTCGTCTTGCCCCTCGCCTTGTTGGTGGGGCTTGGAGGCGTACTTCTTGGAAGAGGTGGAGCTGGAGGTGGGCCGCTCATGCTCGGTAGGCTTACCGGCATTATCTTGCCCCCTGGTGCTGACCCTGAACCCCCCCGCCTTGTTGGTGGGGCCTAGAGGTGAACTTCTCAGAGGAGGGGGAGGTGGCGGTGGCCCGCTTGTGCTCGGCTGGCTTGCCGGTGTCGTCTTGCCCCAAATGGTGCCCCTGAACCCCCCGCCTCATTGTTGGTCAGGCCCGGAGGCGGACTTCTCGAATGAGGGAGAGGGCTCTTGCCTCGAGTTGCACTGCCACTAGGGCCATTGTCATCCCCGCCTTCGTCATCATTGTCATCATCGCCCGGACCACCCCCCCAGGGGGCAAGATCCTGCAGCGGAGGTCGACGTCGGTGTCGGCGTCTCCTCCATGATCTCAATGTCGTCCTTACACCACAAGATTTCTTCACATTCTGTGGCCCCAAGGATTTGGACTTGTTGTATATGGGGAAGATCTATTTCATACTCCACATGATCTGGGTGAATCCAAGCTAGGGTCATGATGGTGTAGTTGCCGGGGATTCGGCCTTGGTACACTTCTAGGGCATAGTGGTGTGGATGTACCAGTCCCTCGGCCACGACATTCTTCTTGCTCCTGCCGAACGGAATCGTGAGCCGCACGCGCGTCAATGTCTCAATCTCATCGATCGGCCGCCTTGGGCGGTCCTTGAGCAAAGGTACCATCTGTCCTTGTGGAGCTTGAGGCACTGGAACTCCAGCCTGGCGTAACATATGGCTCCTCATTGCCACCATCTCTGGATCTTTGCTCGTGAATGCTTCCTTTATCGAGCTTTTGATCATATCAGACATTCCTTCATCGTAGCCTTTTTTATAGATGTTCTCCATGTACCTCTGCCTCGACTTGAACATGGAAGCGTTGGATTGCCATGAGTCCACCGCGCTCCAGCTCATCTTAGACTGCACTCCACGTTTGCGACCACGGTGCTTGGGGGTTCCTAGGACCATGGTAAGCAGGTCGTGGCCCCTACGAACCTCGAAGCTTCCCTTGTCCTTGGATGCCTCAATGAGAGCCTTCTCCACCTCCTTGAACCCGGGCTCGTTGAACTTGGTCGCTCCTACCTTGAGCTTCTTTGGAATTCAAGCTTGATGAAGTCCTTGCCCATAGGATTGACACCCTCATATGGATCTGGTTCCCCCACCGCTCTTCTAGCTTCTTCCTCCCTTTTCCACTGTTCCCTCTTATCGGCAAACCCAGTCATGCCCAAGTGGTGGGGATACTTGTTCATCTTTGCAAGCTCGTTGAACTTGGTGCTCTTTTCCTTCGCTTCTTCTATCAATCTCATGTTTTTGAAAGTCTCCCACTGATGCTCCTTAATGAAAGTGTACCTGCTACATGGATTCTTCCCCCTATTCAATCAATCTCTGGTCAGCGCTGACCCGAAGTTCTGGAGCGATGTCCCTGCCACATGCAAGACCCAATCTCTACACTTGACCAAATCAGCGTTCTCGGGATAGTTGAACTTTTTTGTAACCATAGTCCAGATAATCTCCTTGTATTCCTCAAGGACAACTTTCTAGTTTGGCCAAGTGATCTCCACCTTCTCCCTAGTAAAGATCGCGGCCTGGTTGCTGAACAAGGCAAGGACCTCCTCCGGCTTCGTCGGCTCTCCCATAAGCCCCACCTCAGTTATCTCATGGACTTCAGTGCTCGTGTCCATGTAACATCCATAGTATTAGGATTAATTAATCCAGCATCACATTGCATGAGAATCTCATTTGCATCTTGATTTGGGTTTGGGTGTTTGCTTATTATATTTTAAATATGTAATTAATGGAGGTTTCAAAAC
The DNA here is from genome assembly GCA_023333625.1 of Bothriochloa decipiens. Lineage (NCBI taxonomy): Eukaryota > Viridiplantae > Streptophyta > Magnoliopsida > Poales > Poaceae > Bothriochloa > Bothriochloa decipiens. The sequence goes on along the minus strand of CM041640.1, from coordinate 8,590,692 downwards.
CCTTTTTATAAGTGCCATTTGCATTGCTCATTTCAAGATGGACCTTTAATGTGTTTTATAGAGAAAATTATTTGGGACAAAAAGTCTATTTTCACCAAATCATGAAAATGCTTTCTAGCCCTTCAAAAATGGCAAAAACAGTGCATATGTATTGAAAATCATTAATTTTATAATTTGATTTTGAGCCAAATTTGTATTTTCAAAAATAAACTGAATTAGCAAAAACTTTCTATAGATGAAATGTTTCTCTCGTCAAATGGAGAAACTTTCATATTTTGGGTTTTGCCAAATTCACAACCTTTAAAAGTTATAGGGATCTAAACTTTTAGTTCATTTTCAAATGAGGTGGGACCCACCTGGCCCACCTGTCTCTCTCTTCCTCATCCCGTCGTCTTCCTCCCGCTGAACACGCCAGAGCGCGCAGCGCAGCGTCGCTGCCGTGCCGTGCTGTCACCTGCCCGCTCACCGTATCACACCAACGCCAGCACCTCACTCAAGTGCGCATGCGAGCGCCCACGCCCGGTCACCGCAGTTTGGACCGCCGGGCCGATGCGCCGCACCGCTTGCCCGCCGATCACCATTGCCGCACCGCACGCCCACACACCGCAACAACCGCTCCGCGACACGGCAATTCGGGCATGCGCGTATGCACTCGGGCGTACTCGAGTACCCACGCTCACCCGCCACTTGCCTCCTCGCTGCATCGCTGCATCACGCCGCCATTGCCGTCGTCCGGTCAACCTCACCGCTCGACCCGACGCGCGCACCCTCTCTGTCCAAATCAAGGAGCCCGGGCACCCTTTATTTACCTCTCAGTCTGACTCGCTCCCTCCCTCGCGCCATTCCCTCATTCTTTTCCCTCGCACAAGCCACTGCGGTCGCCGAGCCTGCCATGACCACTGCCATGCCCGCCGCCGCCTAGCTCCCTCCTCATCCCACCATCTTCCAATCCAAGAGCACCATTTGGTTCACCATCACCTCCCCCATCATTGTGGCATCGTCCCTCGACCGATTGTGCAAGGTAGAGGCCCAATTTGGTCGCCCCCTTTCCTCCGCATGCCATGGCCGCCATGGCTGTCGAAGCGGTTCGCCGTGGCCGCGCCTCCCCCCACCCGCTCTGCCCTACCTTTTACTCATTCTGGTGTCGCTAGGGGTAGGTGATGCCCGTGGTGGGGTTAATGACACCGATTGCGACCTTGCGCGGCCTTCCCGCCGCTAGAGCTCGCTGTCGTTGCTCCGCGCCACTAGAACCTTCATCTTCTATACCGTTAGGACCGCCTCGTTACACTGAGTCTGTAGGTGCTAGCTGTTTCGCTGGAGGTGCTCACCGCCGGCGAGGAGCTGTCGGCCATTCCCTGTTCTATTCGGCTGACCGGTGGGCCCAGGCTGACGTCAGCTGCTGATGTCAGCAGGGTGCCTGCCTGGGTGCACCTGCCGGGTGGTGTTAGCATAGAAACCTGTCTGTGTACACATGGGGTACGCGTAGCATTTTTGATTCGAGTTTTCAAAAAAAGTATACATTTACCAATTTTGGGTTAAATTTTTAGAAAACCATAACTTGGTCATTTTAAGTCCAAATGAGGTGGTTCAACTTGCAGTATTTTTCTTATGTGTACTAGGCATGAAAAATATGAGTTGAGCTTTTTGAGATACTTTTCTATGTAGTTTTATTTAAGGCTATTAAATGAATAAATGTTCAGAAATGCATAACTAATTCTAGGTTTACCAGAAAAATGTGATTCTTGTTTTGTTGCTCTAGTTAGGAGGTGCTGGATTTGTGAAAATTATTAATCGGCTATGTCATGTGTAAAGGTTGCTCTGTCTTTTTAGGGTGCTAGTTTTGATAAGGGATTAAGATATTCATAATTAAGTAATTAAGTAAGATATTTGCTCGATAATTTTTATAGACTATTTTAGGGTAGATAGAAGCTAGTTATGCTCTAAAATCTACTGTTTGCTATGTTTTATAGTACAAAATATTTTATGTCCGATGAATGCTTCTACCTAGTGATTTTTGTGTAGAATAAATACTTACTGTTTTAACCTAAAAATGTTACAGTAGACTTTGTTTAACATGCTTAAGCTTCTGTAATTTTTGTAGATTTTTCTAAGCAGTATAAATACATGTTCTAGTTCTACCCTAGTTTATTTGTGTGTCGGATTAGGGTTTTCGTAATGCCGTGTCATGTATTCTGTATAATTGCTGGTGGGTTGCTAAAAACTATTTCGGGGTAGTAACGACATAACGAGTGTATTCTATCACCTACCACATAGTCATGCATACATTCATAACATCCATCATGTTCGTTATAATGCATACATGGTATTCATTTGCATCAACGCATCATACAGGTTTACCGATGGACCTTACGCCGGTAGTTCAGGAGGAGCCAGAAGGGGAAGGATAGCAGGGAGTAGTGCTGCAGGTGGCAGCAGAGGACGAGGACCCCGATGCTAACTTACCAGAGTGCCCTGACCATCAGCCCAGCTGCTTTGAGAAAGGCAAGCCCCAGAGCATTCCTCCCTACTGTTTTACAAATAACTTGATTTGCGTCCTTTATTGTTTATGATGCATTAAGTTTATAGGCATTGATCAATACCATTGATGCATTATGATTACCCTTGTCCACTTGAGTTACCCAAATACCCTGTTCGGTATTGGCACGATATATGCTTAGCCCTGCCTAATTAGATCGGTAGAAGTCGGGTGATTTCCTGTCATCCGTGAGATATAGGTGGTGACCCATAATGATGAGCTATGTGATGTTTGAGAATAACCATGAGAAGTAATAAATCGAGACCGGGCGGGATTGGTGCTGTGGGCAGAACTGGAGGTTCCGTGTTATTTTATCCCGTCTGTGTCGAACTAGGGCTCTGTCCGTGGTCACGACCCTCAAAGTCATGTTAAACGCATGTCCCACAGATAGCTGGAAGGATGTGATCATCCGACCGTGAATCCTTGAGACTATTTGGGCTGGGTTTTGACTAGAATTCTTGTACCGGAGATGGTAGTGGTGATGACAGGGGCACGGAGAGTAAGCCTGAGGCCGACAGAGACCGGCTTGTATGCAGCCGGGCGGCTCCTGGGTACGTTGGTTCGGTTAATCCCGCGACTCTACTTAAATAGGTCGAGGTGACCTAAGGCAAACAAGGCACCAGTTGTCTAGGCCATCGTCCCTTGGTAGTGGACACTTGACTGAGCACCAGCATCATAGTAACAACTTGAACAAAGAGATGAAATGGTTATGATGTTGATGCTGAAAGATGCTTAAGTGAAAGTGGTTATTATTCTTGTATGATAATTACACCATGACTGTTTAGATCAGGTGCTAATCTAGTAAGAATAGGGTAATGACTATTAAATATAAAGCTAGAAGGTCCCAATAATCGTTCTTAACCATTGCAAGCTTTTATGCAAAGAAATAAGTCAGCCAACCTACCTTTACAGCCTTGCATACTCCTTGGAGTCAATTTATTTTTATTTATAATGGGTAAGTCTAGTTGAGTGCATACTCGTACTCAGAGTTTTATTTCCCATGTTATTGCAGATGGTGAGACACTCTATGGCTACTGCCAGACCTACTTTTACCCAGCTATGGGAGATGAATAGACCTTGGGCAAGGTCACTTCGTATTATCGTATCCCTATGCTTTTGTTGGATTTTGATGTGGACAAGGCACTATGTTTAAAACTATGTATGCGTTTGTGAACTAAAACTATATTTGTTTTCCACTGCTTAAACTCGTATTTGGTATTATAACAACTTATTTATGACTCCGATGTATCAACTATGTGCGAAACTTATGTAATATTATGGATGGTGTATGTTGAACCTTAATCGATCCGGGTAACGAGTTGAGATGTTTGAAATCCTTCGAGATTTCAAGGACTACCGGGTTAATATGGGCACAATGTACTAATTAAATTGCTTCAGCGGTTTACTTAGTACCTTGGGTTTATATTAATTCGGCGGTTCTGTTACAGCTGGCATCAGAGCAAGGTTCAATGTATACTATTCATAAGCATTTAAAAATAAGGATTTGTTTTACAAAAGTAATTATAAACTTATAGCCACTTAAACATACTTAGGGTTTCCAAAAGGTGTGTGTGGTTTTCAGACTTATATATTTGTATGTGCCATGGACCAATCGTATCCTTTATGCCTAGTTTAGGAATATCAGGTGGATAATATAAGTACTGACTTGGGGGTATTGCATCATATTTTCTATTTGTCGCGCTCATACACAGCGGATATGTAGGGGGGCCATTCACTTGAATGGTTATGCATGGATCAATTTGCCTCTACGCCCTGGTAAGCGGGAGTTGTGAGAGCATGATCGGACACAATGCCAGTCTAGGGGAGTGCTTAATGGTGCTGAATAGTATACGCGCTTACGCATGTTTACATGAAGGTACCCCATGTGAGGGTGTCGTCTTCTGGTGACTTGTTGGGTAATGCACCTGGGAATGGGTGCAAGTAATCGGAGTTTTCACCTTGTTCGAAAGGTGCGTGGAATTTTACGTCATTTGCATTCATTGGGGATTTGGGCTGCAACGAATCTTCTGCAGGTACCACTAACTGCAAAAAAATGAGTAGAATGTTTAGAATTACGTCTATAAATGAGAGCACGTATTGTATGCCACTGCCTAGATGTATTACTCTTAGGAAGTGAGGACATAAGTAACGTGCATGCATCATAAATTAAAAATTTGCACATGTCATCCATTACATCCCTTCCTTTCCTTACAATAAAGATTTTCCCCTTCCCTTATAATTGCTTATAATTATAAAATATGTGTTGATCAGGATACTAAAAACTTTTACAGATGGCTCGGACCAAGCAGACGGCCTGCAAGAGTGCATGTCCACCTCGCCGCCGCAGGGTTGCTTTTCCTGAGGCTGCACCCCTTGTGGTTTGCCTGTTGCCATCCCACCAGCACAGGGAGGCTAGCACTTTCCTGGAGTAGGGTGGTTTGCCCACTCTCCTCTGGAGGTTGCTGCATAGTGCTGGTTAACCCGTGGGAGCAGAACTGTAGTACTACTGGGTCAGAAATGACTTGGTGAACAACAGCTTTGCATCCGTGGTGGTTGTAGTGCCACCTTTGGGCCTTGACGAGAGTTGGTCTGGTTGGACAGCTAAGGGTGAGGGCATCACTCTCTTTGATGGTGCCCAGGACACTGCTTTCCAGATCATTGAGAGGATTGTCGTGGAGCTGCCCAACGAGTTGGAGCGGATTCTCCCTGGTGTCTTCCCTTTGGCTTGCCCCCGCGATGACAAGTGGAGGCAGGCTAAGGGCATGGCACTGACTGCAGGAACCCAGGAGGCTGAGAGCAGCCGTGCACCTGCACATAGTGTTGTGTTCGCATTGATGAAGGCATATGCAGCACAGGAGGACCTTGCCCTCGCTAGGTACGATGAGCTGGAGCGTGCCAGGAGAGAGCAGGAGGTGCAGCAGGAGAAGTATGAGAAGAAAATTGAGGAGCTCAGAGAGGAGTTGGCATTAGTGACTGAGCAGAGGGACCAGGTAGTCCAGAGAGACAAGCTAGCCACACGGCAGGTTCAGGAGCTTCAGGCGAGACTTGTCCATCATGACACTGCTCTCAAGAACTGTGAGGATGCCTTAGGCCGCACCATTTTGGAGTGGAATGCAGCTTAGACTGAGGTACGCGGTTTGAGGTCTGCTCAGTGCATCCTCAAGGAGGACCTACACCAGCAGGAGTGGCGTATTGACGTCTTCCCCAACCAGTGGAGTGGATAGTCAGGGAGCCACCAGTCATAGACGTCAGGCCTAGAGGGAGACTGTTCAGAGTATGCTAGTTGAGGTTTTGCTAGCCGTAGTTGAGCTTTTGAGACTCCTTGTATCATGTGACCATTATGTGACCTTAGAGTTCGGTGACATGAGGTGATGTATCTTTCATGTTTGTAAAAGTCCAGTGTACGTATGCTGGCAACCCTGGATATTGTATAACCTCTGTGACGTTTTGACTTAATATTATTACCAGTGTAGTTGTGATGTGGGAAACAAATTGTTATGCCTGAGAGATTGGTTGTATGAATTTATTCTCTCCAATTGATTTCGCATGGCATAAATTATACAATTGTTTACCATCCAATCCAAATCCTAATAATTGGACATTGTTGAAACGTGCAGATGGTGGACACTCACAGTGGAGCCAGTGGTAGCCGTGGTGGTGGTCGGGGTGGTGATGAGGCACGTGGTGCGCCGCCTCCACCTCCTCCTCCCCCCGAGCTGCTTTTTGCACAATTCCTGGGGAGTCAGCGCAACATTGAGCAGTTGCTACGTGAAAACTTGGACGCCAACCGCGACATCCGTCAGGGTCATCAGCCTAACCAGTACAGTGGCTTTAAGGACTTCATGGACACCAAGCCTCCCGTGTTTAGGGATGCCCCTGAGCCACTTATGGATGATGCCTGGATTAACACCATTGAGGAACGATTCCATTTGCTAAGGCTGTCCGAAAATCCGAAGGCTACTTATGCTGCACAATTGCTAGAAGGTGATGCAGGACTATGGTGGAAACAACATCGCAACTCTTTTCCTGCTGATCAGCCTATCACGTGGAATTAGTTTGTTGATGCCTTCCGTGCCGCCTACATTCCTGCCACTCTCATGATAATGAAGAAAGCTGAGTTCCATGCTTTGACCATGGGTACTCGTTCAGTGAAGGAGTACTTCCATGCCTTCAACAATCTGTCTTGTTACACCCCAGAGTTTGTTAACACTGATGAGAACAAGATTGATGCTTTCAAGAGGGGCCTGAGCACTAAGCTGATGAAGACATGGGTACTTTGACCCGGGTGACTTTTAATGACTTCTACAATGACTGTCTGACTCAGGAGAATCAGAACAACCTGCATGCTGCTGCCAAGAATCAGAAGAGGGCGCATGAAGGTGGTCCTTCCCAGCCAAGGGTACCGCCTGCATACCGTCCTCCATATCATCCTCAGGGATCGGGGTCTAAGTACAAGCCTTCACAGAAGAAAAATGCTCTTACTCAACATCAAACGCAGTCTCATAGGGCCTTCAGGATGCCGGTTCCACAGGGAAAGCCAGGACAGACCAATGCCACAGGTGCCAAGACTGGGATGATTGGCCCCTGCTACAACTGCGGACAGAATGGACACTACATCAAGTATTGTCCTTACCCTAAGAAGTCGCAGCCTGCACATGTGCACCACACTTCCCTGGAGGAGATTATTGCTGGAGAACCCATGATTGCTGGTATGTTTCATGTGAATCAGATTCCCGTTGCTGTTCTGTTTGATACCGCATCATCGCATTCCTTTATGAGTCAGGCATTTGCACAGAAGCATAATCAAAACATAACTGAGTTGAGTATAGAGTTTCGTGTGAGCTCAGCTGGGGCTGATGTAAACATGAGACAAATGATACGAGGGGCAACTTTAGATTTGGACAAGTGGAGATTCTGGCTGAACTTGATAGTTCTTCCCAGATTAGGTGTGGATGTGGTAGTAGGAACGCGTTGGATGAATCATTGGGGTGTAGTTTTGGATACTACCAATAGAATGCTATCCATTCGAGATCCTTTAGGTGAGGGGACTTTCCAGGTGCCCTTACCATGAAAGTTTAAGTTCGATAGTGTGTCGTATGCTACCAAGGTGACCACCCTACCTGAAATCCAAGTAGTATGCGAGTTTCCATATGTCTTTCCGGATGAGCTTCCAGGCCTCCCGCCAGATAGAGATGTTGAGTTCCGTATTGAGTTGTTGCCTGTAACAGCCCCAATATCTATGAGACCTTATCGCATGCCACTGAATGAGCTAAGGGAACTTAAGAAGCAGCTGAAGGAGTTATTGGATAAGGGTCTGATTCATCCTAGTGCGTCCGAATGGGGTAGTCCCATTCTATTCATGAAGAAAAGGATCAATCTTTACGAATGTGCATGGATTATCGCCAACTTAATGCAGTAACAGTCAAGAATAAATATCCCTTGCCCTGCATTAACATTCTTTTTGATCAGTTATCAAAGGCTAGGGTCTTCTCCAAGATAGATTTGAGGTCAGGTTACCATCAGATCAAGATCAGACCACAGGATATTCCTAAGACCACCTTTTCTACCAGATATGGGTTGTATGAGTATTTGGTGATGTCCTTTGGATTAACCAATGCTCCTACATACTTCATGTATCTGATGAATTCGGTCTTTATGCTCGAACTTGATCACTTTGTGGTGGTATTTATTGATGACATTTTGGTCTACTCAGAGAATGAGGCAGATCATGCTAAGCACTTGAGGGTTGTGTTGGAGAGGCTTAGGGAATACAAATTATATGCCAAGTTTAGCAAGTGTGAATTTTGGCTGAGAAAGGTTCACTTCCTTAGTCATATTCTGTCTGAAGAAGGCATATCAGTGGACCCTAATAATATAGAAAAGGTCTTGGAATGGGAAGCACCAACTTCTGTTCATGAAGTTTGAAGTTTCCTTGGTTTAGCTGGGTATTATCGTCACTTTATTCCAGGCTTCTCAAAGATTGCCAAGCCAATGACAAATTTGTTGCAAAAAGGACAAAAGTTCGCCTAGACAGAAGAGTGCGAAACAGCTTTCCACACTTTGTGGGAAATGTTGACCACTGCTCCTGTTCTAGCGCATCCAGATATACTTTTTGACGTGTATTGTGATGCCTCGAAGATGGGTTTGGGATATGTGCTTATGCAAGAAGGTAGAGTCATAGCTTATGCCTCCTAACAGTTGAAGAAGCATGAGATGAACTATCCAACGCATGACCTAGAGCTTGCAGCGGTAGTCCATGCATTGAAGATTTGGAGACATTACCTTCTTAGCAATTATTTCCATGTGTACACTGACCATAAGAGCTTAAAGTACATCTTCACCCGGAATGAGTTGAACACGAGGCAACGTCGATGGTTTGAGTTGATTAAGGATTATGACTTGCAGCTGCAATACCATCCTGGCAAAGCTAATGTGGTTGCTGACGCTTTGACTCAGAAATCACATTGCCATGCTCTTCCGCCATTGATTGCAGATGGCTTCGACCTTATGCATCCTGTAATCCTGTAAAATATTCAGCTTAGCTATGAACTTGAAAGCAAGATTATGGAGGGTACGAAGTCGGACAGTGAGATAATGGCTATTAAAGAAAGGATAAGAAGTAAGCCCTCTCTACACTTTAAAGAAGATGACCATGGAATCTTATGGTTCGATGATAGATTGGTTGTGCCAGAGAACCAAGAGCTCAAAACTCTAATTATGGATGAAGCCCATTTTTCCAAACTATCCATTCATTCTGGTAGTAGTAAGATGTTCGAAGATTTGAAAACTAGATTTTGGTGGCCACACATGAAAAGAAATCTAGCTGAGTATGTAGCCAAGTGTGACAATTGTTGTAGAGTGAAAGCTGAACACCTGAAGCTCAGTGGGTTACTACAGTCATCACCTAATTCCGAATGGAAGTGGGAAGATATTTGTATGAATTTTATTACTGGCCTTCCCACCTCTCAAAATGGTAACAATTCCATTTGGGTGATCATGGATCGACTCACCAAATCAGCGCATTTCCTACCTGTTCATACTATGCTTTGAGCACCTCAGTATGTTGAATTATATATCAAGGAAATTGTGAGGTTACATGGTGTGCCCAAGACCATTTTATCTGATAGAGGATCTCAATTCATGGCGCATTTTTAGGATTAGTTACAGAGAGGCTTAGGTACAAAATTGTTGCATAGTTCAGCCTATCACCCTCAGACCTCAGGCCAAGTGGAAAGGGTAAATCAGATCCTGGAAGATATGTTACGCGCCTGCGTACTTTCTGCAAAAGGTTCATGGGAGAAGTGGTTGCCTTTAGCTGAGTTCTCCTATAATAATAGTTACCAAGAGAGTATTAGGATGTCACCTTTTGAGGCACTATATGGCAGAAAGTGTAGAACACCATTAAGTTGGGTTGAAGCCAGAGACAGAAACTACTATGGTGTTGACTTTGTTAAAGAGGCTGCCGATCAAGTGAAAACTATCTAGCAACATCTTGCTGCCGCTCAGTCCCGACAAAAGAGTTATGCCGACAAAAGGTGAAGACCTCTATTCTTCAAAGTTGGTGATTATGTGTACCTAAAGGTTTCACCTATGAAGAAGGTGCAACGGTTTGGTGTAAAATGTAAGTTGGCACCTAGATTCATAGGACCCTTTAAGATCCTAGAACGAAAAGGTGATGTGGCCTATAAGCTAGAGTTGCCTGAAGAACTGAATGCGGTTTTTCCTATCTTCCATGTATCGCAACTCAAGAAGTGTGTACGTGTCCCATCAGAGAAGGTGAAGGCCAAGGATATTCAAATAAGATCAAATTTGACTTATGATGAACAACCAACCAAGATCCTTGATGTTAAGGAAAGGATCACTAGGAATCGGGTGGTTAAGGTTTACAAAGTGTGTTGCAGTCACCATGATGATCTAGATGCCACTTGGGAGACCAAGGACTATCTTGAAGAGTGTATCCTAATTTCCACAAAATATGGTTAGTCCGCTTAAATCTTAGGACGAGATTTCTTTAAGGGGGTAGGCTGTAACATCCATAGTATTAGGATTAGTTAATCCAGCATCACATTGCATGAGCATCTCATTGCATCTTGATTTGGGTTTGGGTGTTTGCTTATTATATTTTAAATATGTAATTAATGGAGGTTTCAAAACCCTTTTTATAAGTGCCATTTGCATTGCTCATTTCAAGATGGACCTTTAATGTGTTTTGTAGAGAAAATTATTTGGGACAAAAAGTCTACTTTCACCAAATCATGAAAATGCTTTCTGGCCCTTCAAAAATGGCAAAAACAGTGCATATGTATTGGAAATCTTTTAGTTCATTTTCAAATGAGGTGGGACCCACCTAGCCCACCTGTCTCTCTCTCTTCCTCCTCCCATCATCTTCCTCCCGCTGAACACGCCAGAGCGTGCAGCACAACGCTGCGGCCACCGCTGCCGTGCCGTGCTGTCACCTGCCCACTCGCCGCATCACGCCAACGCCAGCACCGGTCACCGTAGCATGGACCGCCGGGCCGATGCGCCGCGCCGCTTGCCCGCCGGTCGCCATTGCCGCACCGCACGCCCACACACCGCAACAACCGCTCCACGACATGGCAATTTGGGCACGCACGTATGCACTTGGGCATACACGAGTACCAACGCTCAACCGCCACTTGCCTCCTCGCTGCGCCGCTGCATCAAGCCGCCATTGCCATCATTCGGTCAACCTCACCGCTCGACCCGATGCGCGCGCCCTCTCTGACCAAAGCAAGGAGCCTGGGCGCCCTTTATTTACCTCATAGTCTGACTCGCTCCCTCCCCCACACCATTCCCTCATTCTTTCTCCTCGCACAAGCCACTACGGCCGCCGAGCCCGCCATGGCCACCGCCAGGCCCGCTGCCGCCTAGCTCCCTCCTCATCTAACCATTTTCCAATCCAAGAGCACCATCTGGTTCACCATCACCTCCCCCATCATTGTGACATCGTCCCTCGACCGATTGTGCAAGGTAGAGGCCTAATTTGGCCGTCCCCTTTCCTCCGCGCGCCACGGCCGCCATGGCCGCCAGAGCGGTTCGCCGTAGCCGCGCCTCATCCGACCCACTCCGTCCTACCTCTTACTCATTTCGGTGTCGCTAGGGGTAGGTGATGCCCGTCGTGGGGTTAATGACGTCGATTGCGACCTCGCGCGGCCTTCCCGCCGCCGGACCTCGCCGTCGTTGCTCCGCGCCACTAGAACCTTCATCTTCTACACCATTAAGACTGCCTCATCGCACTGAGTCTGTAGGTGCCGGCCGTTTCGCCGGAGGTGCTCGCCGCCGACGAGGAGACGTCGGCCGTCAGCCATTCCCTGTTCTGTCTGGCTAACCGGTGGGCCCAGGCTGACGTCAGCTGCTAACGTCAGTAGGGTGCCTGCCTGGGTGCACCTGTCGGGTGGTGTTAGCATAGAAACCTGTCTGTGTACACGTGGGGTACGCGTAGCATTTTTGGTTTGAGTTTTCAGAAAAAGTATACATTTACCAATTTTGGGTTAAATCTTTAGAAAATCATAACTTGGTCATTTTAAGTCCAAATGAGGTGGTTCAACTTACAGTATTTTTCTTATGAGTACTAGGCATGAAAAATATGAGTTGAGATTTTTGAGATACTTTTCTGTGTAGTTTTATTTAAGGATAATAAATGAATAAATCTTTAAAAATGCATAACTAATTCTAGGTTTACCAGAAAAATGTGATTTTTGTTTTGCTGCTCTAGTTAGAAGATGCTGGATGTGTGAAAAAATATTAGTCGGCTATGTCATGTGTAAAGGTTGCTCTGTCTTTTTAGGGTGCTAGTTTTGTTAAGGGATTAAGAAATTCATAATTAAGTAATTAAGTAAGATATTTTCTTGATAATTTTTGTAGACTATTTTAGGGCTAGATAGAAGCTAGTTATGCTTTGAAATATACTGTTTGCTATGTTTTATAGTATAAAGTATTTTATGTCCAATGAATGCTTCTACCTAGTGATTTTTATGTAGGATAAAATACTTATAGTTTTAACCTAAAAATTTTATAGTAGACTTTATTTAACATGCTTAAGCTTCCATAATTTTTGTAGATTTTTCTGAGTAGTATAAATACATGTTCCAGTCTACCCTAGTTTATTAGTGTGTCGGATTAGGGTTTTCGTGATGTCGTGTCATGTATTCTGTATAATTGCTGGTGGGTTGCTAACAACTATTTTGGGGTAGTAATGACATAACGTGTGTATTTTATCACCTACCACATAGTCATGCATACATTCATAACATCCATCATGTTCGTTATAAAGCATACTTGGTATTCATTTGCATCAACGCATCATACAGGTTTACCGATGGACCTTACGCCGGTAGTTCAGGAGGAGCCAAAGGGGAAGGATAGCAGGGAGCAGTGCTACAGGTGGCAGCAGAGGACGAGGACCCTGATGCTAACTTACCAGAGTGCCCTGACCATCAGCCCAGCTGCTTTGAGAAAGGCAAGCCCCAGAGCATTCCTCCCTACCGTTTTACAAATAACTTGATTTGCGTCCTTTATTGTTTATGATGCATTAAGTTTATAGGCGTTGATCGATACCATTGATGCATTATGATTACCCTTGTCCACTTGAGTTACCCAAATACCCTATTCGGTATTGGCATGATATATGCTTAGCCCTGCCTAATTAGATCGGTAGTAGTCGAGTGATTTCCTGTCATCCGCGAGATATAGGTGGTGACCCATAATGATGAGTTATGTGATGTTTGAGAGTAACCATGAGAAGTAATAAATCGAGACTGGGCGGGATTGGTGCTGTGGTCAAAACTGGAGGTTCCATGTTGTTTTATCCCGTCTGTGTCAAAGTAGGGCCCTGTTCGTTGTCACGGCCCTCAAAGTCATGTTGAACGCATGCCCCACAGATAGCTGGAAGAATGTGATCATCTGACCGCGAATCCTCGAGACTATTTGGGCCGGGTTTTGACTGAAATTCTCATACTAGAGATAGTCTTGGTGATGACAGGGGCAGGGAGAGTAAGCCAGAGGCCGGCAGAGACCGGCTAGTATGCAGCCGGGCGGCTCCTGGATACGTTGGTTCGGTTAATCCCGCGACTCTACTCGAATAGGTTGAGGTGACCTAAGGCAAACAAGGCACCGGTTGTCTGGGTTTGAGTGGGGAATACCTCACTAGCTAGTTTGAAATCGATTATAATCGCCATCGTCCCTAGATAGTGGACACTTGACTGAGCACCGGCATCGTAGTAACAACTTGAACAAAGAGATGAAATGGTTATGATGTTGATGCTGAGAGATGGTCAACTGAAAGTGGTTACTATTCTTGCATGATAATTACACCATGACTGTTTAGATCAGGTGCTAATCTAGTAAGAATAGGGTAATGACTATAAAATATAAAGCTAGAAGGTCCCAATAATAGTTCTTAACCAATGCAAGCTTTTATGCAAAGAAATAAGTCAGCCAGCCTACCTTAACAGCCTTGAATACTCCTTAGAGTCAATTTATTTTCGTTTATGACGAGTAAGTCTAGCTGAGTACATCCTCGTACTTAGGGTTTTATTTCCCATGTTGTTGCAGTTGGTGAGATACTCTATGGCTACTGCCAGACCTACTTTTACCCAGCTATGGGAGATGAATAGACCTTGGGCAAGGTCACTTTGTATTATCGCATCCCTATGCTTTTGTTGGATTTCGATGTGGACAAGGCACTATGTTTAAAACTATGTGTGCATTTGTGAAACTAAACTATATTTGTTTTCCGTTGCATAACTCGTATTTGGTATTGTAACAACTTATTTATGACTCTGATGTAATCAACTATGTGTGTAACTTCTGTAATATTATGGATGGTGTATGTTGTACCTTAATCGATCCAGTAACGAGTTGAGATGTTTGAAATCCTTTGAGAATTCACCGACTACCGGGTTAATATGGGCACAATGTACTAATTAAATTGCTTCGGTGGTTTACTTAGTACCTTGGGTTTATATTAATTGGGTGATTCTAATACAGCCCACCCTATGCCTGCCTGTTCCCCCTCCTCTGCTTAGGACCTTGTTGCTTCTTGCCCTGGACCTGGATGTCAAGGTTCCTGTGGAGGGGACGGGGGTTTCTGCTTTGCCGACTTGCATCGCTTGTTGTTCTTCCCCGACTTTGCTAAACTCCAACATCCGAGTGCATGCCAGGATGCTATCTTGGTTCAGAGACCACAAGGAAATTTGTGCTTCGTCTAGCCTCGGATTCCAGTTTGGGTCATCGTCCTCCTCTGTGTGACGACGCTTCTTTGGCTCTGGGGTAAAGGAAGCACTGCTCATGAATGAGGTTGAAGAGGAACTAGGGGTAGGTGAGTGCCATCCCTCGTCCTCCATTTCAAAGCTACAAAGAACAACTATTTTAGTTGTGTATAGGCATAACTATATAAGATAAGAATCAAATTGCATAAGAGAACAAGAAAAAAGTTGGCTCAGATTTGCCCCATTATCATCACATCACTACTACACTGGTTGCTTGTATATGGTATACAAGCCATCCTAGTCTAGTAACATACAAGTAGGAGGGCAATTCAATCATCATCGCCGCTGCCTCAGCATAAAAGGGTTTACATCATTGCATATGCCATTGCCTCAGCTTAGAAGTTCGAAAAGGTTTGTCATTGCAAATGCCATAGAAAGAAGCTCAAACAAGTAGTAGTAGTAGAGAAGTAGTAGTAAGACAACATAGTAGTAGTAGACAGTAGTAGTAGACATTAGGTAACAAAGATAGTAGATAAGTAGATAAGTAGTAAGACAGTAGGATAGCATTGCTCAGATAGCATTAGTTAAGTTCAAAATTCAACTAAGCTCAATTTTCCATCATTGGCAAGTGCCTTAGAAATTCAGCTAAGGGTTGTGGACAGTTAGCATCATTTTCCCAATTCACAAGTACTAGATAGTTCATCATTGGCAGTAGACAGTTCATCATTCAGTTCAGTTTGATAGTAGACACTAGATAAGTAGATAAGTAGTAAGACAATAAGATAGTAGTTCAGTTAAGCAAGACAGTAGATAAGCAGATACTGTCAAAATTTAGCAAGACAGTAGATAAGTAGATAAGTACACTATACAGTAAGAAAGTAGTTCAGTAAGACACTACAGTTGTCCATGTTGACAAGATCTAGCCGTGCCCCGAGACCATCCTTTGTCTTTCCCGGGATGTTGAGCAGGGTACCGATCATGCTCTCAAACACATTCTTCTCAAGGTGCATGCAGTCGATGGCATGGGGTGAGTGCAGTGTCCTCCAGTACTACAGGTACTTGAAGAAAATTGACTTCTTCTTGAAAGGAACGGCGGGGACCATGGGTGGTGCTTCCTCCATCGTGTCCGACCGCTTTCGCTTCCTGGTCTGCCTCTTCCCCTTCTCCTCTGGTAGCATGGGTTTCTTCTTTTTGCCAAACTCAATCTGCTCCATATCCTTCACCATCTCATACACCTTTGGCCCCCACTTAGTCTGTGCCGGTGGTTGACACTGCGGCTCGTCCTGGTTGTTGAAGTATTGGTTCCAAGCACTTTTTCTATACTGTGCTTGGCCACAAGGAACCGCTTGTGCCTCATGTACACCGTCTTGATGGACCCCTTGAGGTAAGTGTAGCAGGTCCCGTCGATGCACACCACGCAGTCGGTCTTTCCTTTGATCTGCCCCGACAGTGAGTAGATACTGGGGTAATCGGTTATGGTGACAAAGATGATGGCTTTTAGGGTGAACTTCTCCTTCCAGGAAGCATCCACAATCTGGACCCCATCATTGAATAGAATCTGCATCTCATCCATGATCAGCTCTAGGAGCACATCTATATCATTACCGGGCTGCCTTGGCCCCGAGATAAGCATGGTGAGCAGGAGGTACCTGCGCTTCTGACACAGATGGGGAGGTAGGTTGTATATGGTGAGGACGACCGACCAAGTACTATGAGAGCTGCTAAGCTCACCGAATGGGTTCATTCCGTCAGTACTCAACACAAACCGGACGTGTCTGGGCTCGTTGCGAAACTCAGGGTGTGCATTATCAAAATCTTTCCACTGCTGGCCATCAAATGGGTGCCGCAGCTTGCCATTGTCCTTGACTCGGTTAGGTGATGCATTCCAAGACATGAGCTTCGCATCATCTGGGTTCCTGAATAGTGCACGCAGGCGGTCGACCATGGGCAAGTACCACATCGATAGCGCAGGGCTTTTCCTCTGTGTATAACCCTTTTCTTCCTCAACCTGCTGAGCCGAGATCTCCTTGGCCCCCTTCTTAGCCACCTTCTTCTTTTTCGGACCACCGGTACCTTGCACGGTTTCGTCGTCGTCGTCCACGCGACACCTGGCATTCCTCTTGTACCGACTGGCGCCACAGTGTGGACAACTGGTCAACTTCTCATACGCCTCGCCCTGATACATGATGCAGTGGTTAGGTAGGCATCAAACTTTCTAACTTTCATCGCCACTGGCCGAATCAGATTTTTCGCCCGATAGGTATTGGCTTGCACCTTGTTCCCGCCAGTTAGGTACGTGGTAGCTAGGTAACTTAACAGCTCATTGAAGCTATTGTCCGACCAACCATGCCGGGCCTTCATCATCAACATGTGGAGGTTGAAACAGAGCATCGTGCATGTAACACCCCCGGTGTTAACCATATCTTTACACTGCACATCATGAGCATAATAATATCATTTGCATCAAATCACATTCATGACATGCTTTGCTTGATGTTTGTTTACCTGTAGTTCAAATTGTTTGACCTAGATGAAGAGTTGTGATGAATGCATGCAAATGATTGTGGTTAGGACCTAAACATCTTTAGAAGGGTATTAGGGTCAATGCTTGCTTGGTCGTATGGGTTCAAAATCAAGTATTGAAAAAATAGGGTTTAATTACCCTAATTGTGATTTCTCGACCTTAACTAGAAAAGATAGTTATAGTGTTTATCTCAAGTTGGACCCTTGTAGAGAAAAATATTTAGAGCAAACTTTATATTTTCACCAAATAATGAAAATGCTTTTTAGGCCTTCAAAAAGGGTAAAAACAGTGGGTAGCATATTGGAAATTAATATTTTTATAATTCAAATTTGACCCAAA
Source organism: Bothriochloa decipiens (assembly GCA_023333625.1). Lineage (NCBI taxonomy): Eukaryota > Viridiplantae > Streptophyta > Magnoliopsida > Poales > Poaceae > Bothriochloa > Bothriochloa decipiens. The sequence goes on along the minus strand of CM041640.1, from coordinate 8,573,063 downwards.
TTCACATTTTCAAATCTAGGCCGATTTAGCAACAATTTCCTATATATGAAATGTTCTACTCGTCGAATAGAGCAACTTTCGTATTTAAAGGTTTTCAAAGTTCGGTTCAAATTTGTCAAAGGGGTGGGTCCCACCCGGCCCCACTTGTCATCATCTCTTCCCTCTCTCTTATCCCCTTCTTCCTCTGCTTCCCTGCTGTCGGACGCAGCGCGCTGCAGCGGCGCCAGCAGCGCGGTGCCAGCGAGCACGCGTGCCCGAGCACTCGAGAGCGCCACGCCGGCCTGCCTGCCCCGCCGCTGCAAAACTGCCCTACTGCCCCAGTGCCATGCCTGCAGCACTGGTGAGGAGCACGCCGAGCTCGGCCAAAAGCTATGCGCCATGCCCACCGCGGACGCCCGCTACGGGCCAACACACGCGTCTTCGCACTCGAGCACGCACGCCGCTACCGCCCGCCATCATTGCACGCGCGCCAGAGCTCACGAACGAGCACCAACGCCGCTGACCCGTCCGGATCCACTCATTGCCAGTCCCCACTCACTCGCTCACCACTCCGCTGCCTTATCCCTCTCCCTCCGCTCGAATCAGCCACGGCAAAAACTTTCGCCATGGCTGGGTTTTCACTGCCCCCGTGCACTTCGCCCTCCAAGCCTCCTCGTCTCCAACCAAGGTCACCATCGCCTTTGCCTCGTCTTCACGGAGCCACAGCTCACCTCGCCTTGAGCTGCCGGGGCCGGCACCACCGTGGCCGTCGTGCCGCTCTACCAGCGAGCCACGGGCTCGCGTGGCCGTGCCGCCACGGACCGCCTCAGGCCAGGCCGAGGCCACCAGCTGGTGTGCACGAGCCCCCGTGTGCTTCCCCACCACTCACCGGCGCCGGAGACCCTCCACCGCGGCCAGAACCGTAGGTCCGGTGAGCTCCTCTGCTCCAAAACCGTGACAAGGACTCGGTCCTTGAATTTGAAGAAGGGTAAGGGTGCTGATGCAAAACAACCAGAGAGATAGAACTTTAGATCTGGGCTTCATTAATATCAATAAAGTCTAGGGGCTTTTATATAAAGTGTTCGTCTTATCTGATTTCAGTGTATTTCGAAAATGATTTTCTAAAAATGTTGTTTAATCATTGAAAATCCATATCTCCTAGAATAATGGTCCAAATCGAGTGAGACAAATTTTGTTGGGTTTCTTTTGAGCAGATCTACAAATTAAAAATATGATATGGCATGTTTGAGACACTTTACTGTATAGTTTTATTTAAGTGGATTTATTTACATTAAATGCTTGATATCTTTGAAAATTCATAACTAATTTTAGGATGCTCAGAAAAATATGATTCTAGTTTTGTTAGTCTTATTTAGTGATGTTCTAGCTGTGAAAAATGTATCCTATGCATGTGCTGTGTGAAGATATAAAATTGTAGTTCAAGTGGGATTAAGGGGCTATTCTTCAAATAATTCATAAATGAATTATATAGACATAGTTTGGGGTTGATAATTTTTTTAGACTACTTATATGCTATAATGTAGCTCTTGATGTGATGAAACCTAAGGTTTGGCATACTTCATAGTACAAAGTATTTTTAGGTCCATTTAATTGTGCTGCCTTGTATTTTTGTGTAGGGCAGTAGACATGTTCAAATGAGGTAAAAATTAGATGGTAGCCTAGAGTTATCATTATTAGCTACTGTAGTTTTCTAGGAATTTTATGAGATACTGATCTAGTAGTCCCTATTACAGCCATTCCCTTTTTGGCATGAAATCGACTTGAGCGGTGAGTAAAATGGGGCCATAATTAGTTTTGGATATGTTTAGGATACATATGATCTGATGTTAAGAATGGTTTGGGTCAGTATGTAATCGAGATTATAGTCCTATTATAATTAATCTATAATTCAATGGCAAGGTGTACAAGTGCTTTATTTATGTATGGCTATGTGTATGCCGCTAGGATTGGGTCAGCATGGTTAACATAGCATGATATGTTAGCACCATATACATGGTTGGCAATGATGATGTGTTAGTTAAGGGCAATGTGATGATGCTTGTGTATCAGTAGATGGTTCGTTGTAGGTAATATACTTGACTACTGCATGTTTGTCTTGTGAAAGCCAAGTGTAGTGTGTGTTAGGGTGATTACATGGAACTGTAATGAGTGACGATTAGAACACGATGAATAGTTTAGTTTGACGTAATTATGCTTAGTATAGATCTTTTGCTTTACTGGCTTGTTTGCTAGTGATAGTAAGATGGTTAGTTGCTTTACTGGCTTGTTTACTGGCGATAGGTAGAAAGAAGGTTTCACCGATAGACTTGGATTGTTTGTAGTAGAGAATGCAGTAGATGACATGTGCTTATTGTACATGATCTTGGATGATGTTGACTATCTTGTGGAAAGAATATGCAAGCATACATCATCATCATACTCTATTATCATACCATGTGCATTCTTCGTATTCATTCATGCACATGCATCATACAGGATCGCTAGGAGAATAGAATGTGACCTGAAACGGGAATCTGGAGAGGAATTCCAGAAGGAAGCTTCTGTACGGAGGTGATCAAGAACAGAATCCAAACACGGAGTGATCGAGTGTTTGGAGCTTCAACCTGACTCGTCAGAGGAAGGCAAGCCCTGAAGCATTCTTTCCTACAGTTTTCCAAATAACTTAACTTGCGTCCTTTATTGTTTATGATGCATTAAGTTTATAGGAGTTGATCGATACTGTTGATGCATTATGATTACCCTTGTCCACCTGAGTTACCCAAAATACCCGGTTAAGTATAGGTTCGCTTATATGCTTAGCCCTGCTAAAATTAGATCGGTAGAAGTCGAGTGATTTCCTGTCATCCGCGAGATATAGGTGGTGACTCATAATGGTGAGCTACACTGTTGTCTTGGAATAACCATGTGGAGTAATAAATCGAGACCGGACGGGATTGGTGCTGTGGATAGAAAAGGAGGTTATATGTTGTTTATCCCGTCTGTGTCGAACTAGAACCCCGTCCGATGTCACGGCCCTCACGGCATGTTGAACGCATGCCCCACAGATAACTAGAAGGGTGTGATCATCTGACCACGAAGCCTTGAGTTTTGTTTGGGCCGGGCTTCGATAGAATGCATCGTATTGGAGATGGCGGTGAGGATTACAGGGGCGCAGAGACTAAGCCTGAGGTCGGCGGCGTCCGACTAGTATGCAGCCAGGCAGGCCCTGGGTACGATGGTTCCTGTTGATCCCGTGACTCTACCTGAATAGGCCAAGGTGACCTAATCGACCCCGATGGGGGAAGTATGGTTTGTGTGGGGAATACCTCGCCAGCTGGTTTGCAATCGATTATAATCGCCATCGTCCCTGGATAGTGGACACTGTCTTGAGCACCGACATCATAGTAAGAACTCGAATAAAGAGATGAGATGGTTATGATGTTGATGCTGAAAGATACTCAACCAAAATTGGTTACTATTCTTGCTTGTTAATTACACCATGACTATTTAGATCTGGTGCTAATCTAGCATGATCAGGTTAATGACTTTAAAATGCAAAGCTAGAAGGTGATAATAATGGTTCTTAATAAGCTCAAGCCTTTATGCAAAGAAATGAGTCAGCTAGCCTCCTTATAGAGCCTTGCATACTTCTTGGAGTCACTTTATTTTTGGTTTACGGCGGGTAAGTCTAGCTGAGTATATTCTCGTACTTAGGGTTTTATTCTCACTTGTTGCAGATCATAAGACTTTTGTTGTGGCGACAAGATGGACTTGTATCCCACTGCGGGAGGATTAGACCTTAGGCAAGGTCATCTCTTATATCTCATCTAATTGCTGTTGTTGGATGTCGACCTGAACTGGCAATGTCTTTAAACCATAGGTGTGAGTATATGTCAAAAATATATTTACTTCCACTATTACTTGCAACTCTAATTCAAAGAGGATATATTTAGAACCGGTGATGTAATTATGTTATGTTCAAAAAGTAAGAACAGATGAACGGTAACTACTAAACTGTGCGATTCTTGGTGTGTCATTGGAAAAGTTTGAAATCCTTCGAGATTTCAAAGACTACTGGGTCAATATGAGCACAATGTGCTAGCTAAATTGCCTCAGCGGTTTACTTAGTACCTTGGGTTTATATTAATTGGGCGGTTCTGTTACAGTGCACCGATCTGGACATTTCCTGCCATCCTGATATAGAGGATCAATGGACGCCTGCTTCATCTCTCTGAAATTCTCCAACCATTTTGGGCAGCCAAACACGACGTCGTCCTCGTCTATGTGGTTCACCAGGTCCTCAAATAGCTGCACATCCTCTGGTTCCCTCAAAGGAGCCTGATGACCATCGTCACCTCCATCGGCGCCATCTTGCATACCCTCCAGTAGTTCGTCCACTGTGATGTAATCACGAGCATCGTCGGCAGCTACTGGCACAGCCGGCGCCGAAGGTGGCACGTGTGGTCGAACAGGATCTTGGTTCACCATTGTCGTCGAAGAGCTCACTCCAGATGCACTGCCACTCGCAGTAAGCCTTTCGCCGTGGGAAGTCCAGACCGTGTAACCCTCCATAAAACTGTGCACAATCAAATAAGATTGCACGGTACCATCTAGGTAGCCTACCCGGTTCTCGCGCTTCTCACATGGACATGTGGTTGTCGACCACTTTCGACTCTCACGGTGAGCTTTCGCAACGGCCATGAACTTCCTCAATTCAGCGAGGTACCGAGGATCAAGCACTCTGTCGATCTTATACATCCATTCGGACCTGTCCATCGTAGTTGTACATGACACAAGCAGCAAAATGGAGAAGACTTAGAAAAAATTGATGATCTACCTCCAAAATCAAGAAAAAGAGAGAGCATTGGCCAAGAGACACTAAAAAGTGACAAAATAGAGAAAAAAGAGGGCTTTCATGCATCTATGGTGAATCTAAATGGAAGAAATACAAAACTTTACCTATTTACACAATGGATCTAGATCTAGATCTAGACAAAAAGCCACTAAAAAGTAAGGAAATAGAGAAAAAAAAGGTGGGAGAGAGAGCTTTTATGTATCCATGGTGAATTTAGATAAAAACAAGTTTTATCTCTCTAATTTATGGGGATCTAGATCTAGAACTAGACAAAAGTCACTAAAGATGAGGAAATAGAGAAAAAAGGGTGAGAGAGAGCTTTTATGTATCCATGGTGAATTTAGATATAAAAAACCAAGCTTCATCTCTCTAATCCATGGGGATCTAGATCTAGAACTAGACAAAAGACACTAAAAGGTGAGGAAATAGAGAAAAAAAGGGTGAGAGAGAGTTTTCATGCATCCATGGTGAATCTAGATGCAAAAAAATAAGCTTCATCTCTCTCCTCCATAAAGTAAGATCAAGATAAAAAGATGCACCAAAAAAGTGAGGGAGAGAGAGAAAGGGGGTGGAAGAGCAATAATTTACCTCTAGTAGTGTCCTCCTCCCCCAAATCAAAGATCCAAAGCTTAATTTGTTGGTGTGGTTAAAAATTAGGACAAAATCTCCCTCCCCCAACGAGTTGGAAGAGGAGAAGCTGTGGGGAAGAAGGGGGCTGACAGCGCCGGCTTTATAATGGCTGGATTTACCGTAGCGTTAAGTTGCCCGCTGCGTTAAATCGGCATTTACCGTAGCAGGCGGAGTAAGACGCCCGCTACAATTAATCTGTTTACCGCAGCGGGCGCGTTACGTTGCCCGCTGCGGTAAATGCCAATTTACCACAGTGGGCTCTTTACGTTGCCCGCTGCGGTAAATTGGTTAACCGCAATGGGCGCTTAGGCGCCCGGCCGGCTGTGGACGGCCGCCGAACTACCGCAGCAGGCAGCCGGGGCGACGCTGCGTAAATTCGGAATTGACGTAGTGCATTGGTGGCTTTAGCCGGCGAAATTTAGCTACTAGGCATCCAAATAACCTAGCTAAAGTTTAGCTATTTCAACTTAACTAGCCGAGTCTATTAGCTAAAGCATCTAGATACCCCAACTAAAGTTTAGTTGAGTTGGCTACAGTTTTATTTTGGGAATGAAACCCCTCTGTCACGCCAGCGCTTCTGAATGTGAAAGCAGGGGAGATTCTGAATTTTCAGCGCTGTTTTTGCAACCACCGAATTTAGCTTCATTGAGGTGGTTCATAACATGTCTCTACAAGTTTATACACGGAATCCTAGCCATAAGAATAAGAACAGCAACAATACATGGGACCAGAACGTGCGACGTCTCCACAAAGACGCTAGACGCCGACATGACAATGGCAGCCAAAAAAGAAAAAAAAAAGTAATTTCATGGCACCGGACACCTCCATGTAGTGCCTCCGACGTCCGACCACAGACCACCATTCGAAATGCAGGACAACCAACATCTACGCCCGTGCCATGCATCCAAATCAAATCCCTTCTGGAGTTCTTCTGTTCGTCGGCTCCCCAACCATCGAGTACCGACAATGAAATCAACAAAAGCGACCAAAAACAAAAAACCACGGAGCGGAGCGAAGCTCGCCGCGCCGGAATCCGGGCGAATCCGTCAGATGGTCCGGCCGATTCGCGCGAGCTCCTTTTCCAGCTCGTCCAGGCCACCAACCTCCTCTAGCTCCTGCAACCACAGCCACAGCAACAAGCGTCAGCGGAGGGCAGTGCTCTTGTCCTGTGCTGGGGGATCACAAGAGGCAAGGCGAGGACAAACGAACGGGCACCACTCGCTCACGGCTCACCTTTGGTCCCAGGAAGAGCCCATACGGGACGCCCTCGAACTTGTCCATGTGGTGTATCTGCGACATCGCCGAGAGGAGCCCCACCAGCCACACGACACGAGCGTGCAAAAAGGGCGGTAAAAATATCAGCTCAAGTCGGTATCTACTGACCAGTGGCAAGTACAGTAGAACAGTAGATGGATGCTATGCTACAGAAGTTTCGAGACGGTCGAGGAGTAAAGTACAAGTGGTGAGCGAACGAGAGGTCGGTAGCTGGCCTCGTCGTCGCCGTCGTGCGTACCTTGTGAGCGGCAGCCACTCGGCGGAAGTAGGGCACGTTGGCGATGGGGCCGACGGGGAAGCGGCGGTGGACCAGGCCGTCATGGACGAACATGTAGGCCATGCCGAACAGCGTAATCCCGAGGCCCTGTCGGAGGACGACACGTGGAGGGTGAGATCACAGTCGGATGGGCACGTGGCTGACGCCACCGCCGGTTGATAGCGGTGGGTCCAACCAACTAACTAACCAGGCAGAGGCAGGCACAATCACGCAACGCAGCGAGAGAGATGGCCGGCCGGGGCTTACCGCGCCGAAGCATAGGCCGGGCACGAGGCCGCGGTGGAAGAAGCCGTAGGCGAGGAGGCAGATGGCCGGCACGGCGTTGATGATGGCGAAGACGTCGTTGAGCTCGAAGGGGCCCTCGCGCGGCCGGTGGTGCGACTCGTGCATGTGCCACAGGGAGGCGTGCCACAGCGCCCGGTGCGCCCACCGCGCCCAGAACTCCATCCCGACCGCCGCGCCGACGGAGAGCGCAAACGTGCCCAACATCTCGCTCACCGGAACCTCGCCGCCCTGCAGTGCACGGAGGCGTAAGATGCCAGCATTGTGGCGCACTGGCGGCCACGTCCTGGCCACATACCACTCGGCTCATAGCACTAGAAACAAAAGAAAGCAACAGGGGAAACAAAAGAAACATACAAAGGCATGCAGTAGAAGAAAGTTACTGTACCTCCATTTGCCAGCTAAAGCGATAGTACACGGCGGCGACGGCCATGGACGTGAACCCGAGGCTGGACATGACGGCGGCCACCAGGTACGTCCGCCGCTCGGACAGCTTCCGCGCCTTCTTCTCCGCGACGCGCCGCGCCGCCGCGGCCCTGGCCTCCTCGTCCAGCGCCGTCTCCGGCACCGGCACAGGAGCAGCAGGAGCGGCCGGAGCCGCTGGGTGCTCCTCCGTGCCCTGCGGCACGAAGCAAGTGACGGTCCCGAGCCCGCGGCGGCGGCGCGCGGTGAGCGGCGAGAACGGAAGGGCACGCCCGGCGAGGGGAGGCGCCCTGCGGCGCGCCGCGGCCGCCAGCAGCGGGTTCTTGGCGACGAAGCCGGTCATCGCGGCGCCGGACAGACCGGCGGCCATGGGCCCGTGCTTGCACTTTCCGGTGATGGAATGGAACGCTATAGACCGAGTGGACAGGGACCGCGTGAGCGGGAGTGTCAAGTGTGGCGTGTGACAGGACAGGAGGGGAAGGCAGAGGAGACCAGGTGCACGCTACTTAAGACCTCGAGTCTCCCAGAGGCTCGCTTTGCGACGCGTCCGCGGGGGAGGAAGAAGTGGCGGAATTGGATTGTGGCTCTCACTGGCTCACAACGGTCCATGTCACTGGTAACTCTGAGCTCCTGCCGCCGCCGACCGATTCTGATCCAAACACCGGAACGGAGTTGCTTAGCATCAAACCTGTTTGTCCATTTAAGTACGGAGCGACTGTGTGATCTGTCGCACATCGTCGAATGCCACTTGAACTGATAATCCCTTTCTAAGTTTCCATGTTAATTCAGTTTGTTAATTTTACCTTTTTGCGTGTAAGCATGTCGAGACGTCGAGCTAAAGGAATTTAGCAAACTTGGTGAGCCATGAAATATGTATCCAGATAATCAAACGAAAGTACATACTCCACATCTCCACATGTTGTGTCACGGCTGACTAGTATTGGCATGTCAGTTGCCAGGCATGATCTTCCAGGAGGCAGCAGCCCAGCAGGCAGCAGCACCACACTCCAAACGCGCGGTCAGGGCCTGCATGATCCGGGCAGCTTGTAGTTTTGCGCCGTGTACAGCGGCAACGCCTGTGGGCTCTTTGTGTGGACGAAGGCGGCGACACGCTCTCGCCTCCCCGGCCCTTCCCTTCCCTCCTACCGTGGACGGCCGGACGGCGGCAATCCATGACCACGACACGAGGGCTCTCAACGTTGGGTCGGCCGGTTCTGTCCCCAGCACGTCGCAGGTCTCCGCCGCCACGAATTGGGTCGCAAAAAGTGCTCGGGCGAACGAAGAAATGCAGGAGAGAAAAGAAAAAATCGGGACAGAAAGCAGAGTGGACGGTGCAGAACGAAGGGTGAATTGTGATGCAGAACGAAGGACTCTTTTGTCGCCAACACCGTGACACGGAATGCTCTTTTTAGTGACATGGAATGCTATTTTCCTGTATGCGTCATCAAATAATGCAACTGGCAAATTCGACATCAGCTGAGATTCGGTAATCATAAACCTCAACTCAGCTAAGCTATGAGCTGTCCACATCTTGCCACACATTCGACCAACGTAACAAATGAAAGGGAAGCTGCGGCGCCGGCGCAAGAATTCAGTCCAGTGGGCCTGGTGTTTATGGCCGTGTGGTTGGACATCCCATTTCCCACCAGTTTTGCACACTCAATCCACTCCATAGAGCACGGACGGGCTAGGACCGAGACAACTGCAGTTTGGCCCAAGATCGGTCCACTGGTATTAAAAAAAAAAAGAGATGAAAAACTAGTAAATCATCCTCATCCTAGGCTCAAAGTCAGCCTTATTAGATGAGTGAATTTAGTGTATATACTTTATCCTAAATCAGTTTCTACAATCACATATTCATCCAATTTTACATAATAAAAAAGTGATATATATGACTTCAAATAAATATATTATGAAAAATAAATTTTATGATATATGTAATAATATTAATTTGGCATTATAAACATTGATGCTATTTTCTATAAATTTGCTTAAACTTAAAATAGTTTGACTTAGGATGACTCTAAAAATCAATTTAAATGCATACAGTTAGCAAAGGAAGGCGTGTCCCGTCTTTATTCTAGAGGAAAAACACTTTTGTTACACAAGAAAATTTGTGTTAACTTTTACATGAGATGAAAAAAGTGAATGGTTGAGCACAACTTTCATAACGATCAGCCGACAACCCATAGTCTTCTCAATCTATGGGAAGTGTCATGATAGAGGGTTCTTACCGGAAAATTGAGAATCTACGTCGTCGGTGGACCTATCATGAGAAGTCTTGTTTATGTATGATGGATATCATTATCTTATTTTGTTGATTTTAGCAAGCATATCATCAATTACGGTAGGCAGACAAGCCATAAAAACCCTCAAGGTCATTCCTTGATCTTCATCTTAGCATGATCTCTTTGGATATATTTGTGTCCTTTGTTTTAGAGAGGAAAGTTATCAAAATTGCATATATGCTCAAATTCATATGAAAATACCAATTGGTTCAACTGGTTACACCTTGTCCTCATCTTCCATTTGCTCACGCTCTACCTCTTACTTCATTTGAATGGCATTGGAGATAAAACAAGAGTATTGTACTTCTCTCGTGCAATAAGATTAGATTACAATCATCAGAAAGAAGGTTCAGTGCCACTTAGAACAACTGGCATGTAACATATTGTTTGCTAATTAGTTTATATTTGAGATTATATAAATCCTTGTGTTCCAAACTAAACCAAACGAAACCAGTGGGCCCAAACCACCACATGATCGAAACATATGTCAACTTTCCCACTTTTTTGTTCTTATTATCAGCAGTAATTAACAAGATTTTTTCAAAATGACCTTAGACCTTAGACCTTTTCTAAATATCCATTCAGTTTCCATATATATAGGACTTATATATGGACAACAACAAAATTATATCAAATATTTGTGACCAAAAGAAATACAACAAAGTTACACACACAGAGGCAAGGGCAGAACACTACAGACTGTCGAAACACAAGATATATATATATATGCTACAGCCACTCTCTGTAAATCAGATCGCTGTTCCATAACTGTTATGAAACCCAACAGTAGTACTGCATACGCATGCAGCCAAACTCTCTTGTAGATTAGACTGAGATCGTCTATTATTTCTCATGCTCCTCACCGAACAGAAACCCAAGCGACGAGGCCCCTCCTGGTGCACAGCGCACCCTCGTCGAAGGTCGGTCCTAAAACACAAGGACGTAAGGAACATATATATGCAGATCATGTTGCTATTTATGCCATATCGTCTGAAATCTGCAATCTACTGTAGCTACGTGCATAGTATAGGTGTTCAATCATCGTATCCCAACAAGATGCAGGTACATATGTTTATAAATTTTATGGAACAATATAAATCGTATAATATTAGTACTCACAGAGATAAGAAGCCCAGAGTTGTTGTAGCTTAGCAGCTGGCTGGTATGGTAGATGTTGCAAGGAGGTTTGTGAGAGGAGAGTATCGGATTGGAGATTTCTCTATTATTGGGAGGAGGATGCTGTGGTTCTTGAACTGCTTCGGCTATCGCCTTGTTGTCATCCTTGATGACACTGCTGTTGTTAGTATCGTCTGGAGACTTCTTGGTTTCCTGGTCGGATTTGGCCGTCGTCGTGTGAGTACGGTACAGAATGGTGTCCTCCGGCTCAAAGAGGTAGCTGAGAGAGCTCCGGCCACCCCCGCTGCTCCCTCCTCTGCTCATCTTTTCTATCAGTCTTTGGCTTGCAATTAGCGTGGCGCTGCGATGAGCTTGTGTTCTGGTCTCTAGTGTGCCAAGTTGGGGAGGGAGTGTCATCAGCTACTCTACATATTATGGAGCTTGATAGTGAGCGTGGAGCACACTGGACATATCACACAATCGGCAATATTGATGGGTCAACAACCACAAGAGCTGTGGACCGAGGATGTGTGCAAAAAGCCATGAATAGTAGTTTCTTTTCTTCTCTTGTTGATGAATTGACGCACAATCTTCCTATGCGCTCTCGAAAAAAAGGTTTTTTATATTGCGAAAAAAGGTGAATCAGCTCAAGTGTCGTCGTTGCTAGGATGTCCGAAATCATTGTAATCAGAGTCCTCGATCCGTGTTTGTTCAAAAAAAAGTCCTTTTTGCTGTAATTGCTCCCCCTACGGTCTCCATTGACTATCTTTGGTTTAGTTATTATCAATGCTACTTTAATCAAATATAGGAAAACTAGTACTCACTTCGTCTGGAAAAGAATGCAATTCTAACACAGAAGGCGTTTTTAGTATCTTAAGTTTCACCACTTATAAATAAAAATACTAATATTTATGATATCAAGAAAACATCATTGAAATATATTTTTATAATCGATTGGTTTAGATCGATAAACGTAAATTTTATTCACTTGAAACTTGGTTAAACATAAACCATTTTAATTGGCACGCAACTCATGGTTGCAATTCTTTATCTGACAACAAACCAGTTTCTAAAGTTTTCCAAGTTTTTTTCTCAAATATGTAAAAGATTTAGGTATTTTTATTTAAGTAAAAGAGTTTTTTATAACTGCGTTTTCGTGCCTCTTTTTTACCGAAGTCGGCATGAGAACCTCATGTCTATTTTTTTATTTTTTTAATAATGCAGACCTGTTTAAATTCGTCCACATGGGGAGTCGAACCCAGTTTTGGATGTTATTTAGTTGCTCTAACCAGTAGATTAGAGGCCCTTTCGCTTTGGCGCCCATTTTAGGAGGGTGGATATTATATAAAGCGTCACTTCCTCACAATACTTCCTAAGCGGATTACCCATGTATTAAACCACCTAGATTGTACACACCGGTTTCTAACCTATTGGACGGTGGCTTGCTTGAAGGTGGAAAGGAGCCAACTACATATGGCTGTTTAACTACGGACCGTAGTGTGCTTATTTGATGCTATAAATATTTGATTTGATTTTACTTGAGGTTTTCCTAAGTTATTTTTTAAAAAGTTTGATTTGATTGATCTAATTTGTAGAAAAAAAATCAAATGATCATTATATAGATACAGCATATGACGTATAAATATTAGCGATGAAGTACTAATAACAATTGACAATTTGAAATAAGAAGGTTGCAGTTTCGCTCGGTTGGTGAATGGTCTTTGCCAACAGAAACTATTTATGAATAGTGCACCGAGTTGATTAGCTGAGCGTACGCTACCAAGACAGAGACTAAACTAAACCATAGCATTGAATCACGAACAGTATGCATGTCCAAATCGCACGTATTGTGAATCATGACTAGCTGGTGTAGGACAGCAACTCTTCAGAGAGCCAACTCACCCTACTTTGATAGGCCATTGATGTTTAAACTCGCTCCTAGCTAATTGCCCATTTATCTCTAATATTTATATCAGGAGTAGCAAGCAGCTAGCTGATGCCTTCATAGACTTACAACTGCCAATCGGAGCCAGTCTGCATGTGGCATTCAATCCTTGCGATTAAGCTTCCAAAAAAAACCTTGCGATTACAGGCTTGACAACAGAAAGACAATTGCTACTATTTAGTCAAGGGCACCCCTTTTACAGCTTGAGGCTGAAGTCTGAAAGTGACCACTGATTTCAGCCGGACAACAAAAAGATTGCTTGCCAGAACGGAATGTGCGACAGTTGAGCAATGGTGGTGGCGGTCGCAAGCTTTAGGCCTGTAGCATTTTCGGGCCCGGCCCACCTCTCCCATCACAGCCAAATCTAAACCTAACTTTGTTTTGCCACCGCATCTGTTCACATTGATATTTATTTATCAGCCGGAAAGTAATAACATTTTATTATATATATAATTGATATCTTACTTTAAAGAAGAGTAATAAAGTTTCCTTTAATCTTCTACTATTTCTAAAACAAACAAATTACCAAATGTGGCCTATATTCGATTACAGCCCCTGCAAATATATCAAGTATACCTCTATAACCCTTTCCAAAGTGAGTGGAATGACCTGAGACAGATTTAAGATATATGATACCATTTAAAATATTGGAACTAATAATATATATGATACCATTTAAGATAAATTTCTGTTACGATCAGCTTGGTTTTAGAACAAAAGGAATGACATGGAATTGGGGGTTGAATTGTCACGGGCTCAAATCTTGTTATGTTTATATCAATATTTACCAGCATGCCAGGACAATCTTCTTATGTTTCAAACGACTTAATGATAAGCGGGGTTTCCCAACCCGGATTCTTCGACAGAGCCGAAGCAGCAAAGCTAATGGAACCGGCTTTCTCAATGCCTCAATGCAAGAACAGCACAAAACCTCGGTGTTTCGCTGCCGCTGCATGTTGTTCTATGCCGATGTTTAACTGAGTTCGTCTCCTGTGACATGCCACAAATATATTGTAGGTTTTAGTCTGATAGCATCCGAAGTGCTATTTATCTGTTGATGCCAAGCTGCAATTTTGATTAAAAACTGAAATGGGTTTCTTCACCAAAACGATGTCACAAAGGCCATCAACTGTGAGGAGGCCGTGCCGCCAGGATGGCATCGAGAGCTCCCTTGCGAGAAGAGCCAGCAACTGGCTCATCGAATTCCATCAGATAAAGCATTGCTCGTTGTTTTGTAAAAAAACAATTCATGCAAATACTCAAATTCAGAGCGAATAATATATTATCATTACTACTTTATATTATATGAAGTCTAAAACGTCTAAATGTCAGTCCCGATAAAACAGTTGACACTAATGTTTTTGATTCTTCGCGAGGATTGTGTCTTGCTCAGTATTATGAAAGATCTTCTCATGGATGCTACAGGCATCTCCGAAGTCTGACATGCGAAGTTTATTCATAATTCATCACCGCAATATGCAATGGGGTAAACCTTCGAATAGAAAATCTTAATCAAGAGAAGTAAAATGTTCTGCTTGGGATCAGAAGGAAAATATAGATAGTTATCAGTCAGTGAAAAATCAGAAACACGGACCAATCTTTTCTTCATCACATCCAACCACAGATTCAGATTCAGATTCAGAAAGGAAAACATAAAGGAAAAACGACAGCAGAGGCATTAGCAATGGCACTAGAAAGGTCATCAGAGACTTAAAACTAGGAATCAGATCATGGATCATATTGTTGCAGTTATTTCTAACCATCTGACCAAGAACACCATTGCACCAAAGAAAAGCAACCAAATGAGTGGCAAATACAGCGAAGAAAGGAATAAAAACTGCACCAAGGAATCGAGCAACAGAAATAAATCGGGGGGGAGGAGGGGGGGGGGGGGGGGGGGGGGGGGTGGGGGGTGGCGAGCTTCATTGACAACTCGGCGGGTTTGGAGTGAAACAAAAAACTGAGGAAGAGAGACAGCCGCCATTGCCGTGCGCACCCAGCGCCGCAATAGCCAAGCCTCTCAGGCTCACAGCTTGTGCTTTTAAAGACGTCGAGAGAAGAAACCCTAGAGGCCCTGTAGTGTAACATGGGCCTAGCCCATTATAAAATGTGGCCGAAGATTCCTGAATATGGGCCATAGTGGGTCTGTATGCGATAAACCTTTTTCTGTTTTTGAAAAATACATACTACTAGAGTATATTATATATCTTCCTAATGTATGTTACGAATCTACGTACACGCACATGCATTTGGTTTGGAGCATAAGAAGACTACTGCTGATGCCTGATGCACCGAAATAGAAACAACGGGCCCCTCTGCAGGCTTTAGCGCTTCTCCCAGATCCATCGGCTAGGCCTGAAAATCTGACGAAGGAGCGCCATCTTTGGAACGTTCCAATTTTCGACGTGCCTGGATTGACAAGTGGGGCTTGTCAGTCCTTGCCACATACGCGTATAGAACATCTATCAAGCGGCTAGATACAAATATGCTTGGATGTTCCAATAGATCGCTGAACAGCACTGTATCGAAGTTTTCAGTACCTGCAGACCTTCCCTGATTCAGAATCGAAGTAGTATTCAGTGTACCCGGTTGCTGAAACAGCAGGATGACAGACAGTAAACACCATGTCAGGGCAGGAGCAAATATAAACAGCTGGAGAACTGAGCAACAGCTTGAATGGAGCACCAGGGATCATCAAGCCCTGATTTAGCTCACTTCAACAAAAGTAAATCACCTGACAGAATAGGCCTCCAGGGGAACGACATGACGCAGCTGAAGCGCCAGTGCCCGATTGACTTGTCCTCCAGGTCCTCCCATTTGGTGAGCTTCATGTTCGATTTCTCGAGCAGAGACCCGAAATTGGTGCAGTTCCGTTTGAATCGCCGCAGGCCTCTGAAGGAGCCCGCCGGATCGGCGAACTCGCAGTCCTCCTCGTAAGCTCTCAGCGTCAGATTCCCTGCGTAACGAACCAAAACGCACACGCGTGTTCATGCCATGCCAGTCAATCGTTTGCCAGTTCATCAGACAAGATTCAGACCTGTGACGAAGTAGGACCGAGCGAAGTCCTCCTTGACGGCCTCGACCACTCCCGCGCGGTCCAGGGCCGCCGCGCCTCCCTCCACGTCACCGGCACCGCCAGTGTCCGCCTCCGAAGACGACGACGACGGCGACGGCGCGGCCGGAACAGCGACGCGGCGATGCCGAGGAGCTCGGAGCCGTACCAGGCGGCTTTGAGGACGGCGTTCTCCGAGAGCGAGGACGACGACGTCGCGGTCGTCTCGGCTCCCGCGCCACGGGATCCCGTGGCGGGCTTCTGCGCGTGCACCTTCAGACGGTTGCTAGAATCCGTCGGTGGCCGGCGGAGGACGGCTGCGGAGCTCCGGCCATGATGGCCGGTGGTCAGTGTGGAGCTAGCTGGACTGGCTTGCTGCAACGCCATGCGATTTTTTTCCGCGCTCGCCGGTGAGCAAAGCCACTAGTTTCTCGTTGCCGTTGCCACTTGCCAGTTTGCCTTGTACAGAGAGGGTGACCATCAAACCTGCGGCTACGGTTAACTGGAAGAGTTTGGGGGCAAAAATACTAAAAGAAAAGACGTCGTATTGGGCCTCGATAGGAACAGTTTTACTCGTCAGGCCCATGAAACTTAAGTTGGGTCATGGTTGCGATCGCGTGGTACAAGCGTGGGCCCAACTGGTGCGATCACATGGAAGCTGGAACGCAACTTGGGCCTGACGGTCCACAGAGCTGGACCGACCAAGTGGAACGCAAAGAATGAAAGAAGAAGAGAACCGATTCCAAGTTTTAATCTTCTCTTTTTAAGAATGGTGTTAGTGTTCAAAGATTCAAATCAAGGTTTCACGAAGGCACATGTGCACGTATGTTCGGTTTTGGAGATAAAGCTGGCCTTGTATTTCCTAGTCTCGTCAAAATTCTCTGTAGAACGTACCATTGCACCCTTTTTCCATAAAGGCATAAACGCATGCGCATGGTTACAAACACATGCAGGAATACTGCCGAAAAACTCTGGAACGAACCAAGACACAAGACTGACAGACGGACATATAGCGACATGCTACTTGACGCAGCCACACAGCCGAGGCCAGCCGGAAGCAGTTCAATCTAACTTGCTCGATCGGATTTGCAGTAGTAACACGCCCGGTAATACAGTAACAATTAGCGTGCGAGAGTTCTGACTCTACGAAGAGCTCTACAATTAGTACACTTCGTGTTGACACTCGCCGTGACATACGTGTTCGACCCGTAGCATAGCAACAATTAAAACGCTGTTGCCTATCTGCAGCTCTGTGCTTGCGCAAGAATATATGTCGTGGAACAGCCAAGGACTCATGAATTAGAGCATGTTGCAAACATGAATCGAGCGGGTGGCATGCAATATGCATCCGTGTGCCGTGCAGGCGTGTGTGCGATGACCAGTGAAATGACCGCATGGGCAACTCCGCAGGCCCGACGGGACCGTTGAACCGAGACGACGTCGCTTGGACCGGCTGCCGGCGAGCCGCGCGTGATCCTTCAGGACACCTCGCGCAGTTGCGGTCGTCGGCGTCGTATGCAACGCAACCCGGCCAGGCTGCTGGTAAACGGACAGAAAAGAATGGCCATCTGAACAGATGGAGTAGTTCATTCATCGCCACTAATAATTAGCATTAGTAGTATTTTCTTCAAGGTCGGCCTTCAACAGGAACTGGAAAGACGGGGCTGCTGCTAGCTGTCAACACGAAGAAGAATACAAAGTCGTAATAAATTCGTAATGTACCACGCCGGTCGGCCGGTCCACCTCGCACTTCTCATGGCCGTATTTGCAACCTAGCTAATCACTGTCATGGGAAGACTATTTTTGTTAATCCATGACGAATAAGACACGAGGTTTCTGGATATGCAGTAACTAGCAGTGATGCTTGCCGGATTGAACTGGACCGGCGCGCATGCAGCTGGGGCCTGGATTTGACTGAACGCGGCGTCGGAGCCCGTCAAACCCACGCACGCATCGTGCATCGAGACACCTGCTTTTATTACCGCACTGTTTCTCACTTTGCCCTTTCAACTGTCCTAAAACACAACTGCGTACCTAACGGATTAGTTGAGTTGAATCTACAGCCAGGCCTTTTTTCCTCCTCCTTTCACATATGTGTGATGCATGCATGACACAGCATCATGGTGCTCCTCCTGGAGCATATCTCGCGTGTTCATGGACTTCATGCCACGTTTCATATTCTCCGTCTGTCAGTGCCGCGTTGCCTTGTCAAAGCAGGCCACTGCAAAAGGCGTTCTCCAACACCAAGCTGTTGACTGGCTAGCTCTACTACTGATATGTGGTCTCTCTGTAGCATAGTCGTAAAGATGGCGAATGTACTTTGGTATGTGGTACGCCCCCACGTTCGTCTTTGTTCCCTTGTGTTGGGTCGGCTTGTCGCTAACTACTGCTGATCGAGCCCAAGATTTCAAAGCCCAAGTACATTTGCATTGGTCGACCGTCGGAGAAGTGATGGTTCAGCAACTCTGACGGCACGTGTATGTACGCGCGGTGCTTGATACGTTTGACCACGGTCCAATTGGCGGGAAACCGAACATACAATACGCACGCCATCGCTGGCTGACCCTGCTCGTCCATCCTCGTGCTGAACGAGAGTTTCTTGGAGACCATGGATGTCAGCAGGTGCGGTGCGGTCATCAGTCTGCAGAGTCATCAGTCCACCACACGGTTTACACTGGACCGCCCTACAGCAATAGGGCTCTGCCATGCGGAAAACGAACACCGGCAAACCGCGAAGTCGCCAACTATGGGGCCGCGCGCTAGGTGAATATGGCTCGTGCATGCTGACACGCAAACCGGTTGATCCCCAATTACCCTGCATATTCGTGCGACCACCGATCGTCCCTGGCCTGCACCGCGGTACGGCCTCGTCCAGCCGGCCGCTTCAGCATGTGCTTCTGAACACCGACTTCGCCGTCGTGTATCATGCATGTCTAGATGAATCGATCGTAGGTTTCACCTTCGCGCGATTCCATGGAAGACTGAACGGCGCTGTTGTAGACCTTTCCTCTGGACTCGATTCATCGACTTTTACTTTGGTTTTACTCCATCCCAAACACTAGATGGACGCCCACAGGAAACGTGACAGCAGTTAAAAAAAACACGTCGAGACCATTCAACAAAGCGAGCGATACAACCCAGACTTCTTTAGTTGCAAACTGGCTAGCTGGAGGCGAAATTGTGAACCAACGAACAAAAATGCAGCAGCCTCTATTGCTCTTGCATGATAAATAAAAATGACTGGGAACTGCATCCCGAAATGGAACATCCCGAAAATTAAACATGACCTCACGTTGAGTTGAGTTTGCTGCTCTCTTCTACGATTATATAGAGAGAAAAAAAAAACCTCACGGTATCCTCAGCTCAGATTTTGTCTTACTGAGGAAGCAATCCTTTTTCATCAGTCAAAAATTTGCATGGTATTATTTCCAAATAAGCACAAAGGAGTCTGGCAGGGCAGCGCTGGTGCATGAATTTATATGTCAAGCAGCAACCTCCTGGGGTCCTCGACCACATCCTTGATGCGCCGCAGGAAGAAGACAGCCTCTCTGCCGTCGATCAGCCTGTGGTCATATGTCAGGGCGAGGTACATCATTGGCCTTGCGAGGATGTCACCATTCACAACCACAGGGCGTTGCACAATGGAATGCATCCCCAGAATTGCCGACTGCAATTCACATACAACACATTTCAGATCAATAAACATCTGCATGCTACAAAATGTGTCACTA
>CM041640.1:8499728-8528210 GCA_023333625.1 Bothriochloa decipiens | reverse complement strand
TTTTATATTACTAGTACCGTATAAGGTATCAGTCAGTCAAAAGTGCGTCATAGCAGGATTTCGATCCTGGATCCGCCACTGCTTGGAGGAGCCCCGCCGCCGCGAACCCAGTGAGTTTCCCGAGCATCCCCATGACGCTGATGAAGAAGACCTTCCATCATGGTTATTTCAAATAGTTTAATTTATTTAATTCATTATAATTTCTTTCACCATGTATATCCTCTATGTATTTATTCGCACAAATTCAGTTATTGTCATCAACTCCTTAATTTAATTTTCCTTTTTCTCACACTCCTACGTATACTAGGAAGACAGGCACGCTTCGCCACACCTATAGATTAGACGCACTGGTAGAGTTGGGATAGAAACACTTTGTTGACGTGCCAAAATAAAGAGGAAAAAGGACGACTACGTAATATTGATAGTTAGATGACGTCGCCTTAGGACAGCCTCAGTGTAAGTTTTATTAGAATTTCATTTACATTTAATGAGCAGTCACATAAATATTTTTAATGATGTGGCAAGGTATTTAAGAAGAGAGAGAAGAAATGAGCGTGAGGATGAAACTTTCTTGGCACGAATACTAACTCTCTATGAGTTTTAGAACTAAATGCCTATAAAACTCTAGAATGAAACTTTACATTAAGAGTGAATGTTTCATCAAAATTTCATTTCATTCTACGTGACATGGCATTCCTAGAAAAAGTACAATGAAAGTCTCCACTTAGCTAGACTAGCCTTAGTGTATTTTAATGATACAAAAAATAACTTTTGTGCAAAGAGTAACTTCAAGACAGAAGCAGCCAGCGCCATATACAACACACTTTAATTTATGTGATTTCTTGCATAGAGATAATCCAAACTTATTCAACTAAATAAGAACATTAGATGTGCTGCAAAATCATTTTAAAAACAGCATAGTAGGACATTATCGCTACATCAGTCACAGTGGCAACTGGAGCAAACATTAGCTGATCCAGAGGCAGACCAAACATTTTACGTTGGAGTGGTTTGATCATGCATGGGAATTGTTGCCTTGCAGTTTGCTGATTGTATGTAGGTTGCTCACCCAGAAGAGTAGGTAAGAAATGCGACATATAGTTTTGCCAAAAATGTTTTTTTTAAAAAGTTTTGCCGAAAAAGAAAAGAAAAGAAATGCGACATAAACAGAGCACTGCATACATGCAAGTTTGTTAGGTATCACTGTATCAGTGATACTGTTAAGCTAATTATGAAACACTAGTATATTGTCCGTACTAACGCTACGGTGATATCTAGGGTAACACAATATTAAACGACCATTAAACCTCCAAGGCCTCCGGACTCTATGGTATACGCCTTCTAATCGCTCCAGCAGGCACAGGGAAGCCTTATTCGGTGCACATATATTGATTCCAACGGTCCTAAAAACATGTTCATTTAATCCATGTGATTTATGGAATTTTACTGACTACAGTCATGGGTAAACTACAGTTTTGGGTAGCTGTATTGTTATTCTAACCGTTAGAATAGCAATACAGCTACCCATATACTGAAGGTGAACTGAAGAATCAACGAACAACAATGTAACTGCCCCAAGACCTTAAAAAATATATACAAAACTGTAATTTGTACTAATCTAGATTGTACTCAATGATCTATCTTAAAATAAGAATATAAGAATTCAACAGTAATGCCTCTAGAAATTTGTTTCACTCATTCTCAGTCTACACTTAAAAAGGAAAAATCACTCGTTTTCAATTTACACTTAAAAGGAATATGAGCTATGCTTCTAGGAATTAGTTCAAGCATGTCAGATATCCATTTTGAGGCATATGTAATTCATCTGCCCTCGAAATCAGATTAAAAGGAGAGGAGCAAGCAAACTTTTTGGCCAAACCATAACCAATTTTGAGCTGTATACAAGTTGTATATAGCCTTTTTTCAAAAAAAAAAAGGGCATTATAGCATAGGCTTTAGCATCACAAACCAAACAGAACCGGATCAACCAATCAATACAAAATCTCGAACCTGCCTCTGGCGGAGGAGCTGCCATGGGCACAGGCCGCACCAGCCCGGCCCGACCTCTCGCCGAACGCCGCTGCTCCGCCCAGTTTGGTTGGAGTCACATCCAAGCATTGAAATCCATTCGTCAGTCGGACGCTTCGATCTCCCAACCAGTGCACCGCGTCCTCTATCCCGACTGCCGGCGCTGGGTCTGCCTCTCCATCCGCGGCGGCCGCCTAGAATACGATGCAGCCCTCCCCTCAGCGCATGTCCTCTGTGGAGGCGACGAGATCAGCACAATCGCACCGCTGCCGGCGACTGGATCCCCATCTCCACCTATGGCGGCCACCTTGACAATGACGTAGCCCTCCCCCTCGATCCCATTCACTGCGGCATCGACGCCCTCGCGGTCGGCGTCCTCCAACCCCGCACCGACGGGGAGATGGTCGAGGAGGCGGCAGGAGGCAGGGAGGGGAGGCGTCGCGTGGTGTGGCCGCTAGATGCGTGGGGACGAGGGCGTTTCTTTTTCTTTTTTTCTTTTTTGTTTTAGATCTTGGAACGTATGAAAGAAAAGTTGTACTGGGATTTGATCCCTGGCCGCTCAACACGGACGGACGTCCTGCACCGCGCGGGTGGAGGTTGTGAGGGATGAAGAGGTCCATACAAATGATCTAGACCGTTTATTTTGAGTGAGTAACAAGCAGAAGCCTCAAAAGCAAATATGGACGGTTCATTTTAAAGGCGTTGCTTTTCTGGATATAATTTTCTAGGTGGATTAAGAGGAGACTTGTAACGTTTTTCAGCGTGGCAGTAGGAAAGAAAATGTTGATGCATTTATAGAGTAGATTAGTAGCTAGAAAAGGAATGGTGAGAGAGATCGTAAACACCGTTGTACCGAGTACTCATGTAAGAAGCAGCATAAATCCATGAGCTGTGAGAAAATTAACATGCTTTAGAATTGCAACTCGTCAAACTGATTACTCTAAAGTATTGTACTTCAATTTGAAAGGCTACGTCATTGAACAATTTCTCTGTAAACAGGCTTGGCCTAAGCTGGTTTTTCGTCCAGCCTGACTTGTGCGACCTTTTCGTCCTTCCGCGGTTACCAAATCCCTTCACATCGTCAATCCCTCTCCCACAGCTCCTGAAATCAGAAGGAAACACAGGAACGACGGGCAATTCGAGGGAGGAATCTGCCATCCCGTCTCACCGTACTCCCAAATCTGAGAGAATTCCCAGGACCTAGGGTTCGTGAGATCCAGCCCCAGGATGGACCCGAACCCCAGAGCCCCCCCTTCTCCTCGCCATCATCGTCCTCACGCTCGGCGCATCCGTGGTAAAGGCCTGGCCCGAGCAAAGCTCGGATCTTTGGGTTCAGGGTTCTTTGAATCCAGCTTGTTCACTGGCAAGGCTGATGAGGGTCTTTTGCTTGTATGTGCAGGTCGCCGGCGCCGAGGATGATGCGTCGGGGGTCTCTCTGGGCCGCCGCGCAGGGGTGAGAAATCCCGACTACTTTCGCTTATCAAGAACTCTGTGCAATTGAGGATGTCGTTTTCGTGTCAAATCTGTCAATTTTGATGGCTGATCGGCGATGGTGGTGCCACTTCCGTAGGGGTTCTTGCACGGCCTGAAGAAGGATGCACTGGTGGAGGGCGACCATGGGGTGGCACTAGACGAGGTTGGACCGGGGCTGTTCGATGCCCTCTTCGCCAGCCTCTCCATGATACTAGTCAGTGAGGTACTGATTAGTGGTGTGAGCTAGGGAATATTTGAGTTTGGGAAATGGCCTCTGTGTAGCTGCTTTTCTACTGCATTGCCTTGGCTGTGAAGTTTGGATGCGTGGCTGTGCCTTAGATGGTGGTGCCACAGCATGGACTTAACAAGATGTTCAAAATCTTCTTCTGTGGTGATGTAGATTGGAGATGAGACCTTTATCATTGCTGCGCTGATGGCGATGCGGCACCCCAAGTCAATTGTGTTGTCTGGTGCACTATCTGCGCTTTATGTGATGACGGTGAGCTATTTAATTGATCCTTATCTCTATTTAATTCATGTTGCTTATGTACCACACAATGCAAAATCAATTTGGGAGTATCTGATGTAAATTAGAATTAGAAGGATGCATCTTATGTCTTAACTTGTTTGATCTACATGTTCCTTTTATACCCTTGGTATATATACCAATGTCTAGTATAGAGGTTTGCATTGTCCATGTCTTAAGGGTGTTTTGTTTCATTAAACTTTGGTGGTTCTGCAGTATTTAGTTTCATGTATGCCAACTTCTTAGTTTTTATTAGTCTAAGCTGTTGCCACAAAGTAATTTGATTATCTATGCTCCTTACATGTTTTGTTTCCCCCCACAAGGTATTATCAACTGGACTTGGTAGAATAGTGCCTAACCTGATATCAAGGAAGCACACTAATAGTGCTGCTACAGGTACTTATGCTCTTTTAGTAATGAATGTTTTTTCATTTCGTCATGTTGGCAGTTTTATATTACTGATGTAAGCATTGCAAGTTTGTCCAGGGTGAAAAAAAGATTATTACACTAACCCCAAATTATATGGAAATAATGGTGGTACTCTTGAATTAAAATGCATAACTCAATTCATTCAAGATCCTGCCTGAAAAAAAAAACCCTTGATCCTTCATCTGATCACTTCCCTTAAGATTATTGCAATGATAAATAAATTCTTCCGACTCGAACTTAAAACAGACTATCTGACCTGTTCCACTTGTGTGGAGATGTTGAATTATTTTATTTGAACTGAAATTGTACTGAGACACGCTAATGATTGATTTAAAAACACTATTAAGTATTTGAAACACCACTCATTTGTTTGACTCTAAACGCTTTGCAACTTGAGTGATTTTCAAACATCAGGGCATGGGCATGGGGGCTAGGATAGACTGGTACTCCTAGTACCTGGAATTGCCATGTTTGCCTTTGAAATAATTTGGCACACTGACATGTTCTTGCCATAATGCCCTTGCTCATGATTGACCACTCAATTGTTTTTACCTTCCAGTTCTGTACTTGTTCTTTGGACTACGGTTGCTGTACATTGCTTGGAAATCTGATCCGAAGGAATCCCAGAAGAAGGAAATGGAAGAGGTACATTTCTTTTGTCCAATATAGCCTTTGCTTGTGCATAGCGCAGCTCATCTGTTGTATTGTATGCCATGTTCTTGTTCTGAACAAGGGGGACTTGGAAAATGTCCATTATTGTTTTGATGTTTGGTTCTACTTGCTAGTCCACCACATCCTTCGTTGTTTACCTGCTGTTTTGGACATTTTGCCATCTACTGAAATCAAAATCATATGGGTACTCTTAAATAATTTTGTGTATGGTAAAAGTACTGGAAGGTTCAATGTGTGCATTCTAGAATGAGAAGCAAAAGAGACTGAGGGAGGTAGTTCAATGTACTAAAATAGAAACCGTCATTGGTTATCTTGTGGAATGTGAAAGTACTTGAAGTACAAGTTCACTTATGTTTAAAGGAAAACATTATTGAGCCCATCATTAATCACTCAAAAGTAAGTACAAGTGTTATGATAAGCAGGAACAGTTTCTTTCTTGCCAGTTCATATGCTAAACTAAGAGCATGATACCTGTACTCTGTAAAAACTAGCAGCTGTATGAACTGAGGTGCAGGCATACAAACTATCGGTAAAAGCTATTGATGAAAATGAGGTCATGTAAAAGGTCCATCAATTTGCACAACTGGAAAACTATATGGTACCTTGCTTTTAAATTTCAATGTATGCTCTCAAAAGTGGTACAGATCTTTGATGTACTCTTAGTTATGAATTGATGACATATATGCATGTGTGAGCAGGTAGAAGAGAAGCTTGAGTCAGGTCAAGGAAAATCAACCATCCGTAGGTTCTTTGCAAGATTTTGTACACCAATCTTTTTGGAGGTTAGTTTGTTACCTTATATGGAAAGTGTGTAAGATGCTTTTGGTTGCTTCTGTATAAGTCAGTCCATAACAAATGTATTGTGTACCTGTGTTATCTCATTGTGAGACACCTTGGGTTTAACATTTTAACTCTTTATCCTGGTTGCAGGCTTTCATCTTAACCTTCTTAGCTGAATGGGGTGACCGAAGCCAAATAGCAACAATTGCGGTAGGGTACTTAATGAAATTCTTTGATGTATCTAACATTGTATTTTTCATCGAGGTCTGTGATACTATAGGAACTTGCCCATTCATAAGCAAGAATCTGTATCTAACAAAGTTTCTTTACTTCTGTTATCACCATGCAGCTGGCAACACACAAGAATGCAATTGGAGTTGCAGTAGGAGCATCATTGGGGCACACAGTGTGCACATCTCTTGCTGTGGTAGGAGGGAGCATGTTGGCATCAAAGATTTCGCAGCGAACAGTAGCGACAATTGGAGGTGTTCTCTTCTTAGGGTTTTCTGTTTCATCCTACTTCTACCCTCCGTTGTGATGAAAAGGTACTAGCAGCTAACTTCCACTTGGATGGTATAGTCTTGAATTGTTTCATGTCCTGCTGTATGAAATGTATATAGTAAACTTCCCGCAGGTAGCTGATTGAAACAAAGATGATGAAGTAACCTGTAACCCAAATCATTCCAGCACGCCTTGAGTCATGGCCCCATGTAATGTACAGACACATTACTGACAACAACGTTCTCTGCCATGCTGGATGCTGTCTTCGGTCTGGATGCAGAAGCTATCTCATTGAGAGCATGGCCGACTTTTTATTGCTTGCATCAAAACTTGTAACTTATATACTATAGGCTGCTCCAATCTCTTCACCAAGAAAAATTCCCCTGTCATTGTTTGCTTGTCTCTGACATTACATTTTTGTCTCCCAGCTTTATTTCTAGATTGCTGAAACTTGCTAAAATCATAGACTTCATCTGGATCAGTTCTTGCTTCCAGGCCTTGAACAAAAGAGCTTATTATTGTCCAATTAGGTGATATATATGCCACTTGTGTACTGGAAAGCTTGATCGGACGTGGTGTAATCTTGCTTAGCAGAAGTTATTAGCATCCCGGGACGTTATGTACGGGTGGCACAGAAGCAGATGCGATTGAATGCCACATTTGCTCTTGTACTTACATTTGCCTCATATTATCACAAAGTATTGTGTACTGGTGGTCACCGTGGTCCTTTGCTATTCTGTTTTGCTTTGCTGCGGGCAGTGTCAGGGCCTGAATGCATTTGCCATTGTTTTACTTTGCTGCGGGAAGTGTCAGGCCTGAATGCATTTGCCATTATGTGGATTCAAGTCATTGCAATCTTCTCCTTGTGAATTATCTCTTTTTTGTTCTTGAGTCTGGTAAGTTAGTGTATGTTAACATCAATTCTTTTGTCGCTGTTATATGCACCAGGTGCTTATTAGAAATATAAGATGTTTTAGTTTGCACTGGTTTATGTATAGAGTTGAACTTTTATGTAGCAGTGTTCTCTTCCGAAAGTACTCACCTAAGCACTAGTCGTAACACCAGTAGAACAGACTATCGTGGTGAAACAAAATCTCAAAAGGCAAAATAGCCAATCTCATCCTTGAGGATGGAGGGGATGGGCAACAATGTCTTTTAGCATGTGCTCCTGGCCACGTGGCGAAGAGTTGAGATGGACGAAATTGATCCTTAAATAAAAAGTTTAAAGATTAGTTTGAATGTTTTGAAAGTTAAGAGACCAAAGTGAGGCTCGGTCAATAGTTCATGGACGAAGTTAGCTATTTCGCCATCTCAAAACTACAAAAATAAAATAAAGTGTGATCCTGATCTTATTCGCACGTCAATTCAAAGTTTGAAAGTTGCGCACGAGTGGTCCATGGATTGACTTTTGGCATGGACTTTGTGATTTCCTTTTTCAGCTTTGCTCCAACCATCGGTCGCCCAAAAACAAGAAAGTGATGCATGCTTTTTAATCTGACACGTAGTTTATGTTCAGGTCAATGTACTTGATCAAACTGGTAAGTAGTAAAATACACTAACAATTCTTAATTTGACCTAAGCACTTGCTAATTGTGCCACATGAGGTTCAAACCACCATTGTTTTGTTTACAATAAGCTACCTTTGTGGTCAATGATTGTGTATCTGACATGTGGGCTCACATGTTAGGTGCATAGCCATCTGTCATGTTGATGTTTTATCACGAACTATACTAACTTTGAAAGTTAGGGATCACGAACTATACTAACTTTGGAAGTTAAGGATCTATATAGCCTCACTATCATGTAAGTTTATACCCTATGTGCTCCATTTAGTAAGTTTAGTGACTTAGATATGCATTGTTAGAAGTTTAGAACTTAGATGGCAACGGTGTGGAATGAGTCCAAACCTATCTGAATAAAAAAAGTTAGAATATGACTTTATCCCAAATTTAAGAACCGTAGATGAATTTTACTTTTGGTAATTTGTACACCAAGAAAACTATGAGTGATTACTACCATTTAATCAAAATGGCACTGTAAAGACGACTTTGGCGACATAAATATCGTTGCCATTTCCGGTGCCTGGACTCTTTTCAGTTACTTTTGGTGTTGGAGTTAAGAGTTTTAGTCTGAGAAAGCAAATCCTAATCCTAATGCTTGAAGAGACGAGCCAAGCTCTGTTGGAGCGTGCAAAACCATTCAGTGAAACGTGCACCACAACAAAAACAAGAGGGAAAAAAAGGCCCTTTCCACACACAAAAAAGGTGATTTTGTTCTTCCCACCGCAACAACCCTAAACTGAAGTAGCCGTCGAACGTCGTCAGACTACCGTGGGATACCGGATAGCGATCGATAGAGCGCAGGCACCACTCGTCCCTGCCCCTCGTCCCTGAACCAGGCCACGGACAGCGACCGCCGGAATCCGCGTGCCCGCGCTGATGTCCCTGATGACTACCTCCTCCGCATTATCTGCCACTCTCCTTCCGTTCCGGCCGCCGCCTCGCCTCCCCGTGGCCCGGCTGCGTCTCCACCCGCGCCGTCGCGCTCTGTTCCGCTGCGACGCGGTGTCCGAGATTGCCCCGGCCGCCTCAGCCGCCTACGGCGTCCTCCTCCTGGGCGGCGGCGCCTTCGCATGTACTACGCGCATTCCCGGTCCCCTCGTCGGTGCATTTTTGCTAATGTGGCTGCTCTGGCCTGTCGGCTTGATTACGACCTTTATTGTTCCTTGACCACTGAGTGTCTGCTTTCTCTCTCGTGTTCAGATGCGAGGTCGGGGAGTAAAGGCTCCATCTACGGAGGGCTGGCAGGAGCTGCGCTCATGGGCGCTGTGAGTGGACCTCGAATGTTCTCTAGATTTCCCAAGCACTGCATTTTTCATTTGTTTAGGTTAGAAGAGTCAAGAGTCTTGCAGATTAGATAGCGACTGCCTTGTTATGGTCCGTGCCATGATTCCTGCTATAACAGCTAATCTGAGTCGGCTATGACAGTGTGCTTAGACCAAATTGCAGACACGATTTTGAATTTTGATTCTGGGTTGGCTGGAAACATGGAGTTTGAAGTCTTCGGTTGGACCAGAGTGGTGTTCAAGTCCCCGGTAGAATCTAATTGCTAGGTGCAAAATCTAATTGCTAGGTGCTGCAAAGGACTTCCAAGCCCTCTAGTTTATTCGAGGGGCAACTGGTCATACACTCATTGTCCTTCTTTTGGCTATTCCTTTGCGCATATGGGTTTAGGAAATCTAATGACATAACAGCTACTTCTCGGATGAACATTACTAGAAGAATTTTCCTCTCTTTGTTTGCCTGGTCATGTGCACATGGCACGAGGAATAAAGACTCCATGTTTTTATTCTTAGGAAGAGAATCTAAACAACTATATCGGATCTTAACAGTAGGCAGTTTTGCAGATGGCAATGTTTCCTATGGAACATTAATCACTAACCAGGATTCTTGTGGAAATGTATTGCCATTGAAAATTTGTCAGTTGCTACAAATTAGGATTCTGATGCTTGTAGAGTTATGCTATGGAATTTGTGAAACGTAATGGGAATTGTTACTTTGCAGTGAACTATCATTTTTGAGGGAAGCAGTGAACTATCATAATCATTCAATTCCTAATACTACACCAAATTGATCATGATAAGTGGAACAATGGGGCTGGTTTTTTGTTTTTCCTTATTCTTAGGAAGGGATTCGAAAAGAACTACTGCTACGTTGAATCTAATAACTATAGAAAGTTTTCTGGATGGCATATCATTCTTATGGAACTGTAACATGGATTCGTGTGGAAATATGTTTCGTGGTTTGTTCATACAGATTAGGACTCTTATGCTTGTCAAATTATGGGATCGAATTCGCAAAGAAGTCTTGGAATTGTCATTCTGCTTGCAATATTAGTACACCAAATTGGACGTTGAATCAGATTCGTAGGCATTTTCATCATTTATTCCAGTTATCTTTTTGGTGGAGTCTTTCTACCTGAGTTCTGGATTAAAGATTGAAAAACAGTAAATCATGAATGAGATATGTATGAAAAATATGTAGCCTTGGCAAATCAACGAGCTTGTTGAATTTACCTTTCGGTTTCAGAAACTTTTATCTTCAAACCAATGCATGTTCATTTTTTCCAGTTATATGTAAATTACTGTAACTATGAGCTTATTTATGTCGTCGAGAATCTCAGAACTGATAACCCTACTCTCTTCTGTCTGTAAGCAGATGCCCACTACATTTCATGGCTAATTTTAGCGGGGTCATATGGTTTTTTTTTGGCAGGCCTATTATCTGATGCAGTCGCCTGAGACGATGGCAGCAGGTGATGCTGTTGGATTTGGATCTGCCTTTTTATTTGCCTGCGTGTTTGGTATGTTCCACATTTTTGTGCTAAAGTTCCCTTGAAGCTCAGATAAGTCAAAGCATCCAACCCCTCCTCGCTTTCAGGTATCAGGTTGTACAATAGCCGGAAACTGGTGCCATCTGGCCTTCTTCTAGCTCTTTCTCTTGGTGCCTTGGGTGTCTTTTACTCTGCTTACTTGCAAGACAAGGTGTAAACCAATTTGATTTAGTAGCTGAAGAATTTGTACCATCTGAAGCTTCCTTGCAGCCTTGCTCTGTTGGGTTGTAGATGTAGAACTTTGGGTGCTGTCAAGCCTTGCTCTGTTGACCTTCCTTTTGTTGTAGTAACAAAGAGCATCTAGTGTCCTGCATCGTAAGTTCGCTTTGATATATCTATAGAGCGGTAAAAGGAGCGAACAACCTTGTACTTTCCAGTGCGTGGGTCAAGGCCCAGACCAACAGTTTGGAATTCCCCCACATCCTTGTGGCCATCAGGCAACTCAAGAACATCACCTATGGCTGGGTTTAACACGTATACCTTGGTGTCGGTAGACATCAACACAAGCCCGTCACAGTGGGACATAGGGTAAACCGTTCCAATAAACTCCCCATGGAAATCCATGGAGAGCACCAGATTCACATCCTTCTGGCCCTCTTCCCAGCGGTAGAAGGATATGTTATTGGAAAAAGTGGTCGGCCAGAACTCACCATCAATCACCTTGTCCACGGTATGAGGAACGATCAGGAAGGACGGTCCCTGCTTTTGCTTGTCAGTTGATTGCTGTAGCTGTAGATGCATGCGGGTGAAGAATGGTTCAGAGATAATGGCATGCCAGGCCTTGCAAACTGACTTGAACCTTATGAGATCTTGAGCAGGTAGTCGGGCAAGGATCTCAAACATAAGATCTTCAGAAATCATGGGAATTGTATGCCGACGCACCCTCCTCTTGTATGTTTTCAACACCCTTCCATCTTGATTGTTCATATCCCTAGTCTTGTTATTCGCCGCAAAGTAGCCCAGTGATGGAGGCCGCCTCCTCGTCGGACGGAGGGGGTGCGACGCTCGCCTGCGGCCCTGCGTCGCTACCGCCGAGGGCCGGCCAAGGCGCTGTGCTGAATTGCTGATGAAGGGGGTGCGCGGCGCTGCGCACGGGTGGCATGGACCGATTAAACGAGGAACCACAAAACGGGCCGTGCATTGTGCGTGAGCCGGACATAAGAAACCTGGCCTTGTGCCAGCCCAATAAGCATGGTTCAGTTGTCCTTGCATTGCCACGGCGCCAACAATTTTTTTAACGATTCTCGGAAAAAAATCAACGTATAGTAATCTGCAATACTTGTCTAAAAAAAACGTATAGTAATCTGTAAGACTTGGCTTCTCCAATTATTTTCCATCTTAGTCTCCCCTTCCAAACTTGTATGGCTTTCCAAACTTGGCTTCATGCTTGGAGTAGCATTAGAGGAGGCTCGAGCGCATCCATCCATGCTAGATATGGAACTTTGGATCAGACGATCAGCTGTCGGTGCACCTTCCTTTCGTTGTAGTTGTAACAAAGAGAACTGAGTGTTCTGTACTATTCGTAGTTGCTAATGATTAGTTCAAGATTTTCAATAGCCAGTGTGCTGGCTAATTGCAACATTTTTCATTGGTTAAATGTTGGTGTTGGAATGGATTCTCAGCCTGTTGTCGCTGAAGCGTTCTTCGCTGAAAGTGATAGAAGTTCAGTCAGTTCCATGCAGTTTGCGGTGGAGGTGGCAGCCATCTGTGACTTGTTGGACAATGTTCAATTGTCACAGAATCCAGACACCTTCTTGTGGAAGCTGTCCGCGGATCAAACATACTCGGCATCCTCAGCTTATGCAGCAATGTTCTTTGGATCAGTGCAACCCTTGGGGGCTAAAAACATCTGGAAAACCTCAGCGCCGCCAAGGGTGAGGTTCTTCTTTTGGCTGCTCATGCATGGACGTTGTTGGACGGCGGAACGCAGACATCGTCACGGTCTTCAGGATTCCGACGTGTGCATCATGTGCGATCAGGCTGTGGAATCCATCGACCACATCATACTTGGATGCACCGTAAGTAGGGAGGTTTGGTTTACTTCTTTGTCATTGTTGCAGCTCGACACTCTGGTCTCCGTTCGCGAGGAACCTGTACTTCATTGGTGGCTGGACCAGCGCAAGAAGATTCCCAAGGTCCTCCGGCGGGGCTTCGACTCCTTCTTCTTCCTCATCGGCTGGTCATTATGGAAGGAGCTAAACTCTAGGACGTTCGGTGGGTCGGCATTGAGTGCTCAGCAGCTCCTTGCCATCATCAAGGAGGAGGCCATGGCATGGTGTTCTGCCGGCTACACGCACCTGAGGGATCTACTTGCGGCACGTATGAGTTGATCGGCTGATTACTAGTGGCCCATTTAGTAGCAATGTAATCTATGTTTGTCCTTGTCTGGGTGTGGCTGTTTACAGGTGGCTTCGGTAACTTTCGTTACCGTCTGCGTATGTTGTATTTGTTTTTTAAACTCCTGTCTTCTTAATGAAATGTATGCTTATGGCATATTCTAGAAAAAAAGAAGTTCATTGAGTTTGGGCTGAGTCCTCAGCTAGTATTTGTCTTTTGCTTTGCTTCCCGCCAATACTCTTGACAATGTATTTCTGTTATTTTGGTAGTGAAAATGGGGATGACCTCGTGTCAAAAAAAAAAAGTACACAGGAACGTTTGGTTGGCTTTTGCTGTCTAGACAGGGTACATGTACAGCTATTTTGTTTCGCGTTGGATCGGAGGATGGACATGAATCATACAACGACTATCTACTCTAGCATCTGATGCATCATTGCATTAGTCACCATCCAGAATCGGGAACTTGGTACACGAAGTACATACCAACTAGTAGCTTGCAGATATGGAACGGCGTATTGCCGTTGCCGTTGCAGATCTGATGCATCTTGTTTCAACCAGCATGGTTACTTTGGCCATTGCCGTTCACCTTATCTGGTGGGCTTCGTACCTTGTGTGTTGTCACCATCGGGTCGATCGCTTAGCTTGTTCTCCCAGCTTTGCATCTGTTGATCGTTCGCATTGCGCAATGATGCACCTACATGGCTACATTAATTTAGGACATGTTTGTCCATTTATCAATAGATGATGTTATTATCGTACATTTAAAAACCAAGGGGGATATAAGGAATCATCAATGATTCGATTATTCTGTCAGAGACTTAGTAACCTGCTGCACCTGGCAAGTCCGGCAAGTTTTCGTATCTCTACGAGACGAAATCCCCTGGGATTCCCGGGCCGTGGAGCGGGCCACGTCGCCCGTTAACCCGATAACCGTCAGATAAAGCCACCTAGAGATATGGACCGTCCGATTGCAGATCGGTTCGGGTCTCGCCCAATAAGCCCCACGCACGGGCGGTCACGAATCGTCGAGAATCCGCTCGTCCCGGCGAGCACCGCACTCCGCCGAGCTCTGCCTCCTGCTACAGCGTTCATCTCCGCTCGTCCGTCGCTCCTCCCTTCGCCTACCCGGCCCATCTCCCGCACCTCGCCGCTCGACACCCGTGCCCCAAAAACCTAAACCCAGCGGCGGCGTGAGGCACATCGGCAGCACGGGCGGCGTCGCGAGCAGCACGTGCAGGCCGCGGCACGACGGCGGGCGGCAACGCGAGGAGCAGCGATGCCGGCGGCGCCAGCAGCAGCACGAGCAGGCCGCGGTGGCTGCCGCGCCCACGCAGGCAGAGCGTTCACTAAAACAGCGGTGCGACAGCAAGTGACGAGGGGTCGTGCTGCTGCATCTTCCATGTGCAGGTCGACATCCTCCACCGCTGCAACGCCCCTCGCCTGGCAGCAGTCTTCGGCCTCGTTTAGATCCTGGAAAAAAATGAATCCGATAAATAATACCACTCTCGTCTTATTTGATAAATATTGTCCGATCATGAACTAATTAGGCTCAAAAGATTCATCTCGTGATTTTCAACTAAACTGTATAATTAGTTATTTTTTTACCTATATTTAATGCTTCATGTAAGTAGCTAAATATTGATGTGATGGAGAGAGAGCGAAAAAATTGTAATTTTTAGAGGGAGGGCGGTTTGAGGCCGCCAGTTGTGCTGTCACGCTGACCATCGATGCCGTGGTGGAGTGCTGCGTCAGCCCCTTCGCATGCAACAGTTTTCCTTTCTCATCCGTGTAAGTCTGCTTGCCACCTGGTACTTGCTCGATATAATGTCTGAACCAAAACGAGTTAACTTATATATATGGAAATCCTTTCGCTTGATGTTTTAACACAAAGGAAATAGACTAACAGAGATATAACCACGTCCTCAAGCATCTATGCCAAGCTTATTTAATGTCCTGGTTACTTTTTGTTTTCATTGTGCTGGCTTCATTTGCTTATCAAATGAAATACACGGCCATTTTGACAATATATATTGAACTACTGTAACATGCCAAACCTCGGTCAATTTAAGATAAAAATTTAGGGAGCTTATATTCAAGATTTTGAATTAAACTAAATAATATAATCCAGGTGGTGAGTTTGGCAAATCTTTATGTGTTCATGCTTCTTTAGAAATTTAACAGACGTTTCGTGAGGAGATTTCAGGAGGCAGAGATCGGGGAGGCTTTGAAGAGGATGAAGGGAGGTAAAGCGATGGGCCCTGACAGTATCCCCATTGAGATGTGGAGATGCCTAGGTGCCAAAGCGATAATATAGTTAACTAAGCTTTTTAACCTCATTTTTCGGTCAAACAAGATGCCTGAAGAATGAAGGAGAAGTATATTAGTACCGATCTTCAAGAACAAGGGAGATGTTCAAAGTTATACTAATTACCGTGGGATTAAGTTGATGAGCCATACGATGAAGTTCTGGGAGAGGGTTATCGAGCATCGTCTAAGAAGAGTGACAAGTGTGACCCAAAACCAATTTGGGTTTATGCCTGGTAGGTCGACCATGGAGGCAATTTTCTTATTACGACAGTTGATGGAGAGGTATAGGGAGCAGAAGAAGGACTTGCACATGGTCTTTATTGACCTCGAGAAGGCATATGACAAAGTAGCGAGAAATGTCATGTGGTGGGCCTTAGAAAAGCACAAAGTCCCAACTAAGTACATCACCATCATCAAGGATATGTACAGGGATGTGGTGACGTGTGTCCGAACATGTGATGGCGACACCAGTGACTTTCCAATTAAAATAGGACTACATCAAGGGTCGGCATTGAGCCCTTATTTATTTGCTTTGGTGATGGATGAGGTCATAAGGGACATACAAGGTGATATCCCTTGGTGTATGCTCTTTGCTGATGATGTGGTGCTAGTGGATGAGACTAGGGCAGGGGTTAATAGGAAGTTAGAACTATGGAGACACACGTTAGACTCGAAAGGGTTTAGACTTAGTAGGACCAAGACCGAGTACATGAGATGCGATTTCAGCGCGACTAGGAATGAGGAGGGAGACGTTAGCCTCGATGGGCAAGTGGTGGCCAAGAAGGATACTTTTCGGTATTTAGGATCGATGCTACAAAAGGATGGTGACATTGATGAAGATGTTAGGCATAGAATTTCAGCCGGTTGGTTGAAATGGCGTCAAGCTTCAGGCGTCCTCTGTGACAGAAGGGTGCCTCAGAAGTTAAAAGGTAAGTTTTATAGGACAGCGATTCGTCCGGCGATGTTATATAAAAAGGCGACATATCCAGCAATTGAGTGTAGCATAGATGTGTATGTTACGATGGTGTTGTGGGCACACAAGGAGGGATAGAGTCCGAAACGACAATATTCGGGATAGGGTTGGGGTGGCACCAATTGAGGAAAAATTAATTCAACACCGGTTGAGATGGTTTGGCCATGTCCAACAGAGGCCTCCTGAGGCACCGGTGCGTAGTGGGGTTCTAAAGCGGGTCGATAATGTAAAGAGAGGTAGAGGTCGACCTAAACTGACTTGGGACGAGTCGGTTAAGAGAGACCTTAAGGAGTGAAATATCTCTAAGGATTTAGCTATGGATAGGAGCGCTTGGAGACTAGCAATTAACGTGCCTGAACCGTAATCTTTTTCTTATACCATTTATGTGTTCTTTGTTTTTATGCCTCTTTTGGGTTTCATCTCTAGCCTACCCCAACTTGCTTGGGACAAAAGGCTATGTTGTTGTTGTTGTTGTTGTTATTGCTTCTTTAGAAATTTCCAAGCATAGATGGGTTAGCATTTCGCTCACGGGCACACCCATGTCCCATGTATGCTAACTCATAGTAGTAATAGGTGGAACCATCAATCCACCTAAGAATTGTAGCAGTACACTCAATTTCCAAATGAGGTAAGTTTCTTCTCAGGTGTAGTTTCTATATACTTCACAACTCATCACTATAAACCAAATATCTATCAGGTTGAAGTTTGCCTCAATAGTTGCATCTTATCTAAGTTTTGCATGGTTTATTTCCACTGCAGTTGTAAAAAGGACCATGCTTATATTAGCAATTGATATCAGGCATTGAGAAATGCCAATCCAGCACACACCTTTCTAGAAAACCATACACTATCAACCTCTTTATGAGAAAGGGAACCTACAGCAAGGAAGCTTAGCAATGTAGTTTGAAACATTGTTCTATGAACATCACAGTAGCCATATGACAGTTCAAAAAAATAGTAGCCATATGTAGTTCTATAAAACATAGACATTGTTGTTTATTTTTTTTGTGATTTTTGCAGCCTGTTCTTTATGAAACCTCAGAGGGATTGGTTGATATAAAGAGGACAATGGTATGAGTGACTTCAAGGAAGACATCTTGGTACGTTTTTCTCCTCCATCCACCTATTTTCGTATAGACCTCAGAATGTACCTCTATATCGGTTATACTACAAAATAGTAAAACTCAAGATGGAGGAACATGCTATGTTGTGTCCACACACTGAGGCAGATGCTCTATGATTGATCTCCCAAAGTATCCTTTTACAAATGAAATGGAGTATGCATATTACTTCTGTGGCATAAACAGTCCCAGCAACAAGAATTTTGCATGATATTTATCCATTCATTTTGTCTACATGCCAAAATTCACACAGAGTACATCAATAGGATAATAAATTAGAAAGATGGTTGCTGAACTCAGATGGTAAAGGTAACCATTGCATATTATCTATTTTCATTTGTAAAATAAGATTTCATGGACATTCGGTTCCCAATGTTACTAAGTCTCTAGAAGTGAAGAGCATTAAGTAAATATCCCTCAGCAATATCAGAAACAACACGTCTTTGAGTAAAATGCCTAGAGGAATAAAGATAATGAATGCACCGATGATAGTCAAAGATAGTCTCATATTTAAATTAGCATAAACTGCTGCGTTGCTCTTCACTAAAGTACTTGTCTGTATTCTCATCGAGAAACTCACTGATAATCTTACATTCTATAATACCACTTAATGTATGATTGCTTATGAGCCACCTTTGTGGTATATAGATAATTATATCCTCCAATATAATTTTGTAAACACTGTGATTATTGAAATACAGAACCTATTACACTGCGGCAAT
This sequence comes from Bothriochloa decipiens, assembly GCA_023333625.1. Lineage (NCBI taxonomy): Eukaryota > Viridiplantae > Streptophyta > Magnoliopsida > Poales > Poaceae > Bothriochloa > Bothriochloa decipiens. The sequence goes on along the minus strand of CM041640.1, from coordinate 8,509,949 downwards.
CAAATTTCATGGCTCTAATTTTACAATGAGATCTTGATGCTTCAAATCATATAGTTTAAAGAACACAATGTAATTTCAAGGTAGTAGGGACAACATTTTCTCGGAAGACAATTACATTTCTTTCTTCCTCTACTCTCATTTACATAATGTCACAGTTAATGTACGCTACAAAGTTAAAAGATTGGCAATGACAACTGAAAGAATTTTTTAGAAGAATAATTTTCATCTTTGATACAAAAGTAATTAGGTATCAAACAAATGAAATTCTAAACATTGTGAATCCCACATAGAATCACCACTGGCTAGCTCAAGATGGCGCGGCAACGCCGCGCCCCAAGTTTTCTAGTGGGTACGGGCTGCAGCTGCAGCAGCGGCTTCCCTTGGCCTGCAAGAACAGAAACCGCAGCCAAACCCACGTTGGCACGAGCACGACCGCTGTACTGCGCTCAAACCGAAGAGCAGAATCACTATAAAAAAAAACGAAGAGCAGAATCTAGCATCAGTAGGGGTGGCCAACGAAAATTGGAGCCGTGGACGAGACGAGACGGGCTCAATCTTCCTGCCCCAACGGGCCGGCCCCGCAGCTTCTGTTCCCCGGGCCCAGGTCCAGTTCGACGGGTTCTTTAGACGGCTCCAGTGCACTCAAGTCCTTGACTCCGTATTTCCCAGTTCCCACGCCCACGTCGAGGACACATCTCGTTTCCTAGCTAGCGCACGCACCCCCACTCCCATGGCTCTGAGCTCATACAGTCATATTACTACAGTACTTGTAGTACAGTAACCTTGGGAGCACATTAGCTCCACACCAACTTGTCAACGAAATTAGGCCGAGATATTCATGAAGCATCAACCTGTGCCCTGTGGATGCCGTGAACCCCTGTCATTTGCAGGACGGTAAGCGCAGATGCAGACGCCACACAGGTGCGCGTTGATGGCTATGCTGGCATCGCGACGCGACGCTCGCCGTTCCCCTCCCGTGCGTCACTTCAACCCACAAGTGACCACTACAGTCTACAGCACCGTTGCCACCACCATAACTCAATGCACGGGCCAGCCATCCAACCACCGCGCCCTCCCCTGGGGGATGCCGCCGGTCCAAGCGCCTTTCCGCCTGGCCTCCGTCCGGCCTGCTTGCATTGCAGTTTTGCCGCAAGCGGCCACGGGTTTTACGTTGAAGGCCCCTCTCGCGTGTCGCCTTGCCGGCGTGCCCCTTGCGCGCGCGGAATAAAACGACACTGCCCATTCACGAGATCGTATGGTTGGAGAATATCGGAGTCGAACACAACTCAAACTCGAAAGCATTAACAAACAAATCCGGAGAACATCTGCAGACTGCATGCGGTAGATTAGATTCGAGGTACGGCGGCCAGATGACATTGCGAGCAATCGAGCTAAGCAACCGATGCATACATTGTTTGTAATGCTAGTAGTAACAAGTGGTGACCACGCACTACGCGTCAGCGCCACGCCCGCGGAGGCGGGGCGTGCCGGCGGCGCGGTGGCGTCGGCGCCCTGGGCCGCGGCCGCGGCGGAGTCGTGTTCGTCGTCCGGGCAGCGACGGGCTCGCAGCGGCCGTGGGAGGCCGCCGTCGTCTTGGCGGAGAAGGCCTCGTCCCAGATCTCGGTGAAGGCCCGGAGGATGGCGTCGTGATGGCGCGGCGCGTTCAGCGCCAGGAAGTGGCGGAGCAGCTCGCGGAGCTCGTCGCCCGTCACGATCCGGTTCTCCACGATCATGTTCACCATGGAGCGCCGGAAGTCGCTCAGCGGGTCGTCGGAATGCTTCACCACCGCCACGCCCACGCCCACGCTCCCGTCGAGCCTCACGGGGCCGGGGCCGGCGTCGCAGCTCTTGGCTTTCCGGTGGTTCGAGGCCGCCTGCGGTGTCGGGAACATGTTGGCGTCGTCTTTCTTCTTGACGCCTTTGTCGTCCGCGCTCTTCACCTTGAGCTGTTCCTCCTTCGGCAATGGCAATGGTGGAGGTGGAGGTGGTGGCGGCGGTTGCTTGGAGTGGACCAGATCAACTTGTCTGTCCGCTTTCTCCATGCTCTTTGCCTTCCGATGCTGCTGCTGAGAAATATGAAACTGGAAAGAAGTCGTCGCCGGCAGCGGCGGTGGGGAGAAGTTGCCGTGACCTTCTTTGCTGTCGCCGCCACCGCTGTGCACAGCTCGTTGCTTCACTGGCCGCGCCGGTAACGGCGGCGGAGGCGGCGACGAGAAGTAATCCTTGCCGCTGCTGGTGCTCTTCCGCCCCCACGACACGACGCTCTGCTCCAGCTCGTTGAGTTGGCGCAGCAGGCCGGAGAAGCCCACCGTGGCCGCCGAGCTCTCCTGCTTGCAGTTCACCTCCTCGCCGGTGTCGCCGTCACCCTCGGCGTCCGCGTCCGCGTCCTCCCACTGGAAGAAGGACGACGACGACGCGGAGGGCACGGTGAGCGTGCCCGTGGACAGGGACCCGGCCGACGCCGACGACGGGTGCGTCGTCGTCCTCGCCCCGCGCCACGTCGCGGTCGTCGCCGTGGACGCCGCCGTCGTCGTCGTCGTCGGCGTCTCCGTGGGGGCGGCGGCGGAGTAGGGCGACGCGGACGCCGCCGATGCCGCCACGGCCTTGGCATCCCTGCAGCCGCACCCGAGCGTGAACCCGCCGCCGCCGGCGACGACACCCTTGGCGACGCCGAGACGCTTCTTGGCAGTACCGGCGCCGGGGCTCATCTCATCCCTCGCGCTCTCGCGGCGTAGTGTGTACAGTACGTGTGCGCTCTCGTGTCGCGCTCTCGGCTCAGAGAGAGACAGGAGTCTTGGACGGTGGCGCCAGCGGCCGGCGGGGACCTTAATATGCTGGGTGGTTTGTCTCGTAGTCCTCGTGAGCTGGTTAATACAAGGGCCTTGTTTAGTTTCTTAAATTCATCTTAAATTTTATCATGTAGAATTCTTATTTTCTATTATATCAAAATATTGATAAATACATAGAGTATTAAATATAGATGAAATCAAAAACTAATTACATAGTTATTGAGAAATAACTTTGACATACAAATATCTTTTCCAAACTTTGGAGACAAACATTTCATTATATACATTTGAGATACTAATATATGCAGCGAAGACAATGAAGATACTTTGCTGCACGTGTCTTCAACTTCGCTTATATATTTTCGTATGTTTCAAGTAGACTGGCGAAGATGACTTCGCTGTACTTTGGACGTCCAGCGAAGATGACGTGGACACTTCGCTGTGGCTATCAAACTTCGCACATATTATTTCACATGTTTCAGGTTATCCGGCGAAGATGACTTCGCTAGTCTCTTGATGACCAGCGAAGTCGTCGTGGCGGCTTCGCATGAGGAGTCTGTGAAGTTTCCAGCTAAGTTGAGAGATTATGATCAGGTCCAAAGTTGCTTAAAAAGATAAAAGAAAAAGGACAAAGTGTGTTTCGTCCCTTCGCCGATGTGCTTTTTAGCTAATGTATAGGAGGTTCCATGGTTGATTTTGTAAGATTGCTTGAATGGCGAAGCCAGGGTGGTCTATAAATACGCCCTAGAATGTAAGTTTTTGGGAGGATGAAATGAAATATAATTACGACCCGCACTTTGTTTTCATCAGAGATGTGTATGTGAACTCCTTACCCCTTATCCAACATCTGGCGTCGTCCGTTTGTGTAATCAAAGACACCCACGACCACCACGCGGATGCAAAATAGCAAGACTCAGCAAAAAACAACTTTGGCTGGAGACAATTCAAACCAAGACAAAGACCCACTTTTGAAAGATGAGACAGAAACAGAAAACAGACGCTTACAAGAAGATGAAGAAACTCAGAATGAAGAAAGAAGACTCAAAGAACTCGAAGAACTACTCATCGTCAAGAAAAAACAGCTGGAGGAAGTAAGAGTGAAGACAAGAGAAAAATCCCTAAGGCAAAAAATTACAAAAGCAGAGGCTGAACTAAGAAAGATCAATAATAAAATAGAGAACGAAAGAGAAGTCATGATTCAAGATCCAAATTCAGTAAGCAAAGACACCAACAGCAAAGAAAACTAAAATCAAATAGCAACAATCGATACAGAGTCGCCCTTGTCAATTAACATTCAGCTAGCGAAGTGGCCAGCAGGTTTCAAATTCATTATCATCCCAACCTACAATGGCATGACCGACCCAAGATAATTTCTTATGAGCTTCGAAGCAGCAGTAGCATCAAGCGGAGGAGACGCGAACACCCTGACAAAATCGCTCATCATGGCAGTAAGAGGACCAACGCAGCATTGGTACTCCTCGCTAAAACCAAGGTCGATCAAATCTTGGGACCAACTTCGCACAACTTTGCTCCTAAATTTTTAAGGCTTACAAAGAGTCGAACTCACTAGCGATGACCTTTTCAATATCAAGCAGCAACCAAAAGAACCGCTGAGCCAATATTATAAAAGATTTATACAAACAAAAGCTCAAATACCAAATATACCAGACGAAGTTATCATCATAGCAGCAATCAAAGGACTACGAGCAGGCCAACTCTCATCACACTTTAAAAGAGAAAGACCAACCACAGTGAAAAAGTTATATGAAGAAATGAAAAAATACTGTGAGTCCGATGAAGACTACAAAAAAAGAATAGAAGAAGAGAACAGAGAAAGAAACATGTCAAGACCAAATAACAATTCCCAACACCCAAGAACAAATGCAGAGCGAAGACCTTTTCAGAGGATAAATCACATCAACAACATGAGCAAAGCTGCCGGTCAAGGTCCAAAATCAAACAATCAAAGAAACTTTTAAAACAACAGAAGTTATAAGGAAAATTTTCAACAAAGGGCAAATTATAACAACCAAAGCAGAAACTTTAAAAGGAAAATTTTAAGGCCCGAAGAAATCATACATGGCAAAGGGGCTCGCCATACATCGAAGATGTGCCCAAGAGTAAAGAAAAACATCGAAGAAGTATAAGAAGAAAATAGAGCAACTTCGCAGCTGAAGGTTGTCAACCATCTAGCTCCCAAAGAACAAGTTACTTGCCAATAACTTACCCTCAGCACATGTTGCCACCTCCTCCGTCAATCTATAACTGCCAACCGCTAGCAGCGTGCCCATAAAAAATCAGTGGGACCTAAGCCAGCAACAAATTTCTAACCTAAAAGTTCAGTAGCAAATAACAACCATCAAATTCAATACAACAACAATATGCCCGACGCATCAATAAGCAACGGGAATGTAGTCATCCCAAGCAAGGGCAGAATTATGACAATCTTTGGAGGAAACAACATGGATCTTGATTCAAGAAACGAAAGAAGAAAGTATTTCAGAAGAGTAAACTTCATAACAGTCGAAGGTCCATTCAAGAAAATAAGATGGTCCCACATGCCAATCACATTCTCAGAACAAGATCTTAAACTCAAAGATTACCCCCACATGGACACAATGGTCATAGAAGCAAACATTGAAGGCTGGGCAGTAACAAAAATTCTGATAGATGGTGGCAACTCAGCAGATATAATATTCACAAGAACTTTAGATGCAATACAAATTGACAGAAAAACTTTGGGAAGAGCCGAGCACCCACTAGTCGGCTTCGGCGAAAAAGAAAATAAACTCTATCGGCAGAATTGTCTTGTCAGTATCATTCAGAACAGTGAATAATGCTAGAACAGAGCAAATAGCATTCGATGTTGTCGAAATACATAGCCAGTATAATGCAATCTTTGGAAGAGGAAGTTTAAATGCTTTCGAAGCCGTAGTAAGCTACCCATACTTATGCATGAAGATGCCAGCGGTCAACGGCATCATAACCGTCTTCGGCGATCAAACAGAGGCAAGAAACATTGAAAAAGATGCAAGCCCGGCATTCAAAAATATCCACGTAATACAAGAAGAAGAAGATGATGAGCCTGAAACTAAAAACGCGAAGACACAAGAAAAAACGAAGCCTTGCAAGGACACAAAGCAAGTACCAATCGACCCAATGGTGCCAGAAAGACAAGTTATCATCGGCACAAATCTATCAAAAGAAGAAGAAAAGATAATACAAGTCTTACAAAGTAACAAGGATATCTTCGTCTGGTCTGCACAAGACTTAGGAAGGAGTAAGCAGGGATGTCATAGAACACAAATTAAACATCGACCCAAACTTCAGGCCAAAAAAGCAAAAACTGAGAAAGTTGTCAGAAGACAGAACACAAGCTGCAAAAGCCGAAGTTCAAAGATTGTTAGATGCCAAAGTCATAAGAGAAGTCCAATTTACAACTTGGCTCGCAAACATAGTCATGGTGCAGAAGAAAAACAAAAAGTGGAGAATATGCATAGACTTTATGGATCTCAATAAGGCGTGCCCAAAAGACAACTTTTCACTACCAAGAATAGACACTTTGGTAGATCAGACAACAACTTTCATTAGAATGACATCCACAGTTCTCAAAGATCAAATACCAAGAAATTTACTTGCGTATGTTGACGACCTGGTAGTCAAGAGCAAGAAAAGAGAAGACCACATCGAAGATCTACAAGAAACCTTCTCAAATCTCAGAAAAGTAAATTTAAAGTTGAACCCAGAAAAATGCACGTTTGAAGTACAAACAGGCAAAATTTTGGGGTGCATCGTATCCGCAAAAGGAATCGACCCAAATCCAGAGAAGGTAAAGGCAATACTGAACATGCAAGTGCCAAGAAATATCAAGGATGTCCAAAAGCTGACAGGAAGATTAACTTCGCTAAACAGATTCATATCCAAATCAGCTGAGCGAAGCCTCCCAATATTTCAATCACTGAAAGGGAAAAAAGAAAAATTCAGCTAGGGTCTAGCACAGTAAGAAGCTTTTGAAGAAATAAAAAAGCATCTATCCAATCCCACAACCTTGGCAACACCTAACCCGACGGCAGATCTGCTACTATATGTATCAGCAAACGAAAGTACAGTTAGTGCAGTACTAATACAAGAAAAAGAAAAGGAGCACTCAATAAGACAAATTTCAGTATACTTCGCATTCGAAGCTTTGTCTGGATCAAAAAATTTCTATTCAGAAATCGAGAAAATCGCATACGCAATACTTATGGCATCCAGAAAGTTGAAACACTACTTCCAAGCACACAAAATAAGAGTGCCAACAAATCAACCCCTCAAAGAAGTGCTACAAGGCTGCAAGTCCTCAGGGAGATTGGGAAAATGGGCCGCAGAACTATCCCAATACTTCATCAAGTTTGAGAAAAGAACAGCAATCAAATCTCAAGTGTTGGCCGACTTCGTAGCAGATTGGGCACCTCCAAAGTACAATCAAGAAAGTATGGAGCAACCAGAATGGATAATATATTGCGACGGCTCTTGGGGCTTCGCTGGTGTAGGAGCTGCAGCAATCATAACCTCACCTTGTGGAATCAAACTCAAATACGCAGCAAGACTAGACTTTCAATGCACCAACAACATTATAGAATATGAGGCAGTACTATTGGGACTTCGCAAAGTAAGAGCAATGGGAATCCAAAAGCTAATAATAAAGACAGATTCTCAAGTTGTGGCGTGGCACATAGAGAAAAATTACAAAGCAAGAGATCCAGAACTAGCAAATTATCTCCAGCTATTGAGGGATCAAGAAAAACACTTCGCTGGATTCACAGTGAAAAGTATCTCAAGAAATAACAACACAGATGCAGATGAAATTGCAAAAGCCACCGCCCAAAAATCAGAGCTACCACCAGAAGTATTCTTCTAAACTATCACCGAAGCCTCAATAAAAATAAAAGTTAAACAACCGAAAGAAGTACACATCATAGAAGGCGAAGACTAGAGAGCCCCAATTATGGCATTCCTCAAAGGATTTTATGAACCAGAAAATAAAATCGACGAAGTAAGAATGAAGCAAAAGACCAGAAGCTACAAAATCATCAACGAAGAACTGTACAAGGAAGGAGTTTTCCAACCATTACTAAAGTGCATCTCAAGAGAAGATGGAAAAAACTTGTTAAAAGAAATACATGAGAGAATCTGCGGATGTCACGCCGGGGCTAGATCAATAGTCGGGAAAGCCTTCAGACAAGGATTTTTCTGGCCAACTGCCCAAAGTGACAGCAAAGAAATCATTCAGACGTCACAATTGCCAAATGGCAGGAAGTAAAATCAATGCACCAGGAACAAACCTACAACCAATCGAACCAACTTGGCCACTTGCAAGATGGGGAATTGACATAATCAAAAAGTTACCTCCGGCTCAAGGCAACTACCAATACGCAATAGTCGCGGTCGAATATTTCACCAAATGGATGGAAGCGAAGCCGATCACGAACATGTCTTCTCATACAATGAAGAAATTCCTATGGCAAAATATCATATGCAGATTCGGAGTTCTGAGACACAATACCGTAGATAATGGGACCCAGTTCGACAACGAAGACTTTAGAGAATATTGCCATTCAATGGGAATCAAACTCTGCTTCGCATCAGTAAGACATCCACAGTCTAACGGAGCAGTCAAAAGAGCAAACGGGATAATTTGCACTGGAATCTCAAAGTGGCTAATAGACCTCAAAAAAGGAAAATGGGTCGATGATGTACCAAAAGTAATCTGGTCTCATAACACTTCAAAATCAAGGCCAACAGATTTTTCTCCATTCAAATTACTTTACAGAGATGAAGCAATGACCCCCGAAGAAATAAAATACGAAGGTCCAAGAACAAATGTTCAAATAATCACAGAAGAAGACCAAGTAACAAGCAAGGATTTACTCAAAGAAGAAAGAAACAAAGCACTTTAAAATATCAAGAACTACCAACTTGAAACAAAGAAGTGGTACAACAAGAAAGTCAAGCCAAGAGAGTTAGCACCAGGAGATTTTGTCCTCAAAAGAAAAGAGACGAAGACACGTTGGGAAAATTTCAACAAAAGTGGGAAGGATCTTTCATCATCACAAGAACAAACAAAGAAGGTGCGTACCACCTAGCAAATCTAAAAAATGAAGAGCTTAGTCACACTTGGAATATAGAAGCACTTTGTAAATATTATCCGTAGCCGAACCAGAAAAGTAGTTTTACTTCCTGCAAAGTAGAAGTTGAAGTTTCATTTCAAGCAACTTTATAATATAATCGAGCTGCACTCTTTTTTCACTCAGGAAAAACCCTTCGCAGGGTCAGGGGAAACCCTTCGCAAGGTGAGTGGTTTTTTAACGAGGCAGTCTCTCAGTAAATCTCATGGAATATAAATGAGAACATTTTTCCCAGAGATATGTCTCCACACTGAAATACAAAGTGCCGAAGAGTACATCCAACATATACTCCTATATCGGTAAAAATTTTGCACAACTAAGTTAGCATCGATATTTTATTAAATCTAAAAAATGCTAACTTATCCAACTCAAAAAGTCTGCGCCAAATTTTTTGACTTTATTTCACTAAGGTGCAATATTTTTAGCTTCTAAGAAAGCGTATGCGTCCACTTCGCACGAAAAAGGAGGGACGGCGTTTTAAAATTTGCTAAGTCAAATTTTTTGACTTTATTTCACTAAGGTGAAATATTTTCAGCTTCTAAGGAAGCGTACGCATCCACTTCGCACGAAAAACAAGGGAAGGCGTTTCAAAATTTGCTAAGATAAATTTTTTGACTTTATTTCACTAAGCTAAAATATTTTCAGCTTCTAAGAAAGCGTACTCGTCCACTTCGCATGAAAAAGAAGGGATGGTGTTTCCAAATTTGCTAAGACAAATTTTTTATCTTTATTTCACTAAGGTGAAATGTTTTCAGCTTCTAATGAAGCCTACGCATCCACTTCGCATGAAAAAGAAGGGATGGCGTTCCAAAATTTGCTAAGGCAAATTTTTTGACTTTATTTCACTAAGGTAAAATATTTTCCGCTTCTATGGAAGCGTACGCGTCCACTTCACACGAAAAAGAAGGGACGGCGTTTTAAAATTTGTTAAGGTAAATTTTTCGACTTTATTTTACTAAGGTAAAATGTTTTCAGCTTCTAAGGAAGCGTACGCGTCCACTTCGCACGAAAAACAAGGGACGACGTTTCAAAATTTGCTAAAGCAATTTTTTCAACTTTATTTCACTATTTTCAGCTTCTAAGGAAGCGTATGCATCCACTTCACACGAAAAAGAAGGGACGGCATTTCAAAATTTGCTAAGGCAAATTTTTTGACTTTATTTCACTAAGGTGAAATGTTTTCAGCTTCTAAGGAAGCGTACGCATCCACTTCGCATCAAAAAGAAGGGACGGCGTTTCAAAATTTGCTAAGGCAAATTTTTCGA
>CM041640.1:8461627-8498346 GCA_023333625.1 Bothriochloa decipiens | reverse complement strand
TTTCAAAATTTGATAAGGCAAATTTTACGACTTTATTTCACTAAGGTGAAATGTTTTCAGCTTCTAAGAAAGCGTACGCGTCCACTTCGCACGAAAAAGAAGGGACGGCGTTTCAAAATTTGTTAAGGCAAATTTTTCGACTTTATTTCACTAAAGTGAAATGTTTTTAGCTTCTAAGAAAGCGTACGCGTCCTCTTCGCCCGAAGAAGAAAGGACGGCGTTTTAAAATTTGCTAAGGCAAATTTTTTGACTTTGCTTCACTAAGGCGAAAACGCTTCCAAGCGAAGTACACACATCCACTTCGGACGAAAAAGAAGGGACAATATTTCAAAATTTACTAAAGTAAAGTTCTCAATTATATGTTTCTCAATAAAGTACATACACAATTTAACTCAAAGTGTTTATTCTGTACCCAGTCATACAAACGAAGGAAAACTCACAAACTACACAATACAAGATATCTTGCAATACAACCTATCCAATTACAAAAATATGTTTACAAAATTAGTTATCTCGAGAACTAACTACTTCGGCAGCATCACCAAGTATGTCGCTCACAACTTCGTTTATAATTTCGTTCGCTTCAAGGCGTAAATAGTCCTCACAAACACTCGCCAGCGAAGTACTTGACTCAGATGACTATAAGAAGAAGAAATCAGAAAACAAGAGCAACCACAGAAGAAAAGTAAACCTCACACGTCAAACCTTTACCTATGCAAAGCCTGTAAAATCAAAAACTGAGCAATTAGGAGGCCGGACGTTACGACGTCGCCTGTTCAAGTCTATAAAAGATTTGTAAGATAAAATCACCAAAAAAGTTCAAGTCTAAAACAACGAGAGCAAAACTTACGAGTAAGGAAATCATCGACATCAGAGCCATCACACTTCGCGCGAAAATCATAAAACTCGGCAGGCTCGAAAACGAAGTCATCTTTACACATTAATAGCGGAACGATGTCTTCGACATCCTGCGCAGCCTCAGCATGAGGAACCTGCGTAGAACGAGCAAATAGTCAAACAGATACCAAGTGTATATCTTACAAGGATCATAACTTAGAGCCACCATTTTCTTAAAACTCCTCTTCTCATAAAAGAAAAACAGCTACAGCCTAAGGACGACCACCACTAACATTGCTGGGTCCGACACCGCTTAGACCTCCAGCATCAGCCTCCTTCTTCGCGGCTTCTTCTGCCTCCCTCTGAGCAGCTTTCGCCTCCTTTGCAATTTGCTGACACAGAAAGAGAGAAAAGTTAGATACAAAATACAAAAGAAAACAAAAGCAAGCAAGTATAAAATATACCCTCTGTAGTTTCTCTCTAGCTTTGTCAAAACAATGGGCCCGACCACCTGACCTCCAATACTGATCAAGATATTTTTTGCACAATACTTGTGTCTCCTTCGTCACATTGGTCAGCTCACCCACAGAAGAAAACTTGTAATTGGCATCACAAAGCTGTGCAAACAGAGGATCTTGGCTTTCTTTCATCAAATGAAACAAAGCACGAGCAGAATAGAACACCCTGATATCAACAGTGGTCTCCATGACTTGTGACAAATCCTCATATTGGCGGCAAAGCCAACTGAAAAAACTGTCACGATCACCAAGATCCCAACACTTATCTCCAGATCTACCTCCAAACTTGTCATAACATTTAAAACAGAGCTCCCAAATACGATTGCAGTTATCAAAGAAGGATTTATCCTGATCCTTAATCCTTCTTTCAATGCGCCTCATGTCTCCCTTCAACTTCTCATTCTCCTCCATAATCTTCTTGTTTTCATCTTATTTTTCTTTAACTCGAGCAAGAGCACTGATAAGTTTGCCCTCCAATACATTATGAGCATCCACAGCGTCATCTCTCTCCTTCTCCCTTTCGGCAAGTCGCTTCTTTAGATTTTCAACTTCAATCTCATAATCACGTTCGCAAAGGGCAAAATTTTTCTCCCTCTCCTCTAACCTAGTTCACAAACCCCTCATCAAAAGAGAGCCCTTATACATCATCGACAGCCCAGCATCAGCAACCTCGAGCAAGGGTTTCTTGGATATCTTAAGCTCCGCATCAGGAACAGTGAAAGCCTCGTCTATGCACTTCGATAATTGAACCTCAAGTGTGAGGCATCATCCAAAGTTTATCAGCCCCAACACCAATGAACTTGAAACTGTCAAGACCTAAGCTTTTCCCTTGAAAAATGCCAATCCACGCTTAAGAACATCAGAAACCTCCCCTTCGCCATCAGCCGGGACAACGGGAGTAACAGGATCTTGAACACCAAACTTGCTCAAGTCGACTTATTTTTGAGGAGAAGATGGCGCATAAGGAAAGATAGTTTCTGCAAGAAAAAATCAAAAATTAACAAAACAAGACAATTCAAATCAAAAAGAAGCGCGAGGTCACAGTACTTACCAGTAGAAACACGTTCACCCAGATTGCATTCAACGCTCTTTCCACTCTCAACATGGATAGTAGAACTGGTCAAGCGTGCCCAACGTTCATCATTGACCACATCATCAAAAACTTCATCATCGCTATCTTCAAGATTGAAAGAATAGACTTGAGAGCCCTCAACTTTCTTCAACACATTTTGAACATCAACTTCGCCAGCCTCAACCGCAGCTGGATTCTCAACCGAAGTTGTTTCCCTAGCGCCAACATTTTCTTCGAGAGGCCCAGCAGCAGGGGCCTCAGCATCAGGCTTCAACGAAGTCGATTCAGCAACTTTCTGAAGATCCTTAACTTGAGTCTCCCCCTAGAGACCAAGCGAACTCCCGCACCAACTTCGCCAGAACCACCGACAGAAGTACCACGAGATTGCAAATTCTATAAGTTTCCGTTAAGTGGAGTAAGTAATAGCGGAGCCAAACCACTAGAAGAGAAAGTCATACAAATTTTTCTCACCTCATCCTCAACATCTTGAGATATAGAAAAACCAACATCATCACCATCACCACCACCACTTACAGCCCCAACATCACTTTTGCCACCAGCACCAACATCAGAAACCAAGTTCCCTTCTATGTCCAAACTTCGTTCAAGCACAACATCAATCTCTTCAGCGTCCAACAAAATAGAAGAACTCTGATTCTTCTTCAAATTTTTAGCAAAAACTTTTCTAGAAATGCCACACTTGCGCTTCTTCTCCTTAATCTGAATAGCAGTCTCTTTTTTACCTTGTTTCTTTTCACGAGCATAGGCAGGAGGAGGCCTATCGCCATATTCAACATTAGCAACTTCAAAAACTCTATTCAAGCGCTTATAATCACTCCCAAGAACCTTATCAATATTATTCTTCTCGCTCAGCACATATTTGCCAAGCAAATGCTTAGCCCGGCTTTCCACAGATTTCACAAATTCTTCATCAGAAGAAAATGTCCTCGGGCAATGAAAATCATTATCCGGAAACTTGTAGTTTATACCTCGAACTTTCTTAGGATAAAAACGTTGAAAAGACCATCATTTTTTCAATGGCCAAATTTTGACAGCAGCATATTCCTTAACCAGATCCCTAGCACATACGCCTTCACAGCAGTCTTCGAGATGATGGAAGAAGGAAAAGACGGAGATAGCTTAAAATTCTCAATTTCCATTCTGGCGGCCATTGGATACTTCTTCATCATTTTCTTTGTAACAAGGTCTCGCTCCTCAACCATGGGCATTTTATGATAAAACTAGTATCTAGACCAATCTCCAGTACCCCACTTATTCCGTGTCGCCGGAGAAATCTGGATAGCGTTGCGGGCAGCCTTAAAACTTGAGCAAGCAAAATACTTAGTAATCACTCGCCCTTCAAGCATAAACTCCTTGAATTGAGTATGCATCTCAAAAAGTTCAAAAAAAGTTGCAATGTCAGCATTAGCTTCCTGAGATTTGACAGCCCAGACAAACTGAGCCAGCCTAACTACACCATTTGGAGTCAGATGGTGCATTTGAATATTGAAAGCTTTCAATACATCCTCAACGAAGTCCTGGCAAGGGAAGCGAAGACCAACAGTGAACAGATCCCGATAAACAATGCACTCATCGGGATGCGGCTTCGGATTAGTCTCCAAAGGGTCAGGCACCCTCACTTGATCACGATCAACGAGTTTCAACCACACCATCTCATCAAGGTGACTCTTTTCAAACAAAGTTTTACCAAAAGTCAAGATAAAACCTTCGTCATCTTTTTTCAAATCCTCAACTGATGCATGAACGCCGTCTAGGCCCTCTTCGCCAGAATCCATTTGAGCCTTATTTTCTTCGGTCTTGGAACTCTCCTGAGACTGAAGCTGATCTTGTAAATCTCGCGAAGACATCTACAAAAACCGAAGATCAGAAACACTATTTAACAAAATCGCAAAAATAAAAAAGTTAAAGGAACAAACCTTAGCGAAGATGTGACACAAACTTCGAACAAAGATTTAAGACTAGGCGAATACAACGGCAAAACATCAGGAAAAGTTAACTCAAACTTCAGAGCTCAAGAAAAATTTCGGCAGAGTTTTCCCTCCTCTGAAAACGACAACCGCAGGGGGGAGTGCCTCGCTATTTATAGGCAGTGCCTGATCAACCGGTCAAAGCTAGTCGTTAAATTTAAAATTCACATAGGCCAACTCCAAAGTTTGGACGGCGTTTGTTAGGCAAAGTTTCATATAAACTCCGCGGGATTCAGACCTTTGGAGTAGGCCTTCGCCCGCGAGGGGCAGCTGTTGAGGAACAACTTTAACATACAAACATCCTTTCAAAACTTTAGAGACAAACATTTCATTATATACATTTGAGATGCTAACATGTGCAGCGAAGACAACGAAGATACTTCGCTGCACGTATCTTCAACTTCGCTTATGTATTTTCGCATGTTTCAGGTTGACTGGCGAAGATGACTTCGTTGTACTTTGGACGCCCAGCGAAGATGACGTGGACACTTCACTGTGGCTATCAAACTTCACACATATGATTTCACATGTTTCGGGTTATCCGGCGAAGATGACTTCGCTAGTCTCTTAATGACTAGCGAAGTCATCGTGACGGCTTCGCATGAGGAGTCTGTGAAGTTCCCAGCTAAGTTGAGAGATCATGATCAGGTCCAAAGTTGCTTAAAAAGATAAAAGAAAAAGGGCAAAGTGTGTTTCGCCCCTTCGCCGATGTGCTTTTTAGCTAATGTATAGGAGGTTTCATGGTTGATTTTGTAAGATTCCTTGAATGACGAAGCCAGGGGGTCTATAAATACCCCCTCGAATGTAAGTTTTTAGAGGATGAAATGAAATATAATTACGACCCGTACTTTATTTTCATCAGAGATGTGTATGTGAACCTCTTACCCCTTACCCCAACAACAGTTTTATTGTACTTTATGGGACGAACATTTTGAGCCTAATTAATCAATGTTTAGATAATTATTAGCCAATAAAAATAAAATTGCTACAGTACATGGCACTGTAGCTTCTCCCAATTCTACACGCCGAATCGGCGATCTAAACAAAGCCTAAAGCGACGACGACGATTCAGCTGGTTCAGATTCAGACAGACCTTCGGAATTTAACTGGTCCTACAGTATCCGTGCCAAAAAAAAAACGCCTTTTCCAAAATTTCCCCGTTTGAAAAAGGCCTAAAGGGACGCCAGCTTGAGACACGGTTTCGAAGACGTCGAAACAGCTGTCTACGTATTTGCGAACCTCGAACAGTAGAACGGAAACACTGTATAGAACTGAATCGGCTGGTCCGCCACCCGCTTCCATCTGTCCCCATAAACAGGCGAGCCAGTGGGCTGTATTGTTAGCCGCGATAGTTTGATAGATACACGGGAACCACTGATGAATAATACGCGTCTTCGTCTCGCATGCCCGCCCGCCCGCAGCCGCATGTGCAATCATACACTAGGCGCCGCTAAGGAATTTTAGTTATGGTCCCTGAGCTGCTCGACAGTTGCTGGTTGCTGCTGCCTGCAGTGTGCTACTGAGATCGGGATCGGAGGAAGCGGAATTGTTTGCTCGGATGACCGTGATCCGATGGTTCCTTTTTGCTTCGGATAGAGCGGCTAGCAGCGAGTTCCGAGGTGCTTGTCCATATTGGGGGAGCCGAGCCACCAGCAGCAGCCATGGCCATGCGCTGCAAGGTGGGTAGGATCATATCCTAAAGCCAAGGCGCACATGGGATCCACTAATCTCGAGTATTTAAACAAGCTAAGGTGTCACAAGCTAATGTGTCACAAGTCTCATTACTGACTCGAGTATTTAAACTGCTTCCTGTGTATCCACTAATCTCGTAGGTCCCATGCATGCGGCCGGCGAATCCTAATCAGATCAGCTGATGGGGCGTGACCATCGTTCTCATCAAGACAATTAATTAATTCAATAGAAGTGTCCAGTAGCATGCAACTAGCAAGCATTCTCTGCACTTCATATTCCACACAAACCGTGACTCTAGCTAGCTAGCTCCTCCACAGACGTTGTCGCTTCATGAGCAGATAAAACAGGCATAATGTTAACAGTACTGCTGAGTACTGCCATCTCTGAGACGTGTTTCCAGTTTGCAATTCTTGGACCGCACGCCAGCTTGTCTCTACATGATCATACTGAATGCATTTGAGGACTTGTTTAGTTACCCGAAGCGGCGGCCGGATTCGGGGAACGCACAGTGCGCACGTCAAATCAGCGCAACGTAGTATTTCATTTGTATTTGTATTTGGTAAAAATTGTCTAAATTTTAAAAAATTAGGTTTAAAATATTCGTCTCGTAAAGTACAACAAAACTATGTAATTAGTTTTTAATTTCGTCTATATTTAGTACTTCATGCATGTGCTAGCATTTTAATGTGATGGGGAATAGTAAATTCGGGAGTGAATTTGAGGCCTGAATCTCAAAAGCCATGCAGAGGTGCGTTCACGGATTAAACTGTCCACTGTCATTTAGTTTGGAGCAACTCCAGCAGGGAGCAGGCATACTGCTTAAGTTATTATACATTATTACTCTATTTTGATATTAAAGGGCAAAAAACATACTCCAAGTCCACTATTTGACATCTAATGAGTTGCGAATTTTTTAAAAAAAATAAAAGATATAATTGGTCAACTATTTTTTATCCCGTTCACTCCTATCCATCCAACCAAATAAAGAAAGTTGATGCGTCCCATTTAACCAACCTAACAAGTAGCATGAAAAATATTATTCCAATATACATATGGATGTTTATATCCTATCTGACTTTGCCATTAAAACAAACATGCCTTAGAACTAGAAGGCCTTTCTGCTTTCTCCCTCAACACCTCACTCCTAGGTCAGTAATGGCCCCCCCCCCCCCCCCCCACACACTTTTTGTTTGTTTGTTTTGTTTTATTTTAACCATCCGTGCCTCCAATGCCAGTGGATATTCAATCAAGCAGCAACCCCATCCATACACCCTGATAAATATTTTCCCCACTATAACTAGGGTCTCAACGAAGATCTAGGTTATGGCTCATTGTGTGCCGGTGCCCTCTTCGGTTGCCTAACCTCTATTTGCACGACTCCGGTGACACGTTCCTTTGATCACACAAATCTAGGTCGCATTGCTCCATCTCCTTGACCATGATGAGGCACCCCTCTGACTACTCATGCATCCCTTTAGGGACCTTAACCTAACCGCATACTCCTCTAGCCGTCCTACCTTTGTTGTCTACTCCCGAGTTGATTCTCTGCTGAATCCTACAAGAACTTAACCAAACATATTTTTAGATAGAAGTAATTTTCTATCACTTCCGTAAAGTGGTTCTCTAAAATGAACTAAGATGCTAAGAGAAAAAAAGTGCTTTTCCTGATTTTAAGAACTGATTCTCCATTGTGATTTAGAAGGTTTGTATGTTAAAGAATCAAAGAGGTTCACTTTTAACTATAAATTCACTTTTCTTAGAGAATCAACTTCCATATAAAAAATCGGAATTAGATGGAACTCTACTAAATAGGTGGTGAGGCTCTATTTGCCTCCTCAAGCTTGCTGAACTCGTCTGACCCTCGCTCACTGCCTATAGAAAGAGGAAGATGTGGAAGAAGAAGAGAAAAAAAAAGATTTAGTGGCAAGCAGGAACCACTTGTAAGAAAACAAAAACTAGGGATCCCATTTGGACTCACTGCTAGAGTTAAATTAAAAAACATAGCACCGAAAAGTAGAAGAAGCCTCCAGTCAAAAAAGTAGTTTTGGGGCCATTGCGCTAGAGTTGGTTTTGAGTTTTGACGGTACCAAAACACAGATTGATGGCATCGACGACCATGGAGTTTTCAGCGGCCAGCTCATCTGGTTACTCCGAGCGTACATAGTGCAGTTATGTTCATGTCCTTGTCTGTTCTCTCATGCCCTGCCATGGGCTCGCTGGATTTCTTGTTGCATGGCAAGCATGCTATGCACAAGGAATACGTTGCCGTGGCCAGCGGGCATCGTCAAACGTCAATTCGTGATTTCGAGGTTCGGCAGCTACCTGCGGCTGCTGCCCTGCAAATTAATCATGGTGCTCAAATGTCGACGCGATTATGCTTCATATTAGTAATTCGTCCCTCCAGCCATGCACACGACCGAAAATAGAACAGTGAGGACGGCTGCAGGTTGGTGCATTTCGGCCTGTGCCGTCTTGGTTGATTTTCCGGCTTCGTGCTCGCCAGTCTGCACCCGTACCACGTTATCACGGTATACGTCGAGTGCATAGCTGTAGTCATCTACTCAGCCGGCGTTCGTGATGACGAGCAACTCCAGCAATAGCCCTCAAAACATGATCTTTAGGGTTCTCTCTCTTTTTAAGAATTCTGTTTTCTGGAGTGAACTTCAGAAATAGAACTCAAAATAGAATCCCTACTTCTTAATTTTCTCTATTTTATCACACATAATATGTATATATACTTGAGAACATCACACTATATAATAATTTATTTAAACTCTAACGATAAAAACATAATACTAAATTATAAATAAAAATATGAATTTTAAAATTTAAATTTATTATAGTCGATCACTACATAATCCATAACATGTTTATAAATCAAATAACATAATCATTAAACATAAAGTCGAACAAAATAATTAACTTCAGCTATGTCACTTTCACAAACGAACGCAAATGAGATTTGATAGTTGTGTCCAGAACCCTTCAAATTGAGGGCTGGATGAGTGATTTGAGAGGCCTCTCAAATTTAAGGACTTTAGTAGAGGCCCTGTTGAAGTGAACTTTTTTACTCTTAGCCCTCAAAAGTAGGATGAGGAATTAAGTAGGAGATCTGTTAGAGATACACTAAAGGACAGTCATTAGCAGCACCAATGCTCGTGCATCCGTGAAGGGGTGGTCCCAAACCCCGGTCCGTGGAGTAATTGAGATGAAGCATCCGTTTTGGAAGTTAAGCTTGCAAAATGACCAACAATGTGTTCATTTTTTGGAGTATGAGATAAGCATCTGTTTCAAATGCTTGACTCTTGACAATCCAATTTTGACGATGTACCTGTTCCCCAAACCTGTTGCAAACAAGAACGAAGCAAGATGCCAAACTACGCTGTCTCTCGGTCGCGCTTCACGCTTCCACTCTAGCCACCCTGGCTTTCGGCCCGTCGGATAATAAGAGCCCAAAGAAAGGCCCAAACACATCGCTCCGGATTTGATTAACCGGGCCAACGCATTCCATTCCATCCTTTGCCGAAACACCGAATCCACGCACGCCACTGCTACAACCAACCTCCCGGACAGCGGCGAGCTGGCCACCGC
This sequence comes from Bothriochloa decipiens, assembly GCA_023333625.1. Taxonomy (NCBI): domain Eukaryota; kingdom Viridiplantae; phylum Streptophyta; class Magnoliopsida; order Poales; family Poaceae; genus Bothriochloa; species Bothriochloa decipiens. The sequence continues at coordinate 8,488,648 of CM041640.1, read as the reverse complement.
TTCTGCAGCCCCAGGTCCACCGCTCACCGCCGGTCATGGCCCAGGCTCCGGCGCGCGCCGCCTCCGCCGTGCGGCTCTTCGACGCGCACTGCCACCTGCAAGACCCCCGCGTCGCGGCCGTCGCCCCCGCCCTCATATGCGCGGCCGCCGCATCCGGCGTCGCCCGCTTCGCTGTCAACGGCACCTCCGAGGTGCGCTCTCTGTCCGCTCCATCTACCTCATCTCATCTCCAGGGTCACGGGCGTACGTAGCTCGTCGCTGACTAATCCCTTAATCGACGCGGCACGTGCAGAAGGACTGGCACCTGGTGAAGCAGATGGCCGAGGATCACCCAGCCGTCGTCCCCTGCTTCGGCCTGCACCAGGGCCGTGCATGGGGGTGTTCCAGCGGTGCGCTGGAACAGGGCCTCCTATTTTTTAGGGCCTCAAAAAACATCAAATATATATAATATACATAGCTAATCGGCAGCCCATGGACCATGGCATGACGAGGTGATGTTGGGCTCCGCACAACGCACATGACATGAGGCCGTTCCGACGCAGCAGACAGAAGGCAACACGCTGCCCCGTCGGCCCGTCCCGACGTCAATCGTCAATTGTCATCTGTTGATCTGCGTTCCGCCGTTCCGCAGGGCTCGTTCTCGTGACTCGGCGACTCGCTAGGGGCTAGGGCACAAAACGCTGCTGGCCGCCGGACGATTGATCAGGAGTCAGGACTATGCAGGCGCAGCCATCAAGATCAAGGCACCAAGAGAACTAGAAAAAAAGAGGAGGTGATCCCTGATTCTTACCGGTTCTAATTTTGGCCAGGAAACTGAACGATTTGTTAATTGACTAGGGAGAAGGATTAGGGAAGGACGACGAACGCGGGACATCGTCATTCATCACTCTCTGGCTGGCCCTACGTCCGTCCGTCTTTGATTTCATCTGACAAGCAGGCATTAGGCGGAGGCCCCTACAAGACTAAACTCTGAAGGTATTGTTTTTTCTTATCAATTCCATAAATTAAGAATGTCGCATGAAAGTTTAGATTTCCCTGTATAATTTTAATTTAAAATTTTCATCTTTTATAGCCATGTCTTCTATAAATCGATTTAGAAAATTTGAATCCGGTCACCAAAAGCGTAAGAAGAAACAAAGACTTGAGGAGTTAACTCAGTCTCAGAAAGGGGCAATGGATAGATTTATTATAAAAGAATCAAATGTGCTTTCTGATAATGAGGCATTTGGTCAAGGTCCTGCACTTGATAGTAATAATGAAAATGATCCTAAAGATGACCAGACAGAGACTGAAAATAATGTTGAGGTTCAAGAAGTTCCTATCAATAACATAAATGTTGAGACAGATAATGATGGTGACAACAATGAGAATATTGGTGGTAACAGTGAGAATATTGGTGATTCTTTTCAGCCTGATATATTTGATCCAAGATATTGGGATTCACTTAATCAGAAACAGATAGATATTTTAGCACAAAAAGGCCCCAGAAGAGACTTATCAATTCAGAAAGGTCCCAAGGATAGATATTCTAGAAGGTTTTCTGCACTATTCTATACTAGAATTCTATCAAATGGAGAGCATTGCGATAGAGATTGGCTTGTCTATTCTAAAGAACTCGATAAAATATTTTGCTTGAGTTGTAAATTATTTACAAAAGGGCATAGAAAGGGTCAATTGGCAAATGAGGGGTATAATGATTGGATACATCTCAGTACCAGGCTTAAAGAGCATGAGACAAGTGCAGATCATGTTTTGAACATGACCACTTGGTATGAGTTACGGAATAGGTTGCAAAGTGATCAAACTATTGATAAAACTGCTCAGCGGCAACTTGAGAAAGAAAAAGAGCATTGGAGAAAAGTATTGTTTAGAATTGTGTCCATTGTTAAATTTCTTGCCAAGCACAGTCTAGCATTCCGTGGTACTAATAGCAAGCTATATGAAGATAGCAATGAAAATTTCTTAGGTTTGATAGAGATGTTGGCTGAATTTGATCCTGTTATCCAAGAGCATGTTCGTCGTATTACAAGTGAAAAAACTCATCTTCATTATCTTGACCCAAAGATTCAGAATGAGTTGATAAACTTGCTTGCTTCTGCTATTAAGTCTGAAATTGTAAGGAAAATAAAGAGAGCAAAATATTTCTCTGTCATACTTGATTGTACCCCTGATGCAAGCCATCAAGAACAAATGTCTTTAATTATAAGATATGTTGATTCATCTTCAGATAATATTTTCATAGAAGAATCCTTTCTAGGATTTTTAGATGTAAAGGATACAACTGGGCAGGGACTTTTTGATGAGCTAGAGAAGGAATTAAAATGTCTTGATCTTGATATTGATGATGTTAGAGGCCAAGGTTATGACAATGGATCAAATATGAAAGGAAAACATCAAGGGGTGCAAAAGATACTTTTGGATGTAAATCCTAGAGCTTTCTACTCTGCTTATGGTAGTCTTAATTTGACACTTTGTGATATGGCTAAGAATTGTGCTGGAGACTTCTTTGGAATCATTCAACGCATTTATACAATTTTTGCTAACTCCACTAAGAAATGGCAGATTCTGAAAGATAACATAACAAGATTGACTCTCAAGTCAGTGTCAGCTACACGTTGGGAGAGTCATGTTGAAAGTGTTAAAGCTATTAGATTTCAATGCGTCGACATTCGAGAGGCTCTACTTCAGGTATTTTTTGACATATTAATACCTATATATTTTTTTGGCTCTCCTCAAAATTTAACTTATCTTTTTTCCATTTAATTGCAGGTATCTGATGTCGATAAAGATATAAAAACTAAAAGTGAGGCTAAAGATTTGGCAAATAATGAACTTGGAGAATTTGAATTTATAGTGGCAATAGTCATTTGGTATGAGGTACTTTATGTTGTTAATTTAGTAAGCAAGCACTTGCAATCAAAGGATATGCTTATTGATGTTGCTATTGAGAAAGTGAAAGGGCTCATTTCTTTCTTCCAAGGGTACAGAGAAACTGGTTTTGTAGAAGCATTGGAGGAAGCCAAAGGAATTGCACTTGAGCTAGATATCGCCACGACATTTCGTAAAAAGCGAGAAATTAAAAGAAAGAGACAATTTGATGAGAACCCAGATGACATAAATGTTGCCTCACAGTCTCCAGAGGAATTATTTAGAACCACATATTTTATACCTATTGTTGATCAAGCTATTGCCTCACTTACAAGAAGGTTTGAACAATATCAGGAGTATCAAAAGAATTTTGGTTTCTTATCTACATCCGACTCATTGCGATCATTGGATAAGAAGAGCTTGAAATCTTCTTGTGATAATCTTGAAGCAGTCCTTAAAAGAGATGAAAAATCTGATATTGATACTTTTGAACTGTATATGGAGTTGACCTTTCTTCAGGATTTTATTCCAAGAGAAAATATGAGCCCTCTTCAAATCCTTAACTTTCTAAAGCGGCATGATTGTTTTCCCAATGCAGCTATTGCATATAGAATTTTGTTGACCATTCCTGTGACTGTTGCATCAGCAGAGCGGAGCTTTTCTAAGTTGAAGCTATTGAAGTCATACTTGCGTTCTACAATGACTCAAGAAAGACTTAATAGTTTGGCTACGATAGCGCTTGAGAGTGGATTGCTTGAGAAGATTAATTATGAGCATATTATTGAAGATTTTATTTTAAAAAACACTAAAAGAATGATGTTATTCAAGTAAAAGTTAGTTTAAAAGCTATTATTCTTAACATATCACATTTGCTCTACATTATATTCATTACTTTGTTTATATTTAGAAATTTGGTTAAGGCCTCACTTAGAATTAGGAACAGGGCCTACAAATTCGACGGCACGGCCCTGGCCTGCACCCATGGTGAGAGTTGAGGTCCCCCTACTTGGCTCTACCGTTGCTATGCTGATCGTGTTCTGTGATCCCATCACTTTGGTAGGTGGGTACCCGAGAGGTCGCCGGATTGGATGAATTTGCTGCGGCGGTTCTTCGCAGAAAGCCCAGAGGCGGCTGTTGGGGAGGTGAGCTTTTCTGCCACCCAAAAATTCCAAATCCACTATCAGGTGTAAAGCTGTTCATATATGTGGTGTTTCTCCGGCAATTGATTTTCCTTTAGTTATTTGGCATATGGATGTTCTAAGCTGCAAAGTAAGGCTTCCATAACAGGAATTTGGTTCAGGTGATTATCAAATTCAGCGAGAGGTACGAGAGTTTGTCTCTCTTTGGACAGCGCTTGAGGCAGTACAGATAAATGATGCAGTGGAAGACGAGATCAGGTGGAAATGGACCGAGGATGGAAATTACTCGACCAAGAGCGCTTATTTAGCGCAGTTTCAAGGCAGATTCTCCAGAATAAGAATCACCCCATATGGAAGGCCCACGCCGAAGCTAAATGCCGTTTCTTTTGCATGGACCCTGTTGCAAAAAAAAGATATTAACAACAAGTAACTTGCTTAAGCGAGGATGGACAGAGGACACAGAGTGCCGTTTATGTGGAAATAGTTTTGAAACAACAACACACTTATGCAAGGATTGCCCTTTCACTAAGGAGGTGTGGACGATTGTGAGGCAATGGCTACAGATCTCAGCATTACAATCTGTCAGTGATGCAGGTTCAGTTTACAGTTACTGGAAGAGATGCCGGGGTAAGTTCCAACAGGTGGAACGGAGGAAGATTGATGGAATTTTCATTTACTTCTGGTGGAACATCTGGAAGGAGAGGAACAGGAGAGTTTTTCAACAAAAATCCCTTGACCCGATGCAAGTAGCGAGTCTTTGCAAGGACGACATCTCCTAATACAGGATGGCTAAAACTCCTCAAGGAATGCATTTAGATAGTTAGTTGGCTTTCTCGGTTTGTGTCTATAGTTGCTCCCTATGTTCTCTTGTCTTAGTCCTTTTCTGTTTTCTTCTATCTAGTTGTTAGTTCAGATGGTAGTCGAGATGTATACATACCTTTGTACAGTTGTTTTCTCTTTTTATCGTCTAATAAAATCTACGGCAAAGTTTTTGCCGTCCTTTCGAAAAATTATCAAATTCAGCAACTGGGTACTTGTTCTGGCAGCCCTAGGCCCTCTTGTTACTTCTTCTGTTCTTTAGTTCTAGAGCTACGGCAGTCATTTCTGGATCGACACTTCGAGTATCAATTGAATTTTCCATGAATCATAGTCTTTTTCTTATGTGCCTTTAGGGCCCCCAGACCCCCTCATCTTCTCTATTATTTTGTTTAACTCTTGTCTTTTGTTCACTACTAATGCAGATTGGTCTGGACAAAGGTTCACATGGAAAAACCATCGACTTCGGAGAACAGGTCTGTACTTAGCAATAGCATGAACCCTGCACTTCATGTTGCATGCTTGTGTATCTGTTATGTTAGAAGTTTCAGTTGCATGGGTAAATATTGCTTTTTCAGCTATTAATAATCTGCTTTGTACACAAATGTGTCCTTTCAATTTTTTATATCCATATGTCCATAACAACAGCAACATCACAGGTTGAAGTGTTCCAGCGACAATTTGAACTTGCTAAGGAATTGGACAGACCTGTTTCTGTCCATTGTGTGCGGGCATTTGGTGATCTTCTGGAATTACTGAAGTAAGACATGCTATTTGTTCTTCATTACCATCTACATCCAGTTTGAATTTTGTAAGTGGCACATGGCAATTACTATGCAAGGGATAGGGTGATTCTGTTACCTAGAAACCAAGGCTGTTAGAATCTTGCCTGTCTTAGACACGAATGACTTACTGTGTGAGATGCCCATGTAATGCCTTGTTGCTATTGTCTGCTAATATACTACGTATCTTGTGTTAACATTTGGTTGCCAGGCAAACTGGACCTTTCCCAGCAGGCGTGTTGTTACATTCTTATATGGGATCTTCAGAAATGGTGTCTGGGCTTGCAAATTTAGGCTGTTACTTTTCACTATCTGGCTTCTTGATAGGCATGAAATCCACTAAAGCTAAGCAAATGCTGAAATCGGTAAGTAGGCTGATTGTATACTAATGATATCTCATCACAGAAGGGTTTACCAGTTAACAGTTTCTTTTTCTTAGATACCCTTGGATAGAATTCTTTTGGAGACAGATGCACCTGATGCGTTACCAAAATTGGACAATGTTTCTGTGTCACCAGTCCCTGTTCACAGTTCAGATGCAGATACTGAAAAGCGTCACATAGATTCGGAGTCACAGGCTGCTAATGCATCAAATGAGTCCTTGAACCATCCAGAAAATATCCATATCGTAAGTTTTTTTTGGATGCTCTTGTCCAAAATTTCTTTCCAGAAGCCTTCTTCTTTCGTTTTACATGTTCATGTGCTTTTTCAACAGTAAAGTAGTCTTGGAAGCAAATGCAAGAACCAAAAGAAAAATGTACGACAAAATATGATTGCTCCCCTTCCTGTGTGCAATTTTAAAAGTGTAATTTTATATTAATAATACTTAAGTCCTTTTTTTAGAATTGCTGAAGCAATCCTTTTCTAGTTTCAAGCATTGAGCTTTCCATCTTAAAAAAAAGAGGCATGTTTACTTCATATTAAGCAATAATGGGATGAGAAAGTACTGCTAACAAACTGTGACGGTCCCTTAATTTCCAGGTTTTGAAGTATGTCGCATCACTCCTTGAAATGCCTGAGTCAGAATTGGCGGAGCTGAGTTACAAGAATGCTACAAAGCTGTTTTCTTATCCTGGCTCCAAAGTTCAACATGAAGCGGAAGCCATCTAAATAGGGTTCAACACTACCTTACTCACTGGTTAGCAAATCTGAGGCCTGTTCTTTTGAATTTTGGCTCCTGCTTTTTTTCCCCTCCTTGATGCTGTTTGTGTACCGGATTGTAGGGACTCCTAGAAACAATGCTTGAAAACCGAAATGGCTGTACATCACTGTTAATATTGGTGAAATAAAATGGATATTGAATCAAAGCAGCGCAACTGGTATCCTGCAAACGTTTTATCTGCGATTTTTTGTTTGAAGAGTAGTACAGTAGTTAGCACCAAGACATCCACATCAGTGGTAGCTGTTGTTTTCATGTTGCCATTGAATGACGAACCATATAGAAAACAGCGAAATTTTCCCTTTTCCTACTGGTCCAGCAGTTTTTGGCCCTGAATGCTAGAACAGATAGATACACTGATATAGACTTAAATAGTAACCCGAAAAACATTCTGCGTAATGAGGATTTAGTTGATACTATATTGTAGGTTTCAGCGGCAACATCTGAGTTCTGACTTGATAACCTGTCAGGAGAGTTGACCTGCATCCCTATACAAGGACGGGCAGGCCTGTTTGGATACCACCGCTAATAATTACTCCCTCTGTTTTAAATTGTATATCATTCTAAGAATTTTAGAAAGTCAAAGGATCTTAAGTTTGACTAAAACTATAGAGACAGCTACAAAGATTTATGACATTATTTAAGTATACTATGAAAATATAATTAACGAAGAAAGTAACGATACTTAGATGATATCATAAATGTTATTAATTTATTATTTTATTGTATACATTTTGGGTAAACTCGAGATGTTTTGACTCTCTAAGATTCTTGAAATGACTTATAATTTGAAACGGAGGGAGTACTAGCTAGCTAAAAATTAGCCCAAATGTGCTCTAGCCTGCCGAAACAGCAAACAAGGAGCTAATAGGTGGGCCAGTTTTTAGCTAAATCCCCAACTAGTCACTAGCCAGCTAGCTGAGCAACCCTGTCAACGCCTCTCCTGTTCAGTCCGACAACAGAACCAGCATCAGCTGAAGCCCAGGGTTTTTGGTCTCCTCTTTCTTCTCCAATCCACCCCCAATTCTCCTCAATTCCTCTCCAATTCTTCCCCAATCTGCTGCGTAGCTATCAAACCCCAGCTATTTTGGTATTTTGGGCTAAAAGCGTGCAGCAATCGCTGAAACACCAAAATTCCATACCAGCTAGTCACTGAGGATTGTAGTGTGTCCCAGTTGCCACTTCCCAGGTCATTCCGTACCAAGCAAAATCCTTTCGCAGCCTCGGTTGGTCCTTATACATGCAATTACGACTTGCGAGATACTTCTATGTTGGTGCTTCAGGCACTCAGAAAAACGCGTTCTTTTATGCTAAGATAAGCTCAGGTCCAAGGCAATTAAAATGAAGCGGTCCAGTTCCAATATCCTAGTCTTATCGTTAAAGTCCACTTGAGGAACTAGCCGGTGAGAAATATCAACAGCCGGGCCCCATGGCCGCATAATGCACGTCTACTTCTCGACATGACGCTGATCAATGGAGTACACGATTCGGCGGCTAGCACACGCCCGCCTTGGACCTGAGAAGCGAAGCTAGTCTGCCGAGAGGTCGCACTCACCGGAGGAATCGAATGGAGGAACCGACCAAAGGAAACATATCATGTCGATGCTTTCCCGCTCTATCTGAGAACACATCACGCACCTTAGCAAGAACACAGATTTTTGCAAGACCGAAGTACCGAGGAGATCAACCATAGGAAACATGAAGATGTAAGCATAGGTATGTACATCCGATTACAAAATTGTGAAGAAGCGATAATGAAACTAAACTACGGAGGTGCTCTGATCAAACACGTGCGTACAAGCAAGCGCGGAAGTAACTGAGCGAGCGTGACCATCGATCGACGATCGTATACACAAAAAAGGTGCTGCCGCGCGGCCGGACGCAGCTAGCTAAGCTGACGCGTACACGCCGGCGTCGGGCGGCGGCGGTGGCGCCTGGCGGCCGCACGGGCCGGAACCGAGGAGGGAGAGCCAGGCCAGGACGGGGGTGCCGAGGAGGACGAGCCCCGCGGGTACCATCCAGAGCCGCGCGTTCGCCGGGTGGAACGCCAGCGCCCACCACACCAGCAGCGCCGCGCCACCGAGCCCCACTGCGACGAGCCCCGCGGCCGAGGCCGACAGCCACGACGGCCACGGCGCAGACCGCCGCCGCAGCAGGCAGCCGGGCTCCGGGGCCGTGGCTGCGGTGGGGTGGTCCGGCTTCTCAGGCCCCGCGGCGGCGGCCTCCATGTCCATGGTGGATCGGAGCTGCTAGCTAGTGGAGAGCCGACACGCGGCCGGCCCGTTCCAAGCTTTGCGTTGTGTGCATATATATAGCCGGCCCCGTGCCCAGTGAGTTCGGTTCACCGGCGGCGGTCCTGCCGTTGGTCAGGCTGATAATATTAGATGCGCACTGCTTTTGCTCGGGTTCTTCTTCGATTTTGCTTCGGGTCACCGTGCGCTTCTGTAACACCACTCGTTGGCCTGGCTTGCCACTGCGATGCACTTGGGCTACAGGGCTCGACCCGTCGTCGAACGTTCAAAGACAGCAACGAGTTGTAGCCTGAGAAGGCGGCTGTTTCTTTCTTTCAGTCTTTCCGAACCCCAGTAAAGGTAGAGCAAGAGAACATTGTTCCAAACCCGAGAAAAAGTAGATAGAGAACGAAGAAATTGCATTTGGAAAAGAGCAGATCGGTCGCGTTCTTCTCGTCAACAAGGAACAAATTGACCAATTTGCACCCAGTCCTAGTCAAACAGGGAAAACTAAAGCAAGCACGAGCAAGCCTAGGAAAAACTCGACAAGGCAGACGAAACTACAGCAAGGACAAGCCTATGAAACACTGAACCAACTTGCACTTCACGTCGAGTGCCGGTCCGTCGACAACTCGACATCATTTGTGCTCGTACTGGGACAGCTCGCGGACATTGATAGGCCAAGCCGCAGCTGCATCGCCGTCGAGAAGTTTACCGGCGACGATGAGGTTGGCAGCTTCAGTTGGGTGGAACGCATCCCAGAACACGTACTTGGAGCGGTCACTGCACAGCGAGGAGCTGGAGTTGGCGACGCCAATGCAGAGAAACGGAGGGAAGCTTCCACCGCGGCATGGGTCCAGCGCGTCATGGAAACCTGGCGATGCCAAAGAACAAAGACTTCATTTACCACAGTTCACTATGTTCAGTAATAGCTGGTGTGCTGCTTGGTGTTCTGATATCTGAAGTGCTGGATTTTGAAGGAAGCAGAACTGCAACGAAGGAAAACGTACCATATTGGCCGTAGTTCTGAATGATCTCCATAACGATCTCAAACGTGCCTGTGTACACAAATTTACTCTCCGGACCCATCTCCTGGTTCATTTTCTCGACCATCCTCTTCAGTTTCTTGTTGTAACCTTCAGTGACTCGGTTCGCTGATGCTGAACACTCCCCTGCAGGCATGAGCTCCAGAGCACGAACACACGGTATACAACCGAGAGGCCCAACATCAGACACAACAAACTTTCTAGCCCCCAGTCCATTTAGCCTCTTCGTTGAGGAAAAGAAAATGTATCAGTTTCGAAATAAGAGCAGCCGACTGAAAACTTCAGTAGACTTTTAACGGCAGACTGAGAAGTTGGTATAACCTTCAGACAAAATGTCAGGTTGGAAACCAATGCATCCTGGAAATGTGATGGATCAGGCTTCTCTCGTCCAAAGAATGGCACTGAAGGTGACAGGTACTCCAGGATGTCATTGGATCCTGCTGCTATAACAAAGAGCTTCTTGAAGAATTCAGTTGCAGCTTTCTCGTCCATGGTCTCCAGTATCTGTGATCTGGTCTTTTCGAAGTAGGTGATCTGCTGTCCTAGAGGAATTCTTCCAATCTACAATGATGCTTTATATATAAGAAAGAAACATTGGAAAAATGAAAATAGAAGCTATGTAAGTTGTAACTAATCAAGCCACAAACATAAAAAGAACCGGTATCATCAAATATGCCAGAAGAACCAGAGCCGTAGTTGATCCCGCTGTTGGTCATTGCAGCACTTGAATTTGGGGCCAAGAAGGGTGGAGGAAGATATTTCAGCCCCAGGGATTTACCTGACAGCGTGATGCCTGAAACGTTAAAAGCAAAGTATGCAAACACAGTGATTCATGAAACTCAGACTTGACATTACCGATGATATCTGCAATGGTCATCCCTTTTGTGAACCTCCCGGTTGGCTTGCCACCGGAGAATGCAAAATCGACACCGTATGGTGCTGCATTGGCCTTGGAAAGGGTCACAAGGTAGTCATTGTTGCCTGCATCAACAAGGGAGTCTCCAAAGATGAAGAGAGCAGGCGGCACTGCTGCAGATGAAGGGAAAATGAGCAGCAGCGCCGTAACGAGGAGAGATGAGCAGTGGAGAGCACGGGACAGAGTCATCGTATGCCTTCTGCGTTGCAAGCTTGAGACTTGGGAGACATTGTCTGAGGTTGCATATATTCACATGCACTTGGCATTGGCACGCTTTTTGTGTGTGCATAACTGCATACGTTGCCTGCACAGGCTGATGTACACTTTTACATGGCCATTGCCTCACTGGCCTGACTGCTTCAGCAAAAGAGACAACACATCACAACGGTTGGGGTTTCAGGTGCAACTGAGGTGGTACCAGCTCAGCCTGGGCAATCGGTTGGAGATGAGAGCTCGCACCGCCCTTGCCCTCGCCGCGCCATGATCCTTGATCCGGACTGCTGCGCGCGCCTGCAGTAGCCGTCGCTTGGTCCAAGGAGGAGGACGAGGATCGGGGCGCGCCCTATCTTAGCCGTCGACGAGGAGCAGCAGGAGCCACGACTGCGTGTCACCTGCAGCATCCGGCGCCGACGAGGTCCGCGGCCAGGTCCGAGGAGGCGGGACAGGCCGGAGGGGATAAAGGTTGGGACTTGGGAGAGAGAGAGCGAGTGGGGTGCTGTGGGCCTTCAGGTGTACTCCCTCCGTTCCGAAACCTCGTTTCTCAAAAATAATTGTTGGTAGTTATATATTAAAATATATAAATATTTATATTAAATAATTAATATTATCAGAAAAATATTTTCATCTAGTTTTTTAATAAATTTATTTAAACAAATAAATATTATACGTATTTTTTATAAATTAAGTCAAACTTGTGACATGAAAATCTAAAATAATATTTATTTTAGAACTGAGTGAGTATGCATGTATGTGCTGTGCTGGCTAATCTATTTGTCTAGGCCTTGTTTACATATCCAGCTAAAGTTAAAAAAAATTATTCTCTCTCCATCACATCACTATCACATCAATCTTTTCATACACGCATAAAGAACTAAATATAGATAAACAAAATAACTAATTGTATAGATTAGTTGTAAATTATAAGACGAATCTTTTAAGCCTAGTTAATTCATAATTAGATAATAATTACCAAATACAAACAGAAAATACTACAGTTAAAAAAATCAACTTTAGGCATCTAAACAATGCCCTAGTCAAAAAATAGGAGACGCATTTGTACAACACTTTATTGATAGTTGTTGTACAAGCCGATAAAGTTACAGAATGTCAGCAAGATTATAATAGACCATCAAGAGATCACTGTGGTATGCAGTACAGAGCCACGGAGTCTGAGTTCAATGTGGCTTTGGTTGGTTCCCTCGAAGCCACATGCTGCTTCTCCAGACACTGGCGTCAGAAGTAAACAGCGATAATATACAACCAGATAACCTCGATTTTGTAATACCTTACAAGCTAACCGGTGCTACTCACACAAACTAGGGGGATGGATTATCAGCTAAACACAGAGGTGGAAACAACAGAATTACCAACTACATAGTACATACAGTGTCGTTATTGTATCACACCCAAGCTTGTCTTGCTTCTCTGGGGGCATCAAAGACCACGACATCTGCAGACTTCTTCATGGACCTACTCAGTTGAAACACGGGATGCCTGCAAAGCCTCTCAACCCCTTTCCTAAAACTAAATCTGTCGAACAAGCCTTCGCAATTTCTGTTACCAAATTCTCTTCCAGAACTGTTAAATTCTCGTCCTGAACTGTTGAATCGATTGTTCGAAACGCTGCCAAGAGAGGAAACATCACTCTGGCTTTTCTTGTGGTCCATACCAATTCCAAACTTCTTTGGCTCATCAGAACGTATTTGTGAGCCATGATGGAGAGCTTTCTCAAATCCAAGGACTTGAACAGGAGTGTCCCTATCAATCATGGGAAAATCAAAGTCTTTTTGACTTGACGGAACTAAAGGTTTCTCCAAATGCTCTGACATCTGACGTTCATCTTGGTCATTTGGAGAACCAGAGCATGATTGCGATGTCTGAAGTGCAACATCTTTCTCTCTTCGTTCCTTTAAAGTCTTCATGATTAAAGTCTTGAGGAAATTCATCACCTGAACTGCATGTATCAGCGCAGTTAACGGATCGGCCATCTGGAAGAGAAATATGCCAGGATTAGTTTACGTGCTGGTATGAACCTTGTATAATCTACAGACACAGTAAGATGCGTGTCAGTTAACCTGAGTCATATTGGGTGCAAAAACCATCGCGATGTTTCGGGCATTCATCTTGTTGTAGTTTTCTTTCTCTACAACATCGGCCATCAGGTTAATGGCCCAATCAAGTAATGCTGCTTCAACAGGTGGTAGCATAGAAGCAAGGAGAGCACACTCCTCTTCCGTGTTGCAGTGCATTACTTGTTCTGGTGTTAGTGCATCCAATACACCTGAAGGAAGCTCCCGAAACCATGCCTACAAAAAGGCACCACGCAGATCATGGAATGGTGTACAAGAAAATTAATAAGTAATGGGAACTTGGGTAATCCCACAATAAAAACAGCTACATGTTAATTATTCCTAACACCTAACTGTTTGATATTCATAACACTTGAGGTGTTATCTGTAACCCTGCATCTTTGGCTATCATTTTCAATCTTTCTCAATCTGGAGGTCAAAGAACGAAACCACATGCAAGACGAATGATAAATTGGGGAGTTCAAAGTACCTTTATCAACCCAGCAAGGCAGTGCAAGTCAACTTCATCTGGAACCATTCCACTGTTTAATTGGTCCCTGACATAGACTTCCTGGCTATTTTCTGCATTAATCCTAAAGATCCCTTCAATCTAAGACAAAAGTGGGCATATATAAGTGTCTAGACAGGGTTGAGTACTTTAGTTAGCTCGGTTGGATATACCTTAAGTCCTTCACACGCATATAACTTCCTCTGCATCATTAGCAATATTGTGGGCACACTGTTTCCCCTTTGATCATATGAACATTGCAGAGAGGTAGGTGAAATTCCAAATACACTTGCACTGCATGTAGAATTTGACCTGGAAAAGTTAGCAACTACTAGCACAAATAGTGAACAGGGACATGTTTAAAGGCCATATGGCATTCGGGGTCACCATAACAGCTAAACACTGTATTAGCAACAACTAACACGGCAAGGAAACTGTCCATAGTCCTTAGCTCAATCGAATAGGTCAACTGAAGAATATCCTGATCTTATTTCAACAACCTAAAAATACCATGCAAAGCCATTTTTTAAATGGAAAAGGACAAAAACATCTGAGACCATATTTGATGCAAATGAACATAACCCAAAATAAAAGATAGTTTAGAAGATTCTTTGTTAGTTGCCCATGTTGCCCAACAGGCCAACCACCTCAAACAGCCTTGTTGCTTCAAGCTCAAGCACATGGGCAGATCAAGTTTGGCAACAAAACTCACTTGAGGGCTCAATACACAATTATGTAAGCATATCCTATATGCAATTTTTTACTCACTTGAGGGCTCAATACACTATTATGTAAGTATATCCTATAAACAATTTTTTTTCTTAAGAAAGCATTTATCTTCAGAACAATATGTCCAAAAATTCGTCTTCAGAATCTGTTCTACGACAGGTGCAGAGCAGAGTGAACAATCCAAAATAACTAAATTCTCATCTGTACTTGCTGATACAGAAGACAACAACTTGTAGTGGTACTTTAAAAAGTACTGCCTGTCGTTTCTCTCTTCACGAGAGCAACTTGTTCAGTTACTGCTAATTAATTCGAAACCCTTAACTAACCACCGTATTACTGAACTGTATCATTGGTAAAAAAAACACAGAGAAGAACAAAACACAGCTCACTTCCGCTAGCTTGCCACTCACACTGAATTTAGGAACAAACACACCATTTTTTTTTTTTTTCACGAAGCGTGTTTGGACAACGGCCAGTTCATCAGAAAGCTACAATTCCGCCACGGAAGCAGCCGAATAAAAATCGAGGCACACAAAGCTACAGCTCGAGGGAAAATCCAAGTGACAAATAAAAAAAAGGCAATCAACGCTTAATCATTCGCACTACGGCACGGCAGTCGGCAGTGGCGAGCAGCTCACCTGGCGCTGGGCGTGCGCCGCGGCACCTCTGGCTCGAGGTCGGCGGGGAGGCCGAGGAAGCCGCCGAAACGGTCGAAGGTGACGTGCGAGACGTGCCGCACGTCCGTGGGCCGCCCAATCTCGATCCCCTCGTCGTCGCTGTCCTCTTCCTCGTCGTCGTCGTCGACGCCAACAGCGCCGGCGCTGCACATCACCAGCGACCGCCGCAGCGCCCCCACGACCGCGCCCACCAGCCCTCCTCCCCCGCCTCCTCCTCCTCCTCCTCCTCCTCCTCCTCCTCCTCCTCTCCCTGCCCGCAGCATCATCGGCGGCGACGGCGAGGCCGTCCCCTCGCTCTCCATCGCGTCATACTCCTCCTCCTCCTCCTCGAGCTCTTCGTCCTCGTCCTCTTCATCCTCGTCGTCGGAGCGCGCGGGAGAGATCTGGAGCCCGAAGCGCATCTGGAACGGCGCCATGGCGCGCCGAGACGGCGGCTGGTGCCGTTGCGCTCTCGGCTGTGGGAGGCGGGAGGGAGTCAGCGAGGCTGTGGCGGCCCAGGTAGTTTTTTCGCGAGGTCGCTCGCCTTTGGTAGCCTCGCGGGTTTTATACCCGGCTGGCTGGCTGGCTTCAAACGACCCCGCACTAACCCCCCTGCTTTAACCCCCGTCAGTCAATTACCTGCCTGCCGGGTTGATTAATGATTAATCCCACGTTGTTACCGCTGCTGCGGCTGCCCTCCCGTTGCTGTGGCGCTGGCTGCTGCGATTTTGAAATGCGCGGAGGAGAGGAGAGGAAAGCGGGCGGAGTGGTTGGGTTGTGGCGGGACGGGATTATTAAAACCCCTCCTGGGGGCGTTGGTTAGTGGGGAGCAGCCGGGGTGGTGTGTGGGCTGCTTGCCTGGCTCAGTGGCTGGTTCTGGCCACGCCCAGGCGGGTACGCGTGCGACCGCGACCGCGCGTGGTGCGGCTGGTGGTGCCTGCGCCGCTGCGGGCGCGCGTGTGCGCGAGCGAGGAGACGAGGTCTTTACAGCCTGGGGTAGGCGGAAGCCAGTTGTGGTTACAGCCAGAGGCCGCCCAGTCGTCGTCCCCCAGAGAGTTACCCGCTACCACGTGCGGTCATGCGGGCCTGGCCTGCTGCTCGGCGCGGCGGGTGGGTGGGTGGGGGTGGAGCCGCGATGCAATGCAATGCCGCGGCCGCCTCGCGCGGGTCAGGACCCTGCCAGGAATGGTGGCACACCGCACACGGCGGGAGCGGGAGCGGGAGCGGGACGGGATGGCGCATACGCGCGCGCGCGCCGGTTTGGTGCCGGCGGGTGTCAATGCTGCGCGGGCACCGTGGTACGGCGCGGTTGCCGCGGGTAAATGCGGCGGTCGGGTCGGGGACTCGGGACTCGGGAGCGTGCCGCGCCCGCCAGTACGGGATCGGCAATTCGGCATCGGCCGGCGTCTTTATCTGGCTGGTTTTCTCGCGTCCGATCGGGGAAACGACGGAAGGGATCACATGCTTTTCCCCCCCGTGCGTGACCGGGGAAAGGGCCGGGCCTTTTTCCCGTGCCAGGGAGGGGACACCGGCCGTCCGGGCGCTTCCGTAGGGCCGAAGATCGGATCAGCTGCCGTGCCGTGCGGCCGGCTGCGATATGATGGACGCCTGGCGAGCACCAAGTACTGCCAGTACACACGTACGTACGCGCGTAGTTATTCCGATACAGTGAGCCATTGACAGCACGCTGTGCAGCGCGTACTGTGTGATGGGTCGTTTCCGGTGTTGGCCGTACGCGGAGGACCTGGACCTGCCTCTCTGCCGCAGCTAGTGCCTGCTAGTCTCGATCGGTTTAATTGTTGGCGCCAGCCATGCACCCTAATGTAGGACGGAGAGATCGTCGAATCGTCGAGAAAACATGCCACAGGAGACATGGTGATGGCGTACATACACCTGCGTGTATGGGCGAGTAATTGTGTGTGCTGCTTTGTGTGAAAGGCAGATCTCAGGACCACCGTGTACTACCTTTTGATCGGTTTCTCCGGACAGCTCGTGTGTTATGGTGGTGGTTTTGCGTACTCGCGCTCGCTCGCAGTTGTTGCCTTGCCGGCCTAATCCGGTCTGTCGATCTGCCCAGTGCCTAGCGGACACCAAGTCACCAATGGACCATTTCGCGGGTACTCCCTTCGTTCTTCAGCATATCAGGATCTGCGACTGATGATATGAGTACTTGCCAGCCAGCAGGCGTCATTTCGCAGCTAGGTACGGCTATCATATATATACCACAAGGCTTAATATAGTTTGGCATAGCAGTGATCAGTAGTTAGCCAACATGCAATCATCGTTCGTCTCTTTCATAATTAGCACACTGGCCATAGCTTCTCCTAACAAGTAGAGGATGCATGAAAGCATCAGTTGTTTGCTCTCGATCGCTCTCATGTGATGCACCATTATTATCCATTTCATCCTAATATAAACACCACAGTTTGGTAGCCTCGCGCTCTCTCACGAAAAAAAAAAAAGCTAGCTAAACAGCCTCGATCTTTTTCGTTCTAGCTAAATTCATCAGGTGAATTAACAAGGACAGGTTGGTTACGTTTTCTCGATTTTCTTCCCCTTTTACGTTACCGAGATTGACATTTCATCCTACCCATGCATGCAATATGCACTCATCTTGTCGGCTGCTATTCACTGTCGTCGTCGTCGGTACCTACGTGGAGGTGGCTTGTCAATTGCATTCTGTTATGCGGTGCCACCTCGACAAGACAGCTCAAGATAATAGAATCCATTGTGTGATGGCACAATGGGGATGGCTCCTAAATACCTTTTCTCTTCCTAATTTGCATTGTTTATTATAACTTATAATAAGTAGGCTCCCACACGCATTTTACTTGGGTTTTAAGCATGGCGCGCCGGTTGATCGGTCGAGAGCTCAAGGATTCGAGATGTTTTTCTGCGAGCCATCACCTTCCCTCACCCTGCACGTCGTCTGTTAGAGCATCGCTTTTCGGCAAAGAAAGGAGAGACGGTGGATGATATGATACTGGCTACGTGTGCTCATTGCCATGTTCTGCGATTCGCATCATCGATCGCTCGCTATCAGGTGTCAAATTTCTCCTTATTGACAGTGATACACTGGCAGTAGCTAGCGTACTCAAGCAGTATGCAAACCTGGAAAATTCTAGCTGCTAGCTAGCCTGGCAGAGGCTGCTACCAGTACACGTTCTGCTATGCATAACAGAGCAATTTTAGTATTGGATATGCAGGCGAAGAGCAGATCGATCTGTTTGGAAAAATTAATGGAACCTTGTTGGAGACGAAATGAACTAGGTCAAATGCCATACGAACAGCCATGGTCACATGGAGACGAAACTTGATGAAGTACTGTACGTGCTGGGAGTCGTATCGTCGTATGGCCGGCCGTGTGTCCTTAGTATGCAGTTGGTTACACCAAATTTTCTGCGCGCACCTGATACGTTTGTACACGTACTACTACTGAACTACAGGATAACTAACCTGCAGGGTGCAAGGTATGTGCCCCTTTCGCTTGACGTGTGGTAGGTCAGAAAACAAAACATGCGTGCATGGTTGTGACCGATAATCAATAATTATCATAATTCGATCAATCACAAAGCATGCAGCAGGCAGTGATCACGATCGATATAGCTACTACTAGGTGGAAAACTAACCCTGCTCTGCTCAAGATAATATGCGTTAGGAGCTAACCACCAATTTTTCCAAAGGATGAGCACCCAAAAAGAGAGGAAGACAAAGCTTGAAGCACCCAACGCCTTCGTGCTACCTGAAGACGATGTGCACCCAAAAAGACGCGGGAGCCAAAAGCTGATGAGGGGGGCAAGTGCGCGCGTTGCTTCGCCCACAAACATTTCGATTTCACTTCTTGGTGCAGGGCGCTTTCTCCGATTTTGACAGGCGGCGAGGAGCTTTGGTGGCCACTGGCACTGGCCACTCCCAACGACAACTGGACCGACGCATTCGAGCTGCAGAAGCAGAGCCCATGCTGCTGCGACGACGTCAGAGAGACGTTGCTTTGGTTGGTTGCTGGCTTGCAGTTTGATATGAGATCAGATCAAGATGGCGTTGTCCTCTTCTTAAAAAACAAATTGAAAGATGGTGTAGTACCAGTACATCCTTCAGTGGAGCACTTGAACAGCTGATAGAATTATGTAGTGATGATGCGCTACCTTTTTTGTGTGGGCGTGGCTGTGGGGGTGTCGTCGCCGACGACTCGTCGGCACTGTGGCAAGTTAGACGGTTCGCACTCCCGGGCATGATAGCGGAGCGACGCTGACGAGGACTCGCTCTGTAAAAAAAGATATGCTACGGGAAGCGTGCCAGATTTGTATAAAATACGTACAATATTTATATTTCTAAATAAATTTATTAAAAAATAGATTTAAAAATCTTTCCGGTGATACTAATTACTTAGCATAAATATTTATATATTTTAATATATAATTACTGACAGTTTAAAAACGTTTGCTTCTCGAAAAACAAGAATGACATTTATTTTGAAACAGGAATAAGCAGATACAGTTTCCCCTTTGGACTTGTTATTATCACTTTGTTTGAGATTCCATAGTTACTAGACATCTAGTTCCAGAGCAGCTTTGTTGCCAGCCCATTTGCGGTTAGCTTAAACACAAACGGGTGATCGAACAAGGCTGGTACAGTATGAGTAACAGATGCTGCGTTTGTTAAGCTGATGCAACCTTATATTCTAAGAGAAAAAGAATGGCAACCAAAACAGCTTATCGTGCACCTTAGTTCAGTATTCAGCAATCAGTATGCAACTACGGTATATAATATAGGTACCTGATCTCATTCCCAGGACCCAACAATCATCCAATCTTGTCTGCCGCTAAGAATGATTGCTGATATGTTTGAATTTTAGCAGGTTGAATCCTGCTTTGGTCTACGAATCTCAAACCATGACCAAAAAATAACAGAAGCATGTTCAAAGTGCATACTGGGTAAGGAAGGATAATAGCACTGTTTTAAAATTTTGAGCATAAATAGAGAGAAGGCCATATTTCCATCAAGATAAAGCATGTACATAATTCAATTCATATCTACATGGTGGTGACCAGGTGCCAGAACACCATGCACGAAACCAAAGGAGTTTTAAGGCTAATAACCGTAGCACCTAACGTTTCAATGAGTAGCTCTTCCCACTGAAGGCTTGGAACCTGGGCTCGTCCTTCTTGGCGGGTTCCTCCTCTTTAGCAGGAGCCTGTTACAGTAATTTAACAGAATAGCAATAGCTCATATAATGTTACGACTCATAACGACTTTGCTAGCATGGACCATAGAGTCAATTACCTACAACCAAATTATAGTTCTCTTGGCTTTAGCTTTGCCCAAGTCAATTCTCTGATTTTGACCAAGTTTATAGAAAAATCCACCGACTATAACATCAAGTTATGTAGACTTTTTCTTAGTTCACTAAATTCTCCATGGAATATGTTTTGATAGAGCATTTGTTTAAACTTTGATAATGTATTTTTCTTAAAACTTGGCCAAAATTGTACAGGTTTGGTTTAGGGCAAAGCCAAAGTGAAGTATAATTTGGATCGAAGGGAGTACCAATCTATAGCAAATCAGAGTACACAAGAGCACCACATACTCTGAGAACAATGGACAAGCATAGAATTCCAGAATCCACATTTTTCATGATGAATGTGAAATATTTACTCCTAAGTTCTATTTCTTTCTGTAACAGGCTTACTGAAAATTTCGCGCTCAATAACTTCTTTTTAAAATGAAAACATTTCAAGGTAATGCATGAGATCAATGATAGCCACTATGCTATAAGAGGGAACAGAAAATGTTGACGACACTGAATCAAAACATTGCTCACTAAGAAAGAAAACATTCTCCATTAGAAAAAAAAAAATGTCTGAAAGAACCAGAAACTTCAAATGAATTTGAGTTCCTGAGCACAAATGAATGCTAACTTATTTTAGCATGTTTATTTTCTACGGGCATACGCCATACACTGAAACAAACTTGATAAGTCTTTGGTTATATGGCTTGTCAAGATTAATACAGATCATTCATCAACCATATTCATTATATTTATCGAAGCAAACAGCAAACATTTGGATGGAGAATGAAGATTGAAAATAGCAAAGATTCAGTGCAGTAGGTACCTTTTGTTGTTCCTTATTGTTGCTTGCACTTGAACCAAAAACAAGCTTTCCAGTTTTCTGTTGACTGTAATTGCTAGATCCTGAAGCTGCCGGTGCTGAGATTTGCTGATTTGCTCTTTTGTTTGAATCTGAAGGTGCAGAGGAAGAAACCTGAGATGCTTGCATCTTTGAGGCTTTTCCATCCAACCGCTTTCCAGAACCCGTAAATGGTTTGAATTTTGGTTCTTCCTCCACTACAGTGTTGCCATCTGCACATAGAAACCACCACACACAGCTAGTATTACATGCACTTAACAGTTTCATGGATGTGAAATGTTAGCAGCTCAGATCAGGATCAATGCTAGCAGCTCAGGATAAATGGAACTCAACATTGTGGGATATAAACCCCTACTGGAGAAGCAGAAAGCAGTAATACCAAAGTTAATTTGCACGGTTCTAACTTCTAAGGGCAACTCCAAGAGCCTCTATATCTTTCCGTATTGATAGGAATAAAGATTTTGGTGACAAAAGCCCTCCAGCAGCTTCTTCATTTAGATCTCTGATGAATACTGCCATCCTTCTATTTCTAGTTTCGAACAAGCCAAAGATAGAGAGCAGGGATGGCTCTGTAGACTACGCACAATAAATAGAGAAGCCTTGGAAGATGTAGATAGGGATTTTTATTTAAGAATGGGAATCTAGAGAGCGAGTTTAAGAAAGACTCTTCGAGATGCTCTAGTAGAGATAAAATAGAGAATGAAAATGGATGTAGGAATTAAGAGCATGCATAGCTATTTGCTTTTCAACTTATCCACAGTTACGCTCATACATAATAGAAACATGTGCAAAATACTAATTCTGACCAGAGGTTCTCCAAATGGCAATGCTAGAAACATAAAGACATACTGGATTCTAGTCTATAACTATATAAGTAGGAACGGTAAGATCAACTGTAAAGCGAGCACATGTAAAAATCAACAGAATTCAAAGGTCACGATTTCTCCAAGACACTAAATACAAACCTTCAGCAGGTGCCTTGTTTGCAGGAACTGTTGGTTGCCGTGGTTTCTCAGGTTCTTTATAATCAAGAGGAGGTGCAAAGTCCACTTCACAGTCTGTCTCAATAATGCTAACTGCTGAAGCAGGCTTTGTTTCAACAATATCAATATAATACTGTTTGTTGTTGTAGGCTACCATGATGCTGTCTCCCGTGGTTAAGCAGGAGAAATTTCTTAGAGTTTTTTCCAAGCTGGAAAATTTCACAGCAAGTAATGAGAATGATAATTCCGATTGCCAAGAGGAATGAAAAGATTTCCAAGATAATTACAAGACAGTTTTATTGGTATTACTTACATGGCTTTCGGATTTGAAATGTCCAGAAAATCAGTTGTGTGAGGTTGCAATTTCACATATGTACCCTTGGGAAGAGTAGCATTTTTGACATGGACAGTATCACCCTCTTGAAGAAGCATGTTTTGCATCATCTAAACATGTGAGAATACATAAAAATAAATTAGAAATAATTCTTTCACAATATAACTGAAGAAACAAGTGAACAGAGTTACCCTTTTACACATACCCAATAGGGCATGATGATCATGCCTTCTTCTGCCACAAACTCCAAAACACCACAGTGTGAAATCCGCTGAGTTGCATCATTGTGCAGCTCAAATAGCATAGGGTACTCGATGTGCAAGGAAGCTATTACAAAGAGTCCAAACAATTGCTGAGATTAATCTCTATCACTAATCAAGTTGATAAATGTAAGTTACATAAATCATTCAAAGGAGAAAGGAGCCAATAATGACCAAGCTTACCAAGACGATCAAGGGCAGATGGTGGCATGATTACTACATTTGACAATGTAATACAATATCAGATGCATGTCATATTAATTCTGTGCATGAAAGAAAGAATGACAAGACAAACTGACTCCACCCTTACCTTTATCACCACCTTCCAGGTGTGGCTGAAAAAGAAGTTTAAATCCAACTTAGAAGAACAGAAAATTGCTATATATATGAGCAGATAAAATTTATTGAACCAAGAATAACATACCTTATCAAAAAAGGATGCTGGATAACAGCGGTATGTTTGCTCAAACGAGTTTCCATGGTAAGCATACCCCCCGTAAAACTACATAAAAACATCATGTTAATTAAGCATATGCCGCTTACAGAATCGAGGCATAGAAGTCAATTATAAGGGCGACAGTGCATGGAGAAGAAATGCAATTTGCACCACTGGAATCAGCGCAAATGTCTAGTTCTCAAGGAGTATACCCTGATAAGGAATTTTCTATCTACAGCATTTAATATGAAAAATAGCAGTTGGAAGCTAAGAATCAAACAGGACTGCAACATAATAAACTGTGTGTGCTGTAATGTTCAATGTGAAGTTCATTTTGTGAGGTTGACCATTCTTGGCTTAGTTTATAGCTATCCAGCATGGATAGGCATGTTTATTGTGAACGTATGGACCCAGCTAGAAGCCTAGGAGTCATCATTGCTAATAAATTTGATAACAGAGTAGATGAATCATCTGAAATGTGGGAATCCTAATGCCCATATACTAGGTAAATGATACAACATTACAACCATTCAAACAACAGAATGCTTTAAAAGTATATGCATGACTGAGTTTTGTGATAAAACAAAGAATTAAATATTGCAGAGCTACGTTATGTATACCATTTTATGACAGTGAGTTGTGTGATAAAACAATGAATTAAATATTGCAGTGCTACGTTATGCATACCATTTTTACTTAGACCTTTGCTTCAACTTCCCTCGACCTGCTATGAACAAATAACACAAAGCTGTATGAGCACAGCTGCTCTTGAAAAGGAGCAACCATCGATGTAAATACACAGTAAAAAGGTGCCACAATAATTTAAAAAAACATGTAATTAATAATAAAACACAATGCATAAAAAGTAGCATAAAATCACAAATGATGCAAGCTTCGCTGCAGTGTGACCATGAACAGATATTACCATTTTGTTACAGTATGCACTAGTAGGAAGATTTCGGATGCAAATGAAAATGAGATGAAGCGAAAAAATAGTGAACTACTAAAACCCACCACCAGATACCCCAATCACTGTTTTTTTTTTCTCGCAACAAATGAATTTGATAGGAAAATTAACACACGTCTGGTACCCAATCACCGTTTTCACTATTTGCCCCCATCAAACTCAAAAACCCATGAGCAAGCTCAAAAATTTTCGTGTTAAAACAGAACAGCAACAGTGATGCTGGTATTGAGACAATGCAGTGGACAAGTCACCAAAACCTAGAACCTTTGCGATGCATTAACATACACTAGTAGTTTACCCGGAGCCACCGATATTGGAACCAGATTAACAGCATCAACAAATTTTCCGAACCAGTCAAACCAGAACAGATACGACGGGTGCCGATCAGAATATCTGCATTTTCTGACAGTGAGAAGACACATCTAATTTCATGATGTTCATTTAATCCGCGAACTGCACGCCTACAGAGGTCACGCCCCAACCTTAAGATCTCCAAACAACTGGGACGAGGACCAGGCGTTGCGTGCGTGGAGCAACCACTTGACCCGCAACTGGAATCAATCTTTTCGTGCAACGAAGAGCAAACCACTAATCGCACGGAACCGCAAACACGGATGGATGGCATAGATAAGGAATCACTAGCAAATGATAAGAGGGGAACTGCCCTCATAGATCGATCCCCAAGCAAGTTAGGGTTTCATACCAGCAGAGGTACTTGGATGGATCTCAGCTCCTTCGAGGCGCCGATCGCACTACCCGGAGGAGGTTGCGGGTGAGCTCGTGCCCCAAGTCGTCACGGGCGGGCGCGGGTTTAACAGAGCGACGGTGCGGGCGCATATATGCCGCCGTCCTACCGAATCCGATCGAAGTGGGAGCGGAACAGTTTCGATTCGATGCGATACGATAGGATTGGGGAAGGAATGGGGGATTCGAGAAACAGGGAGAGTATGGTTGGGCTCGGGGGACCCAACGAGCACGGTCGCACGGAGCATCCATGGGCCCGGGAGAAGCATCGGTCTTCTTGGGCCTCAAACGATCTTCCTAGTGCTGGATTTTCTGGGCTGGGCTGGGCTGATTACATTACATGTTTGGCCACGTTCTTTTGCCAAACAAAAGTCACGTTCTTATATCTCCTGTATACAGTACGTCAGTTGATCATCATGTACTCGCTGAAGATATTCAGCTATGTTTGGTTGATAAAATTTGTTTTTTCTCAAAAAAAAAAATATGCGTCGTCTCCCACATAGATCTGACAAGTGGCTCCACCGATGAGCTCCACAACGTTTTACTCCAACAGAACTTTACTCGAGTGCGAGTTCCATAAATTGTTGTTTTCCGAATTAGCGATAATCTAGCAGTCATCCTTTCCGAATCTTGACAGCAAGATTTATAGTGTGTAATAAGGAGTTGAGAGTGGGCTTTTACACTAAGAGATGGATGAGAAAGAAGAGGAGAGAAAAGAAAGACAAGTTGTTGTAAGTTTGGGGCCGGTTGATGCAATAGACTAAAGACCTCATGACTGAGGGAAAAAAATGAGTCATCTTTCAATTATGAATTACTCCGTATATCTTGTAGTGACCCATTGCTATATGAAAATAACCAAACAGGGAGCTGTAAGGCTGTCTGCACTGGTACTGGAAAACCCTCTCCAGTACCACTTACACGGAATTTCCCCGCAGCGGTGCGCGGTAAAAGCGACGCTACCGTCGAGTAGCTCCCCGCACCCGGTGCCTTTGGCGCTTGTACGGATCGCACGTTAAAGACGCTGCGGGGCCCGCTCGAGGAGAGAGAAGGGAGAGGGAGAGGAGCTCCGCGCCGGCCCGTCCATGGCGGCCGTCCCCGCGACCGCGCCCACCGGAGGAGGCGCCCACGCCGCCGTGGTCATGCTCGTTCGCCGAGCCGCCGAGAAGAAGCAGCAGCCGTCCGCGGCCCCCGCTCGCCTCGCGCCAGGGTCGGGGAGCCGAGCTCGCCCCGCGCCGCCACGGACGGGAGGTCAAGCTCGCCCCGCGCCGCCACGGACGCCATGGCCGGGGCCGACGCGGACGCGGACGCCGGTGCCGGGAGAGACGAGCTCGCCAGCCTCCATGCCCGACCGCCATCGCGCCGAGCTCCGCTGGCCGCCGCGCCATGCTCGCCCGCCCAGAGCCGGAGGGAGCAGGGAGGGCCGCAGGGAGTAGCAGGGAGGGAGCAGGGAGTAGCCGCCGGGACCTCCATGGACCATGGCGGAGGGAGCAGGGAGGGAATAGCTTTGAGGGAGAGAGGGGGAGAGGAGGGAGGAGAGAGAGTGACCAGGGAGAGGAGAAAAAGGTAAAAAATCCTAACAAGTGCGCCCTGCTGCTATAGAGTAGAGGTATAAAGTTTGGATGAGTGACGAAGATGGTATAAAAAGAAGAGAATTTTGACGACTAAAACGGAAAATATTCTCTTTAAAGTTAGGATTTAGAGTTCAGTAAGCGCAGACATAGGGTAATGTTTATACAGCCTCGCTTTTATACTGCGTCCCAGCCAATTATGACCAAGGCCTCGTTTAGATTGCTAAATTTTTTTCACTCTCTCTCCATCACATCAATTTTTAGACTCATTCATGGAGTATTAAATATAGGTAAAAAAATAACTAATTACACAGTTTAGTTTGAAATCATGAGATGAATCTTTTAAGCCTAGTTGGTCCACAATTAAACAATATTTATCAAATAAGATAAAAGAGTTATTATTTATTAGTTTAAAATTTTTTTCCCAATCTAAACAAGTCCC
>CM041640.1:8429435-8456627 GCA_023333625.1 Bothriochloa decipiens | reverse complement strand
TGGGCCCGCTGTGTCTGCACTGTATCGTCCTGCAGCTTGAGAGGCATAATGGTAGCATGGATGGCGGGATGGATAAAAGCAGGGATTAGTTTAGTCTTAGCTGGCGTTTAGGAGGCGCAGCGGATGTTGACTGGGCTCGCCGTGCCACGTAGGCTGTGCTCCTTAGACACAGGCACTGCTCCATGCCTGCCTGCCCAATGCTGCCTTGCCGTTCATTGTTGTAGTAATCCGTTCCGTCGTCACCTACATGGACACTGGACAGGATGATGTTGGAACAGTTCCTGTAAATCATTGTCTGGGACTCTTTTGAACCAGAATCTGGTCAATGTTGGTGATGGCCTGATGGACGGCTCTAACTGCTGTCCGGAGACTGGATTCACCGGCCTTTACTGAACCTTTTGGTTTCACCTCAACAAAGGCCTTGTTTAGATATCTAATTTTAGATCTAAAATTCACTACGTAGAATTCCTATTCCCGTCACATTAAAATACCGGTACATGTATAGAGTACTAAATATAGATGAAATAAAAAACTAATTACACAGTTTTGTTATACCTTACGAGACGAACATTTTAAGCCTAATTAATCAATGTTTGGACAATTATTATCAAATAAAAATAAAATTACTACAGTGTGACGGGACATTTACTATGCAGATTTTAGACCCAAAATTGGTATCTAAACAAGGCCAAAGGGTGAAATAACGGGCGATTTAACAGCACAACAGTTTTTAATAATTCAGAAAAGCACTAACACCCGTTTTATGCTGGTTTCCTCTTGTATCCATCGATAGGGGGAGAGAGAGAGATGTCGAAGTTCTTTTTTTCTTTGACAACAGGAGATGTCAAAGTTTGAATCGTGCGAGGACGACAACGGGAGTATATACACAGGAAATTGACTGAAATCGTACCTGGTGTGGTGCTTTAACTCAGAAGCCGTGCACAATGTACCCTGAATCGTCCAGGCTTGTCACATACCCCGTATCAATACAGCAATGAATTGCCACATGCCCGCCTCTGGCAGCACCACACTCCTGCGGTCCTCCGTGCATTGCCAACTTCAGTTCTAGTCCAGGGCTCCAGGCGCTGAAGACGCAAAACGCTGGTTACTTCGGATTTGGAGATTTCACGCAACCTGGCCAAATGCACACTTGAATGGACTTGGCCGAACCAATTCGGTATCCCTTCGACTGATCTGGAGCACACAGTTGAGCATAGATCATCTCATCATGAACTATAAGCACACACTTTCTAGTTTATTTTTTACTGTGCCATACATTACCGTTTTCTCCCAATTCCGTGACGGTGTCAAATCAGTCGCCTTCGTGCCTTTTTTGAGTGAGCAGCAGCAAATGGAATGGCGTGCTCTTGCTTCATGTACTGCCGTCGTACCGTACGCTCCCAAATCTCCCAGCTGGACCCACCCGATTGCATCAGCTGAACCAGACTCTCAAAAGTTATGAACGCACATGCGTGTAAGCTGGTGGTACCATCCCGTGTACTGTATCTTGGCCTCAGTAATGAGCGCAGCACGGGGGCAGTAGAATACGAGCAGCTTGTCTATCTGTTTTTTCTTAAAGGTTAACGGAAGGGGGCGAGAGTTCCCCACCAATTCATTGCTTATTATGAGTGCAATACAGATTGCAAGTCAGAAATACTACTGTACTACTACTCCAAACGCGACGCGGGGTGAAGGGGATGAGATGGTCAGAAGCTTAACTGCCTCCTAATCAGCACATGTGCAGACCACCGTAGGGCGGCAGCTAACGTCTTGCAAATCTGTCCTTGTTTACTCTTTCTACCCGGGTCTTTTGCAGAGAGATTGTGTACGTTGCCCACTGTGCTTCGGCGCTAATAAACAAATATAAAAGCACAAAAGTTGATTTCAAGAATTCATTTCGCTACCCTACACTACACAGTAGATTTCACGGATCACGACCTATAGGACGTGATGGGATGATGGACAAGTTGATTTTTCCATTCCACCCCCGAGGCAATGAACTCCTCCGAGTTCAACCAAGATCAAAACTCAAGACGCATGGTGAAGATTGGCCTTCCAGGGTAAAAATTTCTTTACCAAGACGACCTGTTGGTACCTCCCCACCGCACAGCACGGGCAGGACGCCTGACGAAACCAGACGATTTCCTGATCCGTACTGCCACACACCAGTGGCACAGTGCTCCAATAATTCATCAAACGGCCATATGGGCGTCGATCTGCCACTGTTTCAGCTGACACTGGTCACTGAGGCACGAGCACCACCAAAGCGGTGTCAGCTTTACTGCTCAATCGTCACTGTCCCGGCCTGCCTGGTGCTCCTCCTGCCGGGTGCTCCTCTCGTCGAGCCTGGGCGTGACGTGAGGCCGTGAGGGCGATCCTCCCGTAGTCCGTAGACCCCTACGGCCCTGACGCTCTCTGTTCTGCATATCGGTAAAATCCGACGAATGCCTGAATGGGACCTGCGGTTCTTGAAAGATGGACATCCTGAACATGCAATCTCCGTATCCCCGGGCATTACTGATCTCCACCAGCCCTTCCTCTATGGAGAAAGCGTCATTGCCACAGCTGGGCACAGCATACTCCGCATATCAAGACATCAAGTGAAGGTAATGTTCTTCGTTAGGTAACCATGACCAAGACTTCATCTTAAGGAAGTAAGTTTGGAGGCGGACACAATACCACCGGATATTGCGGAATCTAGCATAGCTCTGGCTAAGTTTCTAGGAAATTAGTCTGAGTAGTAGGTTTCAGATATGAGCTAATCCGGGATCAATGATAGTGAAGTTTTCATGACTGGTGTCGGTTACCGAGAGAAGGGGTACTCTAAATCTCCCTTGTTTTCGGTTGAACCACGAGTTTACCCTCAGATCAATCTCATGGAGACCCTCGAAATAACAAGCGCAAGACCAGACAATACATCCTCGACCCACCGGGGCCCACCGGCAAATACAAACTGGGCCGACCCACAATAGAATACTTAACTTCTGCCGCGACCCTCGATAAGCCACTGACATCACTATCTGACCCTCGACAAATCACTGACGTCACCAGCCGATGATCGCTCGAGATGGGGGGACCCCGCGTCAAGTGTCGAGGCCCCGGCGGGACGGACGCCTCGATACAACAAGGGTCGAGCCCCCCTCGATCCACCAACTCCAGGTGCGTCCGATAGCGCATTTGATGGAAAACTACCTAACCTCGTCAAATCGTATGGCTACAGTGTCCGCACAGTGGTCCGTACAGCGGTCGAATCCCGCTTTACCGCCCATACTGAGGACGTGCATCGGTCTGCACGGCACTGTTACGCCGTACTCAGCGCTGTTAGGCAGCTCGAGGGCCCCTTCGACGCGCTACGCGACAAACAACCGACATCGGATTCCATCTTATCCGTTCAACCACTACGCTCGAGGCTACCCCTCGACTGGGCCTCGAGTACGCATCGACGTCCTCCGGTCAACCTACATCGACTTTGAAAGCTGCGCCAATAACTCCCGACGCGACCCCAATAGGAACTCGCACGTCCTCTACAGGGGATCGCGTCTTTCGCCGGTCAGCAACCACGTCTCCGAAGGACGCCTGTCAACTCCGAGCCACGCTGCTACAGAACAAGCCATGCTCAGCGCACGTCTCTGCAGAGGCCTCGAGTTGACCACCACGACCCGCGACGTCATCACCGCGTCATCGAACCAGGACATCTGTACCCCTGTGCCCCCCCCTTGGCCTATAAAAGGGGACGCCAGGAGACCCAATGAAAGAAGGAGGACGAAGAACCGACTCCAGAGAACGATCTCACGAACAACCGAACACACGCCTAGGCAGACTCCTAGACTCTGAATAACTCTTTCGCTCTATACTGGACCCCCCTCGAATTCTCTCCTTCGCTTGTATTCACCCCTGTACAAGCACTTAGGTGTAAGATAATACAAATCTTCTCCCCCCCGCTGGACGTAGGGCCTTCTTTGCCCGAACCAGGATAAATCGTTGTGTTCTTCTTGCATCACCATCCGAACGGGTTACACACACGTACGTTTACTCGTTGGCTTGGTACGCCCCCGGGTTCCTAACGCCGACAATTGGAGAGCTAGGTTGCGACAGTGATAGTATAACAATTATTTAGTGACAAAGACATACTCCTGTACTAATTCCCTTTTGGAAGACGACAATAAATGTGAACTTGTGGACGGACATGCATGTGCACACGCTCACAGAACATAACAGGACTCACGACATCGGAACCTCGGGCTGGATCGGTCACACGCCCTCCAAGTGGAGACCTTGCGTGCCATTAATTTCCAAGTGCTGGATAGCTTCCAGTTCGGAGCCGAAATGCATATTGGGCGGGAAAAAGTAAGACGACGAGAAGGCAAAAGAAAGGCCTGGTCGCTTTCCTGAAAAGGAGAGGTTTTGGACGCATTACGCATATCATTTGGCGCCATGGAAATGGCAGATGAAGACTAGCGCCCGTGTGTCATGGCCGGCCAAGACGTGGCTTATTGGCACATGCGTAGCTATCAACTCCAGTCTATTCATTCATCAAACACGTCCCAGTGTATCGGTCAAACGTAAGCAGTCTTGGTGGCTCGGTGAGGAAGAAAAGGGGTTGTTGCGGCTGTTTGTCTATTCGAGCGGCACAAAAATTGTAGTCTGGACTGAACTGCATAAGGACAGTTTTCGTCCATACGCATAGAAGTGCTCAAAATTCGTTTCTTGTTCCCGCCTTCCAAGGCACTAGTAAATGGGTATGTGATCGACACCTGGACGGCACATTCCGCTAAATTCGGCCAAACTCTAACCTGCTGAATCATCTGATTCCTTTATGCCCCTGTTCATGAAATTCAGGTGTTCGTTCACCATCTGCCTCTGTCGTTATACGATTCTGTTGCAGCCATGAATTTCAGGTACCAACTCCCGGCAACGTCACACACACTCACCAGCTGGCCCTTATATGAAAAATTGTGAAATACAGACATATACGTCTGCTGGTGAAAAAAAATATGAAAAACTGTATAAGTGCACTAGGCTACGACGCAAACGAACAGGCACTAGCAGGTGGACGATAAAACGGTGCAGACCAGAGTTTCTTTTGAGTTCAATGTATGGTGCCCGGCCCCCACCATCTGAAGCGAAAGGCAGGCTCTCATGGTGTCTGCTCGCCGGTGGATCGAGCCACCGGGCTAGTGGCCTAGAGGCACACTCCATAATGACGTCCAGTTTCAGGGCGTCCCAGTCCCAGGCAAAAAAGAACCAGAATTATACTAGAGAATGCACTAAACAAGACCTAAAGCGACTCCATACAGGTGATATGGGCGAGCACATGTCCCGGGCTCCCGGCGGAGAGGATTAGTAGGGCAAAGACAAGGAGCGTGTCCCCTCTCGCGGATCCGTGGATGTGCTTTCTAACCAAACGCCTTAGATTCCGGCCCAGGTGAGAAGCATGAGTGCTGTAGGTTTGGTGGCAGTTTACTCACTTTCATCAGAGAACAGGCTTCTTTTGGCGGTGCCAAAGGCAGCCTTTGCTTAATAATCCTTTTGTCATCATGCATACTTTAGTGGACAAAGACCTGATTACTATGGTTCATGAGTGTCCTTAGATGTTAAACTGGAACGGAAAAGGGGCACAAAGTAGCTTGGTGACATCATAGGACTTATTGCACTTGAGAGTCTTCAGATATCAAAGTTCTATGGACTTCTGGAGTTCTATCTATAGGCAATGGGTTTAGGTCTCTTTGCAGAGGTTCTAGTGACTAATGCAAGGTGTAGAAAGGATTTCTGTATGAGCAAAGTGTAATCCTGATCACAGGATCAGCCTACGATTTTAACTGCATTTGCCAACATAACTATCCAACAAGTAGTGTTAGCTTTTACTGTTATTTCCAATCTAAAGGCTTATCTGAAATCTGATATCTTTGATAGCCTAATGAATCATTGGCAACTCTTCAGTAACAAAAGCAGTAATACTAATACCAGCAAATTGTGATGATTCAATGCAGAAGAAGATTAGCAGAGAAGGCGCACCTGGCAACGGATGCTCCACCTGAAGTATCTGGTCCATGATCATAAATTAGTTAGGTAGATTGTCATTTTAGCCTAATATAATTCCAGTTTCTCACTAATCATATCTTTCTCCATTCCCATTAAGGGTTTGAATCTGCCGTAAACAGCAGAAACCTGAAAAAGCCTCATAATTAGAAATTTCGGGTCCACAGTACTTGCAATAGGATTTTAAACAAGGCGTAAAATGGAAGGCCTTCTTAGCAGATATCTGAGTACCAGACATAACTTATCAAAGATCAAACAAGTATCATTGATGACCTGGAAGGCTGAGACAATGAAAGTACGATGAACAGTAATACCATTTGTTTCACTATCAGTTAGATAGCCACGTTTTTTGAGGGAACTGGAGGGGCCGAAGTCCCTGCAGATAGCCACTACTACTTGAAAGTCTCTGGTTCTGAAAGACTTTAAGTCAATGCTTAAAAGTGTTAATTAGTACTACTGTACATCAAATATCTGTATATTATAGTCTACATACAGAAACATAACCTTATAAGTACATTCAGAATGATCGGAGCTACTTAATTGCAGTGCTTAGATTGATACAGTTACATTTACATGATTTCTGTTGCATGTCGGACTTGTGCAAGTAGATGAAAACAGATAACAAACGCTGTTGACATTTCTGGAGACATCTAGCACACAAATGGAATGATTGCATAGCGAGAACGGGGGTAATCTTCAAATTTCTGAAGATACCATTTATGTGTTTGTACCGCTGCAAAGGACAAATTTGTTATCTGCACAAAAGGAGTGTCACTTCAGCCAGGTGTGATGAAAGAGAATGAAAGGATCCATAATGACAACTAGCTTGGATTCTGAACACCGAATGTGAAAATGTTACAATGAAGCATACCACAAAAAGGTACAGGAACCACACCGAAATGTCTGATCCACCGCTAGCTATCAACAAGCCAAAATATATTACCTATATACCAAAACAAGACCAAATGTTAATAATGTACTGATTTCAAACCCAAAAGCTCAGTGCCCCATATGAATTAGACAAAGAACAGCAAACTGCTCAACATCTATATCATTTAGATATTTGCCAATGGTGAATAAATCATGTTCCTATGATAACCCTATA
The DNA here is from genome assembly GCA_023333625.1 of Bothriochloa decipiens. NCBI lineage: Eukaryota > Viridiplantae > Streptophyta > Magnoliopsida > Poales > Poaceae > Bothriochloa > Bothriochloa decipiens. The sequence goes on along the minus strand of CM041640.1, from coordinate 8,449,483 downwards.
TTTTTATCACCCTTAATCCGAAAATATATGTACATTCTCCTCCTGAGATATAGAACTCACTTCACTTTGCATCTTTGCATTCTCAAAATTGTTATTTATTCATGTAGGCGGCTTCAGAGATGGATTATCATCCTAGTCGAATCGCTGTTGTTGCAAAACATGGTCAGGCTTCCATAAGAGAATTCTTTGACCAGAATCCGTTGAGCCATGTTGGCCTAGTGACAATTAAAGATGGTATTGCCCATTGAATTACAGAAATTGGAGGGTGTCCAGAGTCACAGATTAAGGCTTTGATGGGGAAGCTTGAGTGTTCTCGTGATTCATCCCTACAGAATGCTCTAGAACTTGTACATGGTTATTTAGATCAAGTACCATCCTATGTTCACAAGGAAGTTCTAATATTATACTCTGCCCTTAATAATAAATTTTATTCTGGTGATATCATGGAGACGATAGCAAAATATAAGAAGTCAAAACTTAGATGCTCTGTCATAGGTCTTGCTGCAGAGATCTTCATTTGCAAACATATGTGAAGAGACTGGTTGATCCTACACGGTTGCGCTGGATGAGGTGCTAAGATGTATTTTTGACTCTACCTTTGATTATTCAATCCTTGTGAAAGATTAATGGCATTTCCTTTCTTTTTGCAGTCTCATTTCAAAGAGTTGTTACTGGAACATGCTCCCCCACCTCCTGCAATAGCAGAATATGCTGCAGCTAATTTGATTAAGATGGGCTTTCCACAGAGGGGTGCTGAGGATCTCATCTCTATTTGCTCTGTCACAAGAAGATAAAGTCTCGGGCTGAAGGTTACATATGTACTAGATGCAATGTTAATGTGTGTGAGCTTCCAATTGAATGTCGACTTGTGGTCTTACGCTAGTTAGTTCTCACACTTGGCTAGGTCTCATCTCTTCCCGGTAGCACCATTTGATGAGGTGACCCCTGTCCCAAATAGAATCCAAAAGGGAGGACAGATCAGTTTCAGCTGCTAGCAGAGCCTTTTTAACCCAGGTATGCTTAAGCGTGTCAATGCTCATGTCTGCTACAGTACTTCTTTAGACTACAAAATATATCTTTCACCTTGCCTGCATATGCTTTGTATTTCATAAATTCATGTACGGTGGTACATGTCTTTTTTTGCAAGGAACAGTGGTGTCTTCTTTTTTTGCGAGGAATAGGATACCTGTCCTTATCCTAACTATTCTATCTTCTTAGTAAAGCATGTCCAACTAAAAACAAGATGTCATGGCAATATGGGGAGGTTACTCAGCAACAGCCTTACATTCTTTCTGAAATAAAATGAACATCTGACATAATATAGTTAGCTTCTGCACTGATTGTTAGGTCAAATAGGAATTTTAAGAACATTACAGTTCTTTCTGTTATTACAGTAATGGATATGGAGCCGCTTCCTGGTTTTGAATTTTTTTTACAGTTTACAGTTTGCCCATCCCAATTCGTGTATTTTGATCTTTCAAAGTATTCTCAAGTTTCTTTTCCTTCGACTTTCTTGTACTACCTTTTTGATGTTATGCTTCTTACATGAAGTAGCAACAACCAAGGTTCATTAATCATTTGCAGATGGCCAATCTAACCTCCTTGTTCGCTACCCAAAATGCCTTGATTGTGATATTTACATCCACAAGAGATTGCACAATTGCCCTGGTTGGCAAAATGGATAATCTGACGCATAAGGAGCTCAACTCTATTATAATTCTGAGAGTTTGGGCAATTCAGAAACTCCATAACTGGTGTAGCTTTGCTGGGGCATCCCAAAATTTAGCTTGGGCAATACTGGGAGCTGCTGGAGTGGACTTTGGACAGGGCTAAAGGAATTTCCCACCTCCTTAACCTTGCACTTGATGGGGAACAGTAGCAGGCTTAGGCTAGGTCAGGTCATTTTTCTTTTGTCGTCAACGATCTGTGTAACCTTGTGAAGTGAACTCAATTTGTTTCGGTGTGTTTGTGTAAGGGTTCTCGTCCCTATTTTCCTTCTTAATACAAAGAAACACATTTCTCCTGTGTTTTTGAGAGAAAAAAAGTTGGCAAAAAAAAAGTCTCATTACATCACGTAGAGTTTCAGTGTAAACATTAAAAGAAATCTGGCATTAGGGAAGCATGAAAAATTCTCTGTTTGCTAGCACCCTCATCCACCAATAGAGAAACCATCCAATACCCAGGCTCCCAGACCCTAAAATTACAGAAAATGGAAACTTTATTTTGTTGGTAGCCTACATTCACTTGGCATCATTATTTATAGCACTTCAGTGGGATCTTCCATAGTCATCAGTATGTGCAACATCCTGGATAATAACTAAAACTGGAAGAGAGTAGGAAGGAACTCACTAGTTCAGCAAGGTAATGAGGGCAAGACACGCGAGTAAACCAGTCACCACATGGAATTACATATTCATCAGAATCTTTGTGTTCACGCAATGATCCCTGCCAAAGCAGAAAAAGGAAAACAATGAAACCCAAAAGCATAAAATTACTCTGTAAAAGTATCTCCTAGAAGTTTGCCAGAAAAAAATGCATATCAAACAACCAGCATCCTTGCACTAACCGAAAACAATTGTTGTCTGCAGTTTCAAGCATGGGCATATTTTATACATACCAACTGCTGTTGTATGTTGTTCGCATTTGCAACAAACAAATAACTAGTAGAATGACAGAAGTGAATACATACAAGAATTGCATGGCAGCGGATCTGATGGAGTGAGCCCCAGATGAAAATAACAGCACCAATCCACTGGCACCACCCCAACTTTAGAAGAGGCTTCAACAGATGTGATGGATCAATTGCTAGATCTGGCATTCTTGCTCGACCCTTCACTATGAACTCAGCTATTTGGTACTGAAGATACTGTATTGCTTCAGGAAGACAAGAACTTGCAAGTGACAAAGGTACGGCCACATAATAGCTGGCAGGAAACAAATAAACAATACATCATCCCAAAAGGCTAATACGGTAAAAGAAAGTGCCAGTGCAACGATACTTATCGAATAAATTCTTATATAAACATGCGATGGTTGTGTAAACCTCTGGGTAATATCACCATTACAGCAAGGTCAATAACTTCAAGTATTACTTAAAAGAAAGCCAGTCAAAAATCTTGACCCTTATGAGTTGCAATTAGCAGCAATAGTTTTAGGTTATTTTCTGTGCCACATAATCATGAGTTCATGACAGGTCAAGGCTAATTCATCTGCTAAAGCAATTTCTTGCTGATTAATCCAATATATTTTCATGTAATGTGGATAATATGTGCACAAGCTACCACAATGCAGAAAACAACTTCCATATAGGATCTTTTAGCACGGGCATGTGAGTTATGACAAAGCATGAAGGGAAGAAAATGAGGGAATATATATACTTGATATGGCTCAAGAAAATGGAGAAAGTCAAATGAAAAGGCAGTATGGGACTTACAAAATACCCGTTAGATATCCCATGATGTGCATTCGAGCTGAAGGGCTGTAGTGGAAGACATGTTCAGTCTCATATAGGCGTCTCAGGACCTGAATTTCCATCAATATAAGTACAAATACAGTACGCCAGACACGATACTTGTGTTCCATGGGGCGTGATGACCAGAAATTTGCCAGAGAGAATGAATTTGAACCACCAAAAAAATGGCTAGCAATTGTGGGGAACCTCGATGGTTCTGGCATCAAAGGTGTCATTTTCATGTATGCATAGAACCATATTGCAAGTAGAAAGCTAGTCGTCACAACCGCACCCACCACGTAAAAATGCAAGAAGAACTTTTGTGGAACAGTGAACCTCTGCACTTTTAGAGAAGAATTATAAGTGAGTATTTGAGAGTCGGAAACTTTTGGTTCTTAAAAAAATGCTCAATAGAAAATTGATACATAACCAGTTAAATCTCGCTGTTGATATGTTCAATAAAATAAATCTCACTGTTGAGAGTACACAGTATCAGTTTTTGTTTTCATGGGACTCATTAGGCATGTGGATTGAATATTGTCAAATTATCTTAACTAAACCTTGAAACCAATATAGCTAGTTAACAGGCTAATAAACATGTTTTTGGAAACCCAGGTCTCAAGAACCTTTTAACTAAACTATATTAGGTCAAAAATTTTTGCCAGTTTTACATTTCTATCCTACACCATAGTAAGCTGCTCCCTCCGTTGCAAAAATAAAATGCAAATTCTCCATTTTTTTTGAGTCAGGTAGTTTTAAGTTTGACCAAATCTATATGAAAAGGTACTAACACTTATGATACCAAATAAGTATCCTTAGATAATCATGAAATATATTTTCATAAGATAACAATTTGGAGTCATAAATAGTAATACTGTTTTCTATAAACTATAGTCAAACATAAAGAGGTTTGTTCCATCCAAATCCATAATTGCATCCTTTTTGGCACAGAGGTAGTATCTATCGGAGCACAGTAATTTACAAGCCACCATCTCATTAAAGTAATCACATCAGCTCAAAATTCTATCAGATTTTCTCTAGTATCCTGCAAGAAAGCAGTTATCCAGTAACCAGGAACATGTATACAGGTTTATGGCACAACCTCTAACCAAAAGTCTGAGCTACAGTGATTACTGACTACTCCAAAACTTCCTATTCCTCCCCTCTTCAAGCACCATGGCAACCGAAGTTCATAGGAACCTTATTTGTAGATAAGGCAAAATATCATGTACTGTCTCCGTTATATGTCATTTTTGCTATGTCCTAATTTAAATTTCTCCAAGTTTGCTCATGTTTATATAAAAATGCATGAACATCTAACATGAAATTGATTTCATTAAATCCACAATGAAAAATATCTTGGTAAAGCATTCAATTAATATCCTAGATAGATGTAGGATAAAGCTAGCGTAAACTATAATTTGGAACAGAGGGAGTAGATTTCAAACTAATCCGCAATTCAGCTTATGCAAGAGAATAGCATAGTGGACATAGGCACCGTTTAGACCCTACACGCTTCGATGTTACTAGAGCATTTCACAACCAACAGAAAATCAGTATGAACATAAGGGGTCAAGCATCAGCTGCTTGTTTAGACCCTACACGCTTTATGTTGCCAAATCAATTCAAAACCAACAGAAAATCAGTACGAACATACGGGGCCAAGCAAAAAACAACTTGTTGCAATCCAGCACCAATCTTACCGCCTTGGACGAGGCCGAGGCGGAGGGCCTGGCTGTCTTCCCGCGGGACGCGAAGGCGCAGAGCAGGCCGTGGATGAAACGGCCGCCGGCGGCCGTGGGGATCGGCAGCGCGGCGGCGGCGATGGGGAGGGTGGCCGCGACCCAGGCGAGGCACAGGAGGTGCTGGAGCGCAGGCCCGCTTCCCGCATCCATTTGAACGCCGCCACGCAGCGCGATGGCAACGACCAGTGCGCGCGGGGGCGCGGGGTGGCGGCGCGGCGCGGCGCGGCGGAGGCAGGGGCCGGTGTTTCGGGTTGGTGCCTTGGTGGTGCTTGGAGTGGGACGGAGGGAAGCGAATCTGGAGGAAGGCACACGGGTGCGTTTGCTTCGCGTGGCGGGGAGGTTTTACATCGGTTCCTTCTGGAAGCGAGCCGACAGCGAGTTAAGATTAGTTGAGTGCCCTAATCTAAGAGGTTTGAAATTGCCATTGGAAAATGGATGAAAACATCAGGTGATGGGAGCGGTGTGGTGAGGGACCCGAATGTGGGAGCGGCGGTGCGGGATGGGGGCGAGGTGGAGCTGGCAGCTTGACGGCGGAGCGAGGGAAGCGTTCTCTCGCGGGACAGAAAGATTTTTTTCAGAATCCGGAACATGGAGTTTACAGAAAACACTGCGCAACCGTTTGGGAAAACGCATCAGGTAGTGTTTCACGTTCTTTCCTGCACGTGTGAGAGTGAACAGAAGTGAGTGCGATCCTTTTTTCTAGATAAAGTGAGTGCGATCTAGACGAATGCAGCTTGATAACGCGGTTTAACCTAGCCTCATCGGAGAATAGGGAGCCATCCAAAGATGTCCATAATATTTGAGGTTGGACACATGATAAAGATGTAGACCACCCAAGCATTGATGTGTCACGGTTGAGTTTTAGGTACGGATACGGACAGATCTTTGGAAAAGGAGTTTGGAATGCGGTATATGTATGCTAACAGTCTTGTATTCGCTGGAGAGCAAGTGTGGTGGACAGGTGGTGGCTAAGTGGTACTATCAGCAGGCAAGTCAATCTCTCAGTCTGAGTCTCCTCTTAATTAATTATTTGGTTAGTAGATGAGCAGCTGCTGGTACCATTAGCGCGGCTAGCGCCGAAGACCATAAAATAGAGACGTCGCCCTCCATGACTGCTCCCGGTGGCAGTCGATGCATATCTGTCGTTACCTCCCCCGCAACTGCAATCCAAGGGAGCAGCTGAACACCTGAACCCAAGCGCTGCACCTCCTCCGCACGCTGCGTAGGCCTAACAACACGGCCTGTTAAGACATTCGAAAACTGCATATTGAACTACTCTCCGCATTCCCATTAAAAAAAATGACACTCTTTTGTTATATTGAAGCATCTCTTTATTTATTTACCATTCAGAGTTTACATGGATGCTTTGGATTCATACAATAATCCGACTCTTGAATCGACCGATGTTCAATCATCGCAGTATTGGATTGAACCACAATCTCCTCTGAAGCATGACCTTTTGAAGCTACGACCAAAGCCTGAACTTTTGAAGATCGTGTATATACTCCTCCAAAGCCTGAACTTTTGAAGCTGCAGCTGTTCCACCTGGCATGTAGCAGCCCACAGCAGTGCCACCGGTAAGGAGAGGAGGTAGGGCCTTGCGTTCCCTGCAATCCAAGGGAGCAGCTGAGCCCAGGCGCACTAGAAATTGGCAACCGGCGGCGCAGAGAGCGGCGGCACCCACGACGCAGGACCAGCTGCAGCACCTTGTGCGACGCCCCTTTGGTGACCTTGCTGAGTTGCTGTCCAACTTTCTATAATTGTAACAACATTTTACGAGGGTCATCGTTGACAGGTATTTCCTCCATCTACGCTATTCTCCTCGTCTAATAAATATTGCCATCCTCAAGAAGTCAAATATTTTAAATATAAGAAGATATGAATATTTATGGTGTATATTTAATATCAATAAATAATGTATTAAATATATTTTAATAATACAATATTTGAACATCCAAATATTAGTAATATATTTTATAAACTAGTACCCATGCACGTGCGTCGCACGTGCCTTAAAAAAAATCTTGCATAATATGAATAATAATATTTTTTTTGTAAATCAAACTATTTTACAATTACAAATCATAATGCTAAAAATTTTTTAGGGCCAACTGTGCAATTGCCCTTATTCTAAAGTCTAATTGCTCGTATGTCCCCGTTTTTTTAAACTTTGCTCGTTTGCCCCTGTTTTTTTGAACCCGAAGGCTCGAGTTGCCCCAGTCGCGTAAAGTGGAGTTAACGGTGTTAAGTCTATACTAAAAAGACAAAAATGTCCTTTCTCATTGCCTAGTGGACCCTACATGTCATCCCACTCAACTCTCTCCTCCCTCTCACTGCTGAGTGGACCCCGCTCGCCATCCTCCCCAGCAAGCTAGCAACAACGAAAATGATCTCCTGATCTTCCATTAAGTCGCTGTGTAGTCCGGATTATCTACTGTGAAAAGGATTATGGGATTTTTAAGATTTCAAGTGACTTTGGTCTAATGGTCAGGTTGGGGGCGATGTGGCTGCCGAAGGCGCCGTGGTAGAGGGAGGCGAAGAACGCGCTGTGGGAGCGGACGCCAGGGTTGCAGCCGAGGAGGGATGGGAGGTCGCGGAACGTGGCGAGCGCCGCCGGGCATGAGGGCGCAGGAGAAGGCTGACAGGACGACGAGCGCCGCGGACTCGGAGAAGCGCGGCCAGTGGCGCATGCACGGAAGAGGTGGAAGATGAGCGGCTGCGCCGTCAGGGGGGCCTCCCTCGCCTCTTGCTCATGCCCGTGCGTCCAAGCCACCCGCGCGCCACGCCAAGGGCCCAAGGCCCCCGGAGACGCCCGCGCGCTGCCCTCGCGCCGTGCCGCCGGCGAGCCGGCGCCAGCCGCGCCTCCGCCCACACGCTGCTCGCTCGACCGCGCCTAGCCCGCCCGACGCCGGTGGAGGCTAGCCGGCGCGTCCCGGCCGGCTGCTGGAAGAGGCTCGCCGTAACCCTAGCCTGTGTCGCGTCTCTCAGTGTCGAGAAGTCGAAACAGACAGAAAAGGGGGCTGGTGGGAGCATAGGAGATGGAGAAGGGGCAGTCTAGTATTTTTCCAATTTTTTCTTTTTCTTTTCTATTTTCTTGGGCCAGTATCTAACCTCAGCTGACGGTCCATGAAAAGAGAGGTAAACGGTGACTTCATATAAAAAAACAGGGGTAAACGAGCAAAATTTAAAAAACAAGGGGAAACGAGCAATTAAACTTTAGAATAAGGGTAGTTGCACAATTGGCCTATTTTTTTAATGCATATCGGATGTTTTTCCTGAATTCTTTGTGTTTTGATTATAAGCATCCAAACATGTTTTGCGATGTTTTTCTGAGATTGACAAGAATTAACAAAAACATTAATTCTTAAGGGCATGTCTTTCTTTCTGTCATCCTCCCACTGGTAGTCTGCTACTTGTATCATCATAGTTGAAATGGTAAATGGATTTTTTAATTATGTCATGCTTAAAAAATATGGGTACAACACCAGCCCAAGCACCACCTTGGTTTTCTCTGATGTGTCTAATGCAATACTGGTGAGCATTCATTTAGCTTCAAACTGCAGCAAAAAATATTACTAAGTTATAGTTTTATACATAGAGACTTGGCACTGATTAGTAAGAGGAAATAAATTAATCATTATCTAAAAAAAGGAAATAAATTAATAAAGTCAAGTCATATTATTGATCATGGAGATTGTTTCCAAACCTTAGAGTGGCAGGTGTGGGATCAAATGCATTGTTGCTCGAAATACTAAAGGTGAACAACCATAAGCATATGCTTGTACATGGAGCTATTGGATCATATATCTGAATAACCCTTGCTGATAGAGCACCACCATGACATAAAAAAAAATGTGATAGCCCTTAGTGTTGAGGGTCCTGGTGTGCATGGAGGAGGTTGGTAATTCAATGGTTGAAAGCATGCCAATCTTGAGTTTTTCGGCAAGCAAATATAGTTTTATGCATGGTTCCATGTTCTGAACCTAATTGTACAATTTATTTCTGACAAAGAAGGGCATACATCTATTGCATTCAGTCCGTTGGCTTGTTTTTCCAGAACAATAGGTTAAGGTTTTCTCAAGAACAGTAGGTTTTTGTTGTCTTATGAATCCCTGAAGATAATATGTCATCACACGGCATTCCATTGCAAAACTTCCTCCAAATGCTTTAAATACTTAAGTAATCTTAGATATGACCTGCTCTTCTTTCTGATTGTAATGGAAATTTCATGAGCTAGATGAGATAACATGCAGGAAAGGCTTCAATCCAGACAGGTAACTGGAAAACAACAAAATTGGACTAATGTATTGCCGACCTGTAATTGTCAAATGGATGAACATGCAGTAACCTTGTAGCTAACCTTGTGTTATGAAAGCCTAACAGTTAGCCCCAAAAAACATCTATTGAACAATGGTGGATTATGTGTACCAATTTGCAAGCACTCCCACCCTTCTTGCCTGATGATATGTTCTTTAGCATAGCCTCCTTGGAAGCACTCCACCATTAAGCCGTTTTTTTCTAGATAACAAGATCATCCTACTACACGAGGGTTCATTCCGAAGACATATTGGTTTCTAGCGTCCCAAATCCTGTGGAGCAAAGTGAGCAGCATGGAAGGGCTGTTTGGTTTGCAGCGTGGCCTGGGGGCGCTTGCCCAGGCAGGTCCATCCGACCGCCAGGCGCTCAAAATCGGCAACATGGGGAGCTGCCTGGCCCAGACAACTTTGCCAGGTTCAGAACCAAACAGCCCATAAGTAAAGGGGGAGTGTTCACATATCTACCAAACATCAGTGTCCGTGGCAGTCCGCTAATGTCACACGTTTCCAGAGACTGTAATGATGAATAATGAACAAGCTCACCATTAGGAGATTATCTGTGATGTATTAGAGGAACTTGCACTTAAAAATTTTCTCAAAGTATGAAGCTCTTACCATTACAATTCAAATAATTAATTAACACGGCTCCTTTTAACTACTGGATCAATGTTGGAACAATTTTTTTCCACGGCCTCTAATAAGGAGACCTGTTAGATGCATGCAGCATGTCATACAAACTATTGTCATTCCCTGCGTAAATATAACCAGCAGGGTGTTTTTTTGGTGCTTTCACAACAATATGTTGTTCAAAGAAACAGCCTGCAAAATGAAAAGGAGAGTACGTAGCATAATAACAAATAAAAAGCAATAAAAAGTTTTTGTTCTTTAACAGTTTATAGACTACGGATCATTCCATACCTAAGCTATCAGCCATTACATGACAGACAAAAGCAAAGTATATTGCAAGCAGTAATGAATTAATCAAGAATCTTGGTGACGTCGCCAGTCACTTTGAGGAAGTCGTGGTCGCCAAAAATCCATCCGACGGATGGCTAGCATGTGTTTAATTAGTCGCTTCTATATGATTCAAGCGCAGGGACACGTCTCCTCGGCCGCCAGCACCCTCCCCCGACGCGAACACGGTGCGCAGACCAGGGGGTCCGCGAGCACGTCGTCCTCCTGGCTATCCTTGAGCGCGCGTGCCATGTACGCGATCTTGTAGCCGTTGTCGCGGGTGAGGGTGTAAGGCTGATCGCCGGTGCGACTTTCTTGCGACGTAACTCCATCTCCGTCGAGTCTAGGAATCCCGACCACCAACATATCTAAGTCGAGGCTATAGATCGCACATTCGCATATGGGTACAGCGGGTCGGTAAGAAAAAAATTTGGTGACAAAAGGGAAAAGGAAGTAAGGTAATTGAACTATAAAACGCAAATAAATTTTACATCTTATGGTTGGCCTACTTGTTAGGAGACAAGGAGAGTTAATATTATTTAAATCAAGATTAAGTTATATTCGATGGTTAAAACATAGAATGGGTATAAATTTTGAAGTAACGTGTATTTATTAATTTTTCAATGTTTTGTAGTATACATAGATACACGTGGGACGGAGGGGTGCACCCGACTCGTCGTCATCCCTGAAGCGCCCGCGCCCGCGCCCGCTTTGGCGGTGGACGGGTGAGTTCGCGATAGTACCTGGGCTGCCAGGCTGGCACCCAGTGAATATTTGCCTCCACAACAAATGGATCACGTTGGCGACCGGCGTCCGGCGCGGTAATCCGGGCTCCAAAATTTTGAATCGCCCGGCCAATTTGATTTTTGCCTGGCTCGAGGACCGCGGGGTGAACGACGATTGGCGAACCGAACCCGGCCACGCTCCGGACGTGATTGGATTCGCCGCCGCCACTGCCGAAACGGGCCGCGGACACCACGCGCATCGTGCGCTTCCCCTGCCAGACTTCCGCAGGCTCGCCCATGAACACATGCAAGTATCGGATAAGTTGAATATCGGTTCCCTCAGTGTCATTGCGACCTCAAACGATTCATCAGCTTCATCCATTTCGGCCACTGCGATCCAATGCAGTCTCAGACGGTACCCAGCCACCGTTGGTCTGTTGCCAGGGCCACTTGCCAGCCACTACGATTCCTTCTCAGAGTAGTGACCGCAGTTCTAAATGGAAGAAGAGAAATGGAACACGAAATAATTGTGCAGTGCGTCGCTCGATAAGCTGCATTTTTTGAGCCGAACACCTCAATTCACTTTACAGGAAGATAAAGAGCAGAAATAAAGCCGCAACCGCCAAATGGAAAGAGCAGCAGCGGAAATGTCCAGCGTTGCACAAGACATCAAGGCTTTGATCAGGCCTGATGAGTCATGTAATTGTGTTTCAGGGACAAAACAACCAATACTGCAAGATGAGAACACACCGCACCAGGAAGATGAAAAGCAACTTGATTTGTGTTCTGAATCAACTTGCAGGAAGTAGATTATGCAATAACCGACAGCGAATGATTCAGAACACAAATTTTCGAAACCTGCAAGTTGATTTCATATCGGAAGAACAAGATACATCTGCATCACATGAAGCCTAGCCATTTGCTACACTAAGAGACCACGATAGATCAAACTTTACTACGACAGAACACACCATCAGAGACGCTTTGGCGGCAAACGAGTAGTTTGTACAACTCCCAACCAACACCACACCAGATCAGAGCTACTACGATCTAAGCAACCCAGCTCACGCGGACACCTTCCTGGCCTTCTTGGAGGCGGGGGACTTGACAGTCTTGGGCTTGGCCTTGGCCTTGGCGGCGGGGGACTTCTTCGGCTTCGCCACGACCTTCTTCTTCTCCGGTGCCTTGCGCTTGGTCCCGGCGGCGGCGGCCTTCTTGGGCTTGGCTGCGGCGGCAATCTTCTTGGCCTTGGCGGCGTCCTTCTTGGCCGGCTTGGGCGCGGCGGTCTCGGCGGCGGCTGGCTTGGCCTTGGGCTTGGGGGCGGCCTTCTTGGCGGGGTCGGAGAGCTTGTAGGAGGCCTTGACCTTGACGAGCTTGCCCTTGGCGGCGAACCCGCGCAGCTGGATGGAGAGCATCTTCTTGAAGTTGGCCGGCAGCGACGCGCCATGCTTATCCTCCATGTACTTGGCGATGGCGACCGAGCTGGAGCCGGTCCTATCCTTCAGCGCCGAGATCGCTTCCTTGATCATCTGCAAGGGCACGCAACAGAACAAGATTCAATCAACCCACAATTCCGACGCGACCCAATCAATCAATCAACGAAAACCGAACGCAGATCGACGGAGGCTCACCTCGAAGTAGGGCGGGTGGGAGGCCCCGGCGGCGGCCGCCTTCGGCTTGGCGGCGGCGGGCTTCGGCTTCGGCGCCGCGGCAGTCTTGGCGGGGCGGGACGCGGGCTTGGCGAGAGCAGGCATCGTGGCTAGTGGGATCGCGACTTGCAGAAGAGACTCTAGAAACTGCAGCTGTGGTGATTTTGGAGCTGAAGCTGTGAATGGATAGACTCGGCTGGACCGGGTCGCCTCGTTTTATAGGCGGGGAGGGGAGGCGGGGAGGGGAGCGATCCGGCGGGAGGGGAATTCTGCGTCCTGATTGGCTGGAGAGGCGACGCCACGGATCGCGATCGGCGGGAGGAGGACTGAGCGCATCGGGGCCGTTGGATGGAGTGGGCGGTGCGGGCGCAGGCCATTGTGCGCCGCCCGACGCGCACAGCGGGAAATGCGATTTTCTATCTTGAAACAAAACCGCGGGAGCGCCTGTCAGTGGAACCCGTGCACCGTGGACCGGTGAGTGGTAGTCCTGCTCTCGCTGTGGACGTGCGCCATGGGTGGGCGAATGGGGTTGCACTGGTTTCCCGGTGTTCTGCGGAACAGGTGCACGAACATACTGATGGGCGTGGATTTGCACGTGGTTTCAGGCCATCGGTTCCCAATCTGGATACGGGTCTATCCGGAATTTTCAAGAACCTGGGCTTACCAAAATGCCCCTGGTCTCAGTTCTTTTTTCAAAAAACTACCTTTGGTCTCACGCAAACAAACTGTCGAGCCATTATGCGTATTCTTGGAGATAGAAGCGTCAATGTTGATCTTCGTCCATCATGCTGAAGACAGGATCCGACAAGGGATATGGGCCTACCCGAACCCTACTTCTTTGTTGTTGGTCTTATCACCCCTAATACCTCCATAAATCTATCAACAAAGCTATGTGATAAGGACTCTGAACAACATGCTCATAGATTGCCTTTGCGTCGAGCATATTGTATCGCAAAGAGAGTGACCACCGCCCTTGTTAGGTTTTGGTGTCTAAGCCTTATCATCGACAGATCCACCCTCTTGCATCGTATACCAGAATATCATTGAATGACCTCTATCTAAGCGAAATTGATAAAACTCCCCCCGTCGACCATCTCAAAAGTCCAACTTCGACCTTCATACCAAAGTTTGTACATGCCACGCACATCAACTATCTCATGGAAACTCAATACGTAAGCATAGCTAACTCCTCTCCTGAACGCCAATATGTCCCAAACGATTTAGTACTTCGTTGAAGTCATAAATACACATCCACAACAGTGGGGGCAACGACTTAACTTAAGCATGTCCTATGTCTTGTGCCGTTTCACTACTTGTGCTTCACCAACCACATGTGACTCCATGGTTCCTTCCTTTCTCCGTCAAAGGCAAAATCTTGACTCTGGTATTACATATGAAATATCAATTTCACCACTACAACCAATACTTCTTACAGTAAAAAGAATTATCGTAGTCTAGTTTGCTTGATACCTTCAACCCGCACAATTTGGGGGCTTTGGTTGCCTGCATATGTCCTCAACTAGGCTCTCCGCGTGCTAGATGTCTGTTTGGTTGCGGTAGCTGTTGGACCAGACTCCCTTCATGCAAGATTCTCCTTGCAGCCAGGATTTAGAGCGCGTGATTGGTTCTGCTCTAGGCGCAACCTAGCTCACATCCATCGGCCAAGCTTGTTGGCACCAGGCTCAGCGCATTCAAGTCACGTATGTTTGGTTGGTTGCTTTGTGGTAGCCAGGTCCGCAAGAGGAGTTGTTTAGTAGCCGCTCATCCCGCATCACTACTCTCTTCTCTGTGTCCATGCCATGCGAGCACGCTCCTTGCACCATGCCAGCCAGCCCTGAAAGAACTAGAATCCATCTATGTTTCATAAGAGCCTGGTCGGAGAGAAATCTTGCATGCGGGTGGACAAGCTCTGGCAGCCAAGCATCCAAACATGCGGTGAATTCCTGCACGCAGCTAGTGAGGTTGGGCTTCTCCGAACCAATCACACCCGAGCATTTCTATCGGGCCAGGCTAGAGCAATACAGGTACGATCGCGCAGACTGCATGAGATGAAAATGGATACAGTGCAACGGCGCCTCCTGCGTCTAAGCAACTAATCAGCTTCTCTACTCGGCCATGCTACACGCTCACAGGCAACCAAATACTGAGCAATTGCATGGTAGCAACCTGGCCATGGAGCGCATGTCTCGGCCAATGCGATGCAGGTCGGGCCATGTGGGAAACCAAATAGGCCCTTTGAATATGTGTTTCTAGGAAAACATCATGATAGGGGCATAAATCTTCGTCAACTCACGAAGCTCCTTAATTGTCACAACATTGCTGATGAATCCACAACGATTCTAGCTTAAACCACTCATTGCTCCTAGCGGCGCTCCTCGAGGGAGCTCGCTGCCAACTCCCTCCTACGCATCACTCCTACGTAGGGTCCTGGGAGGTCCTTCAACATCCACATCGCCATCTGTTGATCTCATCGACGACATATCATCCATGGCTTCATGCTAACCTCGACTTTCCTAACTCACAAACGCTAAGTTATATCTCACCAAGACCAGATAACTGCTCAAGTGCAGACCCTTGGTTAGCCCGGGTGGGGGGAGATAGAGTGGGGTGTGCAGGGCATTTGCCGTCTCAAGATTTCGTTAAAGCAAAAACACCGCTGGAGTCACCAAAACCCTAGTTTCTTAGGTTATACTCATGTGGCTTCCTAGGTAATATTATTAGAAAAAAAATCATGTTCCACTTTTTTTTTCTTTGGATTATTGGAATGGAATAAAGAGGCTTAGATCATTTTTTTTTTTAGAAACACGTATCATTAGACCTTTCGTTTTTGAGAAACAGAAACCTGTTTCCGTGCAGCTTTGTTGGGCCTGGGTGGTGTAGCAAGGGGTCGTGTACAACGGGCTCCAAGGTTTTCTCACACTGCACTGTGTCGAGTCCACGCACCAGCGTCAGCATCAACAGGTCACTTTGTCCGTTCGCCGGCGAAACATGGAGCTGCCGACGGCCAACCCGGGCTTCCG
Source organism: Bothriochloa decipiens (assembly GCA_023333625.1). Taxonomy (NCBI): domain Eukaryota; kingdom Viridiplantae; phylum Streptophyta; class Magnoliopsida; order Poales; family Poaceae; genus Bothriochloa; species Bothriochloa decipiens. The sequence goes on along the minus strand of CM041640.1, from coordinate 8,433,623 downwards.
TCTCGGCTGCCAGGAGGCTTCCGCGATGGGCTTGGGGTTGGCGCCACGGCTGCCACTGCGTCGTCCCGCCGCGGTCTCCCGGCATAGGTTTGGTATCCCTGACGTCTTCGATTTCTGCCGTTTGTTCCGTTCCTATATATGGAGAGTTGCAGTCAATTGAAGCGTAATCTCATTCTTCATTCTGCTTGCTTAGTCTGCCCGCTCACTCATGCAATTGCAAAATCGTATAGTCCATAACTCATATCCTCAAAAACTGTCCTCCCAAAAAAAGAGGAAAAGAAATCTGTCGGTTTTTTTGTAGTACAACAATTTTCCCCATTCATGTACACAATATAAATTAGCTTCGCAGAACGTAGATCATCAGATGCTTCTTAGCAGGATTTGGATGGTGGAGAATTGGAGACCAAGGATGAGCAGTTCTTGCCTTGGATCGTGCGAACCATTGCCTTTTGTGCTCTATAAACAATGTGAATGCGATGTTACTTAAGTTAGGAACAAGCATATAGAATGATGTCTGATGGGGAAAGCTTCTGTAGGAAAAAGAAAAGGCAGTATTGTATCATATGAAATGAAACATGGACACCAATTAAAATTAACGAGCTGCAGGCAGTGCTAGAACCGCAACCTGTTTGCTAGAAGACTTTACCAGTCCTAGCAGGTCATTTTTTTAATAAAAAAACTAGATGATGTTTTTCTTTGTGGACATAGTTCTTCTTCATTGAACTGCAATTTAACCTCTCTTGTAACAAATACAGTTATTGTGGACTTATACAGCATTGTCCAAACACAACTTTGAACTTTGACAAGATTTTTTCCCAAAATCCATTAAATTGCAATATTAAGCATTACATTCAGAAGTCTACTTGATATCTTTTCATGTTCCCTGTTTAATTATTTAAATATCATTCTAGTAAAAGTTTAAGCCATTTGACGGTTTTTGCAACCAGAGGGAGTCCACAACTTGCCTGATCTCTTCTTTGGTCTCTCTGTACTACTGAAGATATATATAATAACCTGCTTCTTTTTTTTTTGGGAAAGATTGGGCTTGAGTGTCTAGATAACTTATTCTGCATACATTATCTGTACTTCCAACACAACTATCTAACATGTGCAGGACTGGCAAAGGGAAGTTTCCAGTGACAGCAACCAGTCTAGATGACTATCTTCCAATGCGAAGCACTGAAGTGAAAAATCGGTAACTTGTTTAATTCAAAGCGAGTGCTGGCACTTTTTTTTGTTCCTTAATTAATAAACTTACCCGAATCATACTTTCTAGCACTTTAGCTCGATACCACTGGGTGTGCTGTTAACTTTCATGAGTAAAAATAGCTGTGTATATCAATTTTAAAACTAGAAAACTAGGCGTGGCTTTGCCGTGCCCATCATGAGTGTTGTAGCCATATCTCTGTGTTGGATTAATCTATTTTGTTGCTTCTCACCAAACAACAATGCTATGTACATATATGCGCAGTTTAACTATCCTTGGCTGCGAAAGATTAACTTTTATAACCTATGAACACCATATTTGCATTTTAATAACCATGTAATTGGGGCTGGCCTGCCATAATAATAGATGAATAAGAAAGATAACGTTGCTAGATGTAGCAGTCACCTCTCCATAAGTTTTTTTTATATATATGGTCCAGTCTAAAATCACGCCCGCCCGCTAAAGTGGAATCGGGCTAAAATCATGGGGGTGCAAGCTCTTGTGCGCACACAAATTAAATTTCCAAAAGATACATTGGAAGATATAATATATAACCATTAATTTCAAGTTCTTCTACCCCTGAGCCGTCTGTTGTACAATAATTAACCATAGAAAGAATAGCCACCATCTTTCTTTTAGAACAGAAATTTAAAGTTGACATAAACTGAAGCTGCACTATCTTCTTTATAATTCTGAGGTCGATGGAATTCCTATGTTAAAAAAAAAGTTTCAGTAGCAACGATAGGACAACAGATATAAAACTGAAGAATCAAATTCTTAAGCTTGATGCTACAATGTACGCTGAGGTACCAATACTCTTCTCCCTTTGTAGCACTACTACAGATATGAGTTCCCAAGGTCACTTAAGAACTTTGAAGTTCTCAATATCACTGCTTGTCGACTTACCTAATTATGTCAACACAGAGGAAAATAATGCATGGATGATGACATATTATTCTGAGAGCTCTAGTCCTACACATTTCATGGGCTAAAGAGGATGGATTAATTGTACTAACCTTGAAGACTCTGGATTCATTGTTAAAAAAAAGGCTAGATAAAGTATACTAATTAGTATGATCAATACTAACTTCATGTTGCCTTGTAACTCTGCTCCAATTAGTTATGGAACCCATATATAGCAGGACTCAAAAACTGAATTTGTAACTGAATTTATATTGAAACGATATGAATTGGCAAGAACGAAGATAGAGAACAGAGTATGATTAAAAGTGTTAGTTTTAAGTTTGCTCTGTTTTACAATTCCCCAAAGAAAATAGTGCTTAGTTAACATAATAGTTTTGATCGATTGGTGAGACAATGTTTGCTAGTCTCAAATGTAAATGCTTTCACATAAAAATAGTTGTGGCTAGTTTATATGAAGAGAGAAACATATGCACTGCTAACTTTCTTATCGGGTTTAACATTTTAGCACATCAACAAATATATTGTATATCAATTCCAAACTATTCCATGTAGTACCTACCAGAATCTTACAAGAGTACATCAGAATCATGATCTCACTTATACGTGTTGCAAATGTCAGTTAAATTCTTAAAGTACACTACCATATGATAATTTACATGAAGCATGCTGTCACTGTCTTATTTTGGTCTCGACGGATTTGTTTTCTTGCACCATTGTTAGTTTCTGCAAAATAAGAAATTATAGACTCAATGAAATTTACACAAACCAAAATCTAATTACAAGGATGAGTAATTGGAAGCAAGCTGCTTTCAATACGAAGTGACGATCAAGCATTTGTAGACTGCCAGGTTCAACCCGTGAGAGGCTGAGATCTAGTGGCATGCTACACAAAGGATAACAACTTAACAAGGGGTTGTCACTGAGCACAGGTTCGCAGTGGGCGAGCGCGAGCACCATTTGCTCCTGGCCTCCTGTGGGATCTACACCGCCTATGCTGGCGTCGCGGCGCCCACGCCGTCATCGGCCTGCTACGACAATATTTGTCTTTAGCTGGGCGAGCCGGCGAGGACCTGCGCTAGCGTGCCCTTGGGGAAGATGAGGCTGTACTGACGAGGCGGCACGATGGACGTAGCACAGTAGGTTGCCCAGGGTCCAGGGCCATGGAAGGGGCCGTGTCGAGTGGGGGAGAGGGATGAACGAGGAGTGGCTGATGGCCGATGGTGGAGGACGTGGTCGATCTGTGGGCAGAGCATGGCGGACCGGCAGAAAGCTCCTAAGGGAGGGGTGGCGGCGGTGGCGCAATTGCAGGTGGGGATGGGTGAGAAGTGAGATCGATGGAGAATTCGAGACAGGGTGAGAGGAGCCGATGGGTGCGCCGTACGCGCTGGCACGGTACCCCGGATGGGGTTGTGACGCTGTGAACATGTGGCAAGATAAGAGGGTAGATCTCATGGTGCGGATTTCGTTATCAGAAGATAATAAATTCAGTCTGTACTAGATGTTTTATGGCTATGTTTGCCCTTTTATTCTGAACTTATATTGTCGAAACCTTAAAATGTCATGAAAAAGTAATTCATCAACAGCTACCATTTGCCAATTGGAACATGAAGTCAGCTTATCCATACCATGATATAAAGATTTGCTCTTTTGCAATTGATTCATTGAGTTTGTTATCTTCAAGATAGGTATAGTTCTTATTTCAATAAGACTTCAAAGTCATGCCATTGCCCATTTTGATCTTACATAATGCATACATACTTGGTGAATGATGATGAGTTTAAGTCTTGCATGGAGAAACATTTACTTGATTGAGAAGCAGAAAATGTTCTTGCTTTTCATTAAGCCAATCCTGCAAAATTAACCTGATTATGGCATATCACCCTTGTCTCTGCAAGTTGGCAACTTCTTACAGGAAGAGTCTAGCCAAAATGCTAAATGTGAACTCAATATATCATAATATCTATTTGTCGATAATGTGATGCTTCTATTGTAATCTGAGTTCACTTGTTTACGGATTGGAGCAAAGTGGCATCATACAAACTCTGGTGACTGCAATT
>CM041640.1:8271860-8429035 GCA_023333625.1 Bothriochloa decipiens | reverse complement strand
GGTGCCACTGGAGTTATTTCGGTGGCAAGCAACCTTGTCCCTGGTCTCATGCGTAGTCTCATGTATGAAGGGGGGAACGCATTGCTAAATGAGAAACTGTTGCCTCTGATGAAATGGTTATTCTGTCAGCCGAATCCCATCGCACTCAACACTGCTCTGGCCCAGCTTGGGGTGGCAAGGCCTGTTTTCAGATTGCCGTATGTTCCTCTTCCTCTTGAAAAGAGGATTGAGTTTGTCCGGATTGTTGAAACTATTGGACGGGGAAACTTTGTGGGACAGAAAGACGCACGTGTTCTCGACGATGATGATTTTGTTTTGATCAGTAGGTATTAGTAAGCGAAGCTTGATAGTCCTATGTATTTTGATGAATAAAACTAGCAGCATGTTATAAGGATTTTTCAGATTTTTGTAAACAAATAAAACTACTGTCATGTTATAATTCCTGATTTGGCTTACAGTTTTCTGTGGATCTAGGTAGGCCATTTCTTATGCGGAACTGGCCTAGATCCATTTTAAGAAATAAAGTAAGAGATGTATAGCATCACTTCTTATTACGTTCTTCTTCTACTTATGGGAGAAATACATTTCTTCTAGCTGTACATGACCCCAAGTCCTGGTAACGAGCGTCGTTTAACCATCCCTAGTCTGTTCTGTCCTCTTCCTCCTCGTCCACTGAGTGGCTCTTGGTGATGGAGGACACGAGGGAGAGGGGCGCCTGCTTGGCCCATCGCTTGATGTCGTGCACCCTCTTGCTGGCTCTCTTCCCTCTGCCATTCGGCTTCACTGCGCCGTTCTGACGGTCCTTGGTGATGGCGATGGCCAGGTCGTTGGGGAAGAGCGATCGCCAGACGAGCGCGTGCAGGAGCGTCGACACGAGCAGCATCGACACCATGGTCGACGACATGAGGGAGAGGCTCAGCGCGAGGGCCCTGCTGGCGAAGCAGGGCACAGCCTCGGCATACTTGACGGTGGCCAGCGACGCCGTGGTCATGGGGAACGTGTACGACCACCACGCGAGGGAGAACCTGCATCATACGCGTCCACAGCTAGCGGTCAGTTCGTCGGCCGCGCCGACGATCGAGAAGTCGAACAGGAAGATCGAGCTAGGTAGTACTCACCGGAATCCCCGGAAGAAGTTGATGCGCACGACGAGGGACAGGTACAGGAAGATGGCCATGAAGAAGAAGGTGCGTGCCACGGCGTCGAAGCTGCCGTAGATGGCGGCCCAGGAGAGGCTGGCGGCCGACGGCGTGGCGATGAACATGGAGTACACCGGGTGCAGCTCCTTGGGAAGCGCCTCGTTGGTGGGCAGCCGCTGGTACAGCGTGACGAACACGACGATGTAGTGCGAGACCCCGATGGCCCACAAGAGCTTGCCGGCCTCCGCCCACCCGACCCTCGCCGCCAGTATGGCCCCGACGAAGTTGCCCACCACCGAGAGGTGGGACGACGGGTTGGCCACCTTGCACAGCCGCCGCTTGCCGCCGGACAGCCACTGCCCGTAGATCTTGAGCTCCAGCGCGAAGAGCGGCAGCACGAAGGCGCACCACAGGGCCGGGTGCGGCCGCTCGGGCTCGTAGGTGCGGGGCAGGCCGATGGTCACGAACATGGCCGCGATCCACGGCGCGAAGAAGAAGTTGACGCGGACCGGGTGGAAGTACTCGCGCCGGATGGCCTCGAAGTAGAAGACGCACTTGAGCGTGTAGGTGACGGACGTCGCCACGAGCACGGTGACCGCGAGCAGCCACAGCGCGACGTTGATCATGGGCGTCACGTGCAGGAAGCGCATCGCTGGGCTCGCCGCCAGAGCGCCCCACAGGATGGCCTGGCTGCCGAGTCCCAGGCATATACCGAAGCAGCCGATCGGGAACCGCAGCAGGAACGGCCACACCTCGTCCTTGGGCAACAGGATGTCCTCGTAGTCCTAGTAGAGAAACCATGTCCACGTTTCATTCAAGTGTCAGTGAGACGTGCATGCATACAGCATACATCGTGACACGAATGCCAAGAACGATCGAAGAGACTACTTACGCGGACTTCGTCGAGCTCAGGGCCGCGGAGCGCGGCGAAGTAGCGGCCGGCGGGGACGCTCTTGTTGAGCGGGTCCTCTGACGTCCTGCCGGCGGACTGGTCCTCGACGTGCGTCGGCAGCTCGAGGTCGGACTCCCTGATCCTCGTCGGCAGCAGCGAGTTCTGCTTGCTCAGCGTCGACTTGGTCCGGAACATGCTGAAGTCACCACCACCCCTGCGCGCGGCACCGTCGGCGCCGGCCTGGCCCAGGCCGCCGCTGTGGTTGAGCACTCCGAGGCTCCTGCCACTGCGCGGGAGGGCGCGTTGGCCCCTCCCGCCGCCGTTCCTCCCCCCTCTCTCCATGCCCAGCACCGTCACGCCGCTGCCGAGCGAGACCTGCCGGCTGAAGGCCCTCTGCATCGGCGGCGGCCTCCGGTCGCCACGGACGTTGAGCGGCCCGCTCATTGCCATCGGCCTCGAGTCCTCGGGCGGGGCCGCGCGGATGTCCGCCGTTTGCTGGCCCCTGGAAGAGGACGAAGGATCGGCTGCCATTGCTGCAGCTAGGCAATGATCGTGGTGTGAGCACAAGCGCCGATCGAGTTGTGTTATGTGCGGCGGCGCCAATATATGCCCGGCCACGGCAGTATGTCAACCGGCCGGCGCTTTCACGTGCACCGGCCGGCGCCACCGCGTGCATACGTGGAGACGGCCGGGGCGAGGGCTGGCCATTGCTATCCAAGTGGTTGGTCGATGGGGAGGAGATAGATCTCTGCTGGCCGTGCCTTTTTGCTCCAAAGGAAGAAGCCAGTGGCCAAGTCACGAGATGTGAAATCCATTGGCTGTCATCTGCTCCTACAGCGCTGTTCGTGAGATCTTCAGAAAGTTGAGCTTCATGCATGCCCTCATGATAGATGCTACCGTGATATACCGTATGCATAAGAGGTCGAGATTCCAGAAGAGCCGATGGCCTCCTGCTGACTACCGAAGGCTGGCATTCAGCAGCAAAAGAATCTACATAAGAGGTCGAGATTCCAGAAAAGCCGATGGCCTCCTGCAGACTACGGGAGGTTGGCATTCAGCAGCAAAAGGCTCACGGGCGTGTTGCCAGTTTGGCATGAAAGCGTCCATGGTGGATTCCAGGCACGTACGCACGCAAGTCTCACGAAGCAAAGGAGCCAAGGGAAGGCTAGTAGGCCAATTGAGCAATCCAGATTGTAGGACGAATGGCGATTCCGCTTGGCTCAATAGAATGTGTTCCAATATGAAGCAAAAACTTTAGCACGAAAAAAAAAAAAACATATGTGATTTCGAACCTTTAAAGTTCAGAAGATGTGCACGACAAAAGTAAGGCCTGTTATTGATTATATGAGGTAAAATAGCATCAAAATCATGAATCGCGTCATGTGGTTTTCTTAATCATCTTGCAGCATTTCTGAATGCAGATGCATACATGTAGTGCTGCAGTATTTGTAGTTGTATCGGTGGAATGGCACCTTGCCAGCCAAGGAAGTGAAACAGCACGAACACGAATTGTCATCTGGTACTGCCCTCTGCGTGGTTGCTGCTGCACCTGACGCGCCAGCTCCGGCAGATTGGCCAGCGAGAGCTGCAAGTCTTCTCTCTGCTGCAGCTGCTCTCTTCTCTCTTTCTTCAGCTTGTTTTCTCTGTCGTTCCTCCTGATTAAGTTCAGAAACAAATAAATTAATAATCATGTGACATGTGTGTAGTTGAAAACTACTACTCAGCGATTTGCCAAGCGTGAAATCGTTCCTCTTTAGAACACATACCTCCTTTGCTATAAGTATTTGCTGTGGCGTCAGATGCTTTGGTTTAAGGCCTGGCACAGATGCAGTTTTGTTGGCCATTTGGCCGCTTGAAGTGCCTTTCACATCAGTTTGTGATTGTGATGCTTGAGCCTACAGTTCAACAGTACAAAATGGCATAAATAAGAAGGTAAATACAAGTCATTGAAAGGCAATTTAATATCTACGGAAGCAGTAGTGCTTGCACTTCGCTAACCAATAAATAATGAAATATGGATTAGCGAACTAAGCACTACAGGGGCGACCAGTGACACTAAACACCATTAAACTATACATTCATGAACAAGGATTAATTGGATTATACAACCAGATGCACTTGTAATTCTGTTCAGTACTAACCTTAGCCTTCTCCTTTTCCTTCTCTTCCTTTTCTCTTGCTTTTTTTAATTTCTTCAATTCCTTTGCACGTGCTTTCCTTTTGGCATCCTTGTCTGCCTATAGTAACATGCACAAACATGTTCAGTGCATTTACTTAATGAATTTTACAGTGGAAAACTTATAAATTCATGAAACGAGGGCACAGAAAACTCACTTGTTTCGCAGCTTGTGATTCTTCCATTTCTTTTGTTAGTGCACTAGGCACATCTGCAGCATGCCAATCCCATTTGTCAAGGTTGAGCGCCATAAATCTTCTGAATGTATTCCTAACTTCCTTATCTGAAGCCAGCGAGTAAGGTGTCTTTCCTCTTGCACCTTTTATGCAAGGATCCAAACCCTGCTCAAGTAACTCCAGGGTCAGCTGAGCATTGCCACACTTTGCTGCCTCATGAAGAGGTGTTGTTTCGATCTTAGATGACGGTATGGTTGCTGCTTCATTTTTATTCAACAAGTCCAAACGGGCAGACAAGTCAGATATAGATTCCTCAGGGTCTGCAGCCACTTCCTTCTTTTTTCCTTGACTTTGTTCAACATTTTTCACAGTTCCAGCATCAGACAACGTTTCATCTGTGGTTGAACATTCCATCTCATGGTAGAGTTGTGTTAGGTTACAATATACCCGCTTAGCTTCCTTCAAGGTGGGACGATGAACAGTCAATGGAACTGGACGAATATCACAAGACTGAATTACTGACTGAGTCTTCTCCCCATCGAAGAGCATCTGTCGGTTCTTAGATGGAGCATAAATGAAGGCACAAACACATGTCTCAAAGTATGACTTCCATGAAACAATTAATTCTTGAACTTCCTGCAATAAGACACAAAAACGAAAGACACCTAAAAAATAAGCCAATGTGACATTTACTTTTAATGGGCACATATAAAAGTCAACAAGCACCAAACTCAACACCTTTTTCAGTGCTGCTTCAGTGTAGCGCCGTAGAGAAGCGCCTGCTGAGTGTGCAACTTTTCCAGTAGCATCTTTTCCAGATTGCCTCTTACCAGCCTTTGCTCTGACTACATACCTAAAGAATACATGAAAAAATAAGAACAATTTGTCATCAACATGGAGAAAACAAAGTATTGCCAGTAAAAGGTATGGGCAACAAGCTAGCCACAAAGTTAAACTATGCCCATCAGCAAAGAAAATATGTCACGGAACACAAAAGAGGAACTAGGAAGTCATTTCTGTTGATAGCAAGATTCACAGCTATATTTACATTGAACACAGGAAAGTAGAAGCTTTCTGCAGCACTCAAAAGACTCGTTTTTACTCGTACTGCTAGCACATAATAGAACACTGCTGTAGCCTAAGATTCCAACGTTATCAAGTAATGATGCAATATGCCTCACAAGTTCTTATGTATAAAAATTGAAACTGGCAATGCCGTTACCTATGAAATGTTTTATGAGCTACAATGGAATTTCCATCAAAAACACATCCAGCAAAATGTCCACCGCTTGTTAGTATAACAATTCTCAAATGTGACGTGTCATGAGGTTCACAAGTCAAACGCTTCACCCTATTCAACATTTCCTCCTCCGGTACACAAGATGCATTTTCCATCTGACCAGACTTGCAATCAATTAATGGTTCTTCATGTTCTTTCAACAGCAGGCATCTATAGATAGAAATCGTGTCACCCGATGCACGGCGAAAGTAAAGTTTCTTCCTGAATTCTTCCTTGCCTTTAACTGAGAGTACACGTTCTGATGCTGGTCCATTTTCTTGTTCATCCTCTGAACCAGAGACACTAGATATCTCCAAATCATCAAACAGAGAATCAGAATCTGCTTTGTCTAGGTCCTCTTCCTTTATAATAGTTTTACCAGCAATGCTCAACTTAACCTAATAGAATGCCAAAAAGAAGAAGCAAGAGGATCAATGAGATGAGACATAAATATGATATACTTAGCACATTATGAATGATATTTTGCAGAGAACCAAATAGTTATTGGACCATATGGAAATAGTAAAACAAGAGACAGCTACTCATTTTCATCCAAAGCACTATGCAAGAATATAACTGGTTATTTTCTAAGTATGTGAAAAATTGGCAACTAGAAAAAAAAATCATAGAGTATCCCAGCAGCACAGTACAGTCCAATGCAACAATTCTAATCTGACACTCCCCGGGTTTCTGGTTCTTAAATGTATGGTTTAGTAGCTTCAGTACAATGACAACGAGTTAGGTTCTGTTTTCATGGTTAAGGTCTTCCAAGCTGTATCTATATGATGTGATCAAGCTAGACTCAATTAGTAATAAGCCTCCTAAATTGTTTCTCTCCATTCTCCAATAAGTAATCAAGGAACTCATTCAACTCAACTATTCTTCCCAGGGACTGATTCTACCTACGTGCAAACATTTGATAATTGAGCATTCCATCTTCTAAATAATTCCAGTTATGATCAGCTCTGGCTGCTAAACAAAACGTTACGAGGATCCCTTAAAACCGTATCAATACCGCAAAGTACATACATTCTAAAAAAAATCAGATGTAGTCAAATGAAGAGAAAGGGCACAGATAGATACGTTGAGGCGGTGCAGGTCGGACTTGAAGTGCTGGCGCTGCTCCTGTAGCGACTCGAACTCGGCGGCACAGGTGTTGCACGTCCACCTGGACCCCGCAGCCTCTGAAAGTTGCTGCTGCTGCTGAGTCGGCGGCGGGTGGGAGGGTTCGGACGGTTCCACCGCGAAGGGGGCCGTGGAGGGGTGAGCCCGGAGGAGGACGGATGAGTCGAAGGAGTCAGAGGGGAGTTCGAAGAGCGAGCGAGGCGGCCTCTTCTCCGGCGGCGGCGCCGCCATCTAGGTGGTGGAAGGAGGAACCGGCGGCGGGGAGAGGGCGTGGATCCGATGTTCCGGGCGGCGTACGGTTCGTGAGTTTTGTGGGTTTGTGACTTAGTGACGGTGGGGCCGCTTCGGTCATCGAAAGTTTTTTTTTACAACATAACATTTCATTCAAATTAACAAGAAGAAGCTCATACAGAGTGCAAGGTTACATGAGTAAGTGTCTGAGATAAAAGGCACTGGACACTATAAGCTCTCAAAAAGCAATCAACCTAAAATTGTTGTACAGTCGTATCATCTGAGAGAGCTAGCCTAGCTAAGGAATCAGCATCTACATTTCGCTCTCTATTGATCTTGTAAGGATGAGACTGAATCATTGGAACACAATTATTAAATTCCTATGTGTAGATCTTCATTCTCCAATCTGGTGGATGATTATGGTTAGATGTAGAGAAGAACTGTAGTAGTTGGCTGCAATATGTTAAGAAGGTGATATTTGTGTATTGTAGGGCCATAGCAAGTTTGGCAGCGAGGGCCAGAACACCAACTTCAACCATTATCACTGATGAAACATTTTTCATGATCGCTTTGATGTGCGTCGTAGTTTTCGGTTGTACCTGCGAGTTGACAAACATAATACCTATACCAGCTGTTCATAGTGGCTGACCAGGGGCATCTGGGGAGATTGAGACATCGATGTAACATTTGATGCTTGGTAAAAGACTCTACACCTGAGTGGGTTGCACACTCTTGGACCTGCGTTTATTGAGTTTATACCTTGGATTTCGTAGTTGGGCTGTTGCTGCACATCCGAAGTAGTCTGTTGGTTCCCACCTGTAATAGAAATCGTCATACCTTGCCTTGGAGTTGGTATGTTGTCTTGAAGTGCAAGGGTGGGAGTTGTAGTTAAATCTTGTGGTGTTTCATTCAGTGCCTACTTATTAGTGTCGAAGTGGGCAAAGGTTGCGTAGTGGACTTGCCAGGAGGTCCAAGCCCTCCTCTGGAATCTGTGATCGTTCCTAGCCTTCCAAATATACCACAAAATAAAAAAGGGATTTGCATAAAAGATGATCAGTGGGGTTAGCCGTAAGATGTCTAGAAAGAGTTTGCTGCACACCATCATTCTCCAAAGAAATGTTGTCTACTATGAAAAGAGGGTTAGCAGTAGACCAAACAGATTTATGAAGATTACATTGGAAAAGAGATGAAGATCAGTTTTCAAGGCACCACAGTAAGAGCAATGTTGATCAATATGAACCAAGTACCTACCTGCTCTCTCCCCTATTACAAGGGCATATCGAATGAGTCTCCAAGCAAATATTTTTAGAAGATATGGAAGATGTTTAGTCTTCCAGACCTTCTGAAGAATCCGATTGGCATCTGATGAAATGCTTCTTGAGCCGTGGGTAGGTAACTGAGTGATATCTTGGGAGGATAAGTGATTGTAAATGGCTTTAGTGGTGCATCGGCCATCTTTAGCAGGGATCCATCTAAGAATATCCTCTTGATCACTATTTATGGGCTGAGTGGAGATGATGGTTTGGGTAGCTTGGTTGCCGAGGTGTTAGATACCAGATCCAGGTTCCAAGTGCGGGTCCCAGGGTGCCAGAGATCAGAGACAGTGGCAGGCAAAAGGGAGGTGGTGACAGGGGAGTTAAAGTGCTCATATATGTCAGTCCAGATAGGATTCCAAGGTGCAGACCAAATTGAAGAATTACCTACATGTATTTGATAAATGGAGTGTGTAGTGAGCTCTTCTTTAACCTGCAGAATAGAAGACCAGAAAATGGATCTAGGCCCATGATTAGTTGTAGTCTAGAATGACGCAAAGGAGAAATATTTAGCTTTAAGAACATTAGTGAGAAAAGGATTTTTGTTAGTTGCAATGTTCCAAGCAGAATGCATGATCAAGCTTTTATTAACAGTTTGCAAATCTCTAATTCCTAGACCCCCAAATTCAGTAGGTTTACAGATGTCATCTCATGAGTGATAAACTATAGGACTCGAGCTGTCTTCTTCCTTCACACCTGCCCACCAAAACCTTCTAATAATAGTGTTAATTTTCTCAATAAAAGTTTTAGAGAACAGTACTGTAGACATGTAATATATAGGGATTGAAGAAAGAACCGACTTAATATATTGAAGGCGACCAACATGATTGAGTTTATTAGCTTTGATGGTACCAAATTTGGCCATATATTTGTTGTAAATGAAGTCATATGCCTTGTTTTTATCTCTGTGACTAAAAATCATAGGATGCCCAAGATGCATAGTATTAGGATGTAAATCAGAGACAGGGAAAAGAGCTTTGATTTGTTTCTTAACATTTGAAGGTACATTCTTACTAAAAAGGATGGAGGATTTTTGATAGTTGGGGCACTGATCTGACCTTTGGCAAAATTCATTGAGGATATTTTTTATTGTCTGTGATTCAGCTACTGTAGCCCTTTCACATAGAATCAAATCATCTGCAAAAAGAAGTGAGTGGATGGCCGGACAACCCGGCCCTAGTTTGATGCCATCAAGATTATTGTTGTTAAAGCTTACTGTAGCCTAATTAAAAGTTCATTAATTGCTAGGACAAAAAGATAAGGAGACAAGGACGTCCTTGCCTAAGTCATCGAAAGGTTGTCCCTGGAAGCTGGAACACCGTTAGATTCAGAGATCGATGCCTCCATCTCATTTGATTCCTCATCACGATTTTCTTTTCTAGCAAAATCTATGCAGTAGTTCTACAACTTCTAGCGAAAATGCCTACATATGCGATAAATATTACTAAAAGAGTTTTTTATATAATTTAGTCAAATCTAACATACTTAGAGCGCTCTTCTAAAGTTAAAATCTTGTTTTTCAGGGCGGAGGACGTATGAACCTCGTTGCCCAACGATCATGATTTGCATCTCGAAGAATTTATTCAACAATTAGGTCATCTGTTGTGATACTTTTAAAAACTATAAACCCCTATTGCCGATCAAGTGTTTTTAGAATTGAGTCCATTGCTTGATGCACATTACTCTAACTCATATAAGGACACTTTGTTGTTCTAAATATTATGAACACGGATTGTGAAAAGTAAGAGGGCTTGTAAGAGAAAACTCGATAAAAGAATCGATTCACTCTTTAATACCTCTATCTATGTAAACTATAAGTAATTTTGTTTTAAAAAGTATATAAGTCATTTCGGCCTTTTCTAGTTCAAATATGTTTCTAGATATGATAGCGAAAGCAATGTGCCTAGAAAAGCTAAAAAAACATTCATTGTATATTTAGAAACAAAGTCTTAGATAGAGATTTGATTTTTTTTGGTTATTATTACCTATTTATCTTTTTCTCTTTTGTCTCATTGCTTCTATTTTCAAATGTCCCCTCATCATCCTCGATGCTTTAAATATACTGCCATGGTATTTAGTAGATGACCACTAAAACACTTAATATCAGAACTAAATGAGACTATAATAATGTGCTATAATTGTTAAATTATATATAGACACGGATAGCTTTACCTATTTGCCGCTACAGTTGGAGATTAAAAGCCTGATCATGCTTTCAAGGAACAACTTTCTTAAAAAAAGCTGAAACAATTTCATTATGAACCTGGAACATCTTTTAGTCTAAGCTATGATTTCATTTCTTGTGAGGTTATATTTTTCATCAAAACATAGTATTCATTTTCTAAATAATTTTGGCCTTTTTATTTTTCCTACAACAATATTTGAATTTTCAACTATAACTATTTAGTATAGAATACTTATTCTCTCTTTTTTGAAACAAAAACTTATTCTCTCTTGCCTGTTTTTAGAAAAAAGATTCAGACTACTAGTGTGGCATCTCCATTCAAAGTGAATGAACGATGATGAATATGTCACTAATTGTGGCTTTCAAAATATTAGTTAATTTGGAAATGGGAATTCTTTGGTTATGTAAACAGAATTGTTTAGTTGTTCCAATCTAAAAGTTCACATAAATTAGAACCTAGTTTAGTATTTAATCCATCCCAAATTATAAAAATGTTTGACTTTTTTAACTTCAAGTTTGACCACTCGTCTTATTTAAAAAAATTATGCAAAATTAGTCAAGTTTAAGTCATTCTTGAAGACCTGTTATGAAAGAATGCATGTCAAAAGAAGTGATATTTTTAACAAATTTTTGAATAAGACGAACCGTCAAACTTGGTGTCAGAAAAATCAAATGTCTTATAATTTGGGATGGAGGTAGTAGAAAGTTAGGAACCACAAAAACTAATTTGCATCTCATTTGCAACGGAATTAATACAGGGGTGAGCATAACTTTCCACAAGCAAAATACTATGACACCCTGATTTCGAACCTGGAAAACATTAGGTGAATTTGATTTATTGCAAATAGGTGTTTACATTCATAGGCCAACTATAAAAGTTTTATGAAATACTTTTAAAACTTGTAGCACGTTAGAAACCATGTATTGTTGCATTCATGCTGCTGCATAAGTTTTGATTGACTTGTTTGAGCTTGATGTTTAATTATTGCTTTGCTTTCTAGCTTTTAACATGCTCTAACTTGTTCCCATTAACCCTAGACTAACCTAACCTAGTCTAACTAGCCTAGGCCAGTCCCTAGTGGACCCTGGTCAACACCAGCCTCTTCTGGCCAAGTATGGCCAGCCACAGCCGGCCATGGCCAACTACGGCCAGCCATGGCCGAGACCAGCAGCAGCAACCGTTGGCTAGCAGCAGCCAGGCTTGGCCACGGCCGGCCACGGCCAGCCGGGCCAGCCAGCGCAGCAGGCCGCAAGGCAGCCCGGCTAGCAAGCCGTAGCCGCGCGCGTGCCAGGCAGGCCGCCCGCGAGGGCGGAGCCGAACCGCGGCCCAGCCGCTCTGCCGCCGCGCTGAAAGCTCCATGTTTAGTTTTGGATAATTGATGAAACCTAGTTACTAACCTTTGACTCAAAAGTGGATATGAGATAGGTTGGTGACACTAGGTGATGGAGCATGATGGCTAGGTGGAGAAGGTCACAAGTTCATGATAATAGAGATGGTGGACATGTTTTGATGATCATTTGCTTCGCCTTTTGAAAAATGAGAAAGACGAAGACAAAACCATGGATTTCAAGGCAAAGGTATTAATTGGGTTTTATTTGACACTCAAGACACCATAGAGGATGTGAGTGATTTAGGTTCGATAACCATACTATTAAGGAGAATATTATGATTGCTTTACTCAACTAGTGCCACTAAAATGTATTTTATTTTGCATATGCATTGGGGTTTAGCGGCTTGGTAAAATGGTTTAGAATTTCCTGCAAAAAGCTTGGAGTAATGCTATCTCGAGCGCTAAAGTGTTTTGGTATCTTTTTGTTGAGATGGTACAGTATTTGGAGATGTTTCCGTGAACTCGTGTGCTTAGAAAAGAGCGATGATGGTTCTTGGGTTGGATAACTGCTTTGATCTATTATGAATTGGATCAAGTGGCTATGTGGTTTGTGTATCCCTCTAAGTAAGCTTTCCAACGAGTCTAAGATCATCAAAAATAGAGTTTGGAGCTAAGAGATATGCTCATTTTAGTGCGGGGTGGTGCTGGACCAGCGAAACTTCCGATGGGTCTGAACCGGAAGTCCTAGTCAGCCTAGCCCGAGCAACCGCGCGCCCCGATTTACTTCCGATTGGTGACTGGAAGTTTCGGTGTAGTTCCGATGGATGACTGGAAGTTCCAGTACTCTGACCGAAAGTTCCGATCAGCCCAGTTTTCAGCACAACGGTCGGATCTCAATTGTTGGATCTGAGATAGACCGAAAGTTCCGATGGGTTCCACCGGAACTTCTGGTAGTTCATCTGAGCGTTAGGTATATAACCCGTCTGACCCCCATTTCTCAGGCATCCACTTCATTTTCCAACAAAAAAGCTGAGCAGTTGCCTCCTCTCTCTTGTTCTTCCCCATTGCAAACTCTAGAACAAGAAGCTCTCAATCCTCCCTCTCTCACTCCTAAGCTTGTGTGCTCCATTCAAGTGAGAAAGCTTGCTCTAGTGATCGATTTGAGAGCTCCAAGAGGATCTCCTCCCTCTCCTCTCCACTCCATGGTTGGTTTCATTTGGTGAGAGGTTAGGAAACCCTAGGTGCATGTATTTGTGATTCATATTTGTGGCACTAGGTGTGTGATTGCAATTGTGATATTCTTATTACTCTTGGTGATTGCCGTCACCTAAACGGGTGGTGTTGGATTGATTGGTAAGGGGATTTGTGATTGTGTCCGCCTGCCAATCAAGGTGAATTTGTGAGGGGTTGTTGTGCTTCCCCGACGGAGGGCCTAATTGCAACTCTAGTGGATTGCTCGTGTCATTCAACTTCTCACCATTGGTAGGTTCTTGTGGTGCCGTGGAGAGGCTCAGTGTGTGATTCTGATTAACCACCGAACCACGTGGTGTAGGGGGACACAACGAGGACTAGCTTGCCGGCAAGCAAGTGAACCTCGGGAGAAAAATAATTGTGTCATCTCTTGTCTCCCGGTGACTTGGATTGAATGATATATATATTATTGGGATTAATTATTTGGAGATTGGAATCATCCTTGACTCATCGACGTTGGTATATAAATCAAATTCCTCTCTCTCTTTCTTTCTTGAAATATGTCTTGTGTAGTAGTAGTTGCATAGTTTATCTCTCTAGTGTTGCTTAGCTTCTTAGTTGTAATTACCTTGTTCACTAGAAGTAATTTAGCAACCTAGCCTTGTTGGTGTAACTAGAGATTTTAGTCTATCTTGCTAGAATTATTTAGAGGGCTTGCATAATCTTAGTTGAGCTAGTGCTAGTGTTGCTTCACCATCTTTCGTACTAACTCTTTGTCTTAGTGCTTTGCAAGAAAATTTTTATAGGCTATTCACCCCCTCTAGCCATTTAGGACCTTACACATGGCATCGGAGCTAGGACACCGTTTAATTGAGGTTTAACAACCTACGATGAAGAAATGGCTCAATTAACAATTCACATCAACAACACCAAGAGGGCACCTCCCTTTGATGGCACCAATTATGCATATTGGAAGGTAAAAATGATGGGCCATCTCAAGTCAATCAATAGAGAGGTTTGGAAGGTGACCAAAACAAAGTTTGAGGTTTCAAATCCGGAGGCACCTACTCCCATTGAAGAAAGAAAGCTTGAATGCAATGATAATGCTATTAGTGCTATTCATGAAGCTCTTGATGATAAGACATTTGAGATAACCAAGAATCTTGAGGTTGCACATGATGTATGGGCAAAACTTGTAGAATCATTTGAGGGCACCAAGAGTGTGAAGACCGCAAGAGCATACATGCTCCAAGAGAAATTCTCAAGCTTCAAGATGAAGGATGATGAGAGTGTACCGGAGATGTTTCATAGGTTGCAAGTGATTGTCAATGAACTCAAATCACTTTGTGAAGAAGTGAAGGACTCTCAATTCTCAACAAATTTCTTGAGATGTCTACCCAAGAGGTTTGACACATTGATCACCGTGATGGTGAAGACCACTATGACGGAGAACCCAACTCCAAATCAAGTTCTTCAAGAAATCATGGCCGATGATGAATTTAGACAAGATTGTGAAAAGGAAGAGTTGGTCAACAAGATGAAGAAGAAAGATGATGACAAGAAGAAGAGTGTAGCATTCAAGGCTACATCATCCAAAAACAAGGGCAAAAAGAAGCAAGATTCATCAAGTGAAGAAGAGGAAGCTAGCTCTAGCAATGAAGATGATGGTGATGAGTTGAGTGCTCTGTTTATCAAGGTTGGCAAACTCTTAAGAAAGAAGAGCTACCAGGGAAGAAGAAAGAAAACTTCATCCAAAAATAGTGAACATTCTATGAAGTGCTTTAGATATCATAGCAAAGATCATCTCATTACCAAGTGTCCATATCATAGTGATGATGAAGATGTTATCAAGAAGGAAAGGAAGAAGCAAAAGAAGAAACAAGAAAAGGGTGAGGCTTCTCAAAAGGAGAAGAAGAATGAGTCTCATGTTGCTACCGGATAGTGAGGCCTCCTCAAGTGATGAAAAAGAGGATGACAAGAAAAGCAAGAAGAAGGGGCATGCTAGCATTGCAATCCAAGAGAAGATCTCTTTTTGACACTCCATCGACATGCTTCATGGCTAAGGCCAATAAGGTACATTCTGATGATGAGAGTGATCATGCTAATGATAGTGATAATGATAGTGATGATGATGAACCCACTAAAGATGAACTTATCACTATGCTTGAAGATTGTAAAGGTGCTTTTAAAGAAACTAGAAAGGAATGCAAGGGCTTGCGTAAGGATAAACAATACCTTATGCAAGAACTTGATGAGCTTAGAACATCTTATGAGAGTCTAAAGGAAGACCATAAGAAGCTTCAAAAGGCTCACTCAAAGCTTGAAAAGGCTCGTTCCTTTATAAGTGAGAAATGTGATAACATGCCACCTCAAGTTGAAAAAGTTGAAACATGCAACATAGGCATATCTTGCGACATCATTAATGAATCTTTTGACAAGCCTATTGTTGTTTGTCCAACTAACCCTTCTTGTAGCACATCCACTTCTAGCTCATCTAGTAGTGATGGTTTCACTTGTGACTCCACACTAATGGTAGAGAATGAGACACTCAAGAAGAAGGTAAGAAAGCTCAATCACACCTTAGCTATGGCTTATGATGGTGAGGACCGCTTGCTTATGTGCTTGGGTAGCCAAAGGGCTTCTCTCTATAAAGAGGGATTGGGCTATACCCCCAAGAAAGACAAGGCCACTTTTGCTCCTTACAAGACTAGTTTTGTGAAGAACAATGGTAGCTATTGCAAAAATTGCAAGCAAGTTGGTCATGTAGAGGAAGGTTGTATGAACAAGCAATCCCATGTTTCTTCAATTAAGCTTAATTCATGCTATGTTCTTACCAAGGGTGCTAATGGTGTAAAGGCTAAGTTCATTGGTGCACCATGGATGGGCTCGAGGAAGAAAGCCATTTGGGTACCAAAGAGCTTGGTTACTAACCTTGGAGGACCCAAGCAAGTTTGGGTACCTAAAAGAGATTGATCTTGTTTTATAGGTCAATTACAAAGCCGAAGGGAGGCATTGGGTGTTTGATAGTGGGTGCACTCAACACATGACCGGGGATTCTTGTATGTTCAAGTCAATTGATACAAATTACAATGGTGGATTTGATTCTATCAATTTTGGTAAAACAAGAAAGGCAAGGTCAAGGGGCTTGGTAAAATTGTTATATCCAATGACAAGAGCATCTCCAATGTGTTACTAGTTGAAAGCTTAGACTTCAATCTATTGTCAGTGGCACAACTTTGTGATCTTGGCTACAATTGAATCTTTGATAAGGATTATGTTGAAGTCATAAGTGTGAATGAATCCAACATGATATTCAAGGGCTTTAGGCATGGAAGCTTGTACTTGGTGGATTTCAATGCTAGTGAAGCACAACTTTCATCTTGTTTGCTTAGCAAATCTAGCATGGGTTGGTTATGTCATAGAAGTCTTGATCATGTTGGAATGAAGCAATTGAACAAACTTGTGAAGCATGACTTAGTTAGAGGCTTGAAGGATGTCACATTTGAGAAAGATAAACCTTGTGGTGCATGTCAAGCTGGCAAACAAGTTAGAAAGCCACATCCCAAGAAGAGTAAAATGAGCACATCAAAGGCATTTGAGCTTTTGCACATGGATTTGTTTGGGCCAACAACATACACTAGCATTAGTGGCAACAAGTATAGATTTGTGATAGTGGATGACTACACTAGATACACTTGGGTGTTCTTTCTCTATGACAAGAGTGAAGTTTATGATCTATTCAAATTGTTTGTCAAGAGAGTGCAAAATGAGTTTGAAATCACCATCAAGAAGATTAGAAGTGACAATGGGAGTGAATTTAAGAACACAAGAATTGAAAATTTATGTAATGATCTTGGAATTGGACATCAATTCTCTCCAACATACACTCCTCAATCCAATGGTGTAGTTGAAAGAAAGAATAGAACTTTGATTGATATGGCTCGATCAATGCTTAGTGAATACAATGTTAGCCTAAGGTTTTGGAGTGAAGCTATCAACACAGCTTGCTATTCTAGCAACCGACTCTATTGCCATGGGAAGCATGAGAAGACACCATATGAGTTATTGAATGGAAGAAAGCCCAACATTGCATATTTTAGAGTGTTTGGTTGCAAATGCTACATTCTCAAGAAAGGCATAAGATTAGGAAAGTTTGATAAGAAATGTGATGAAGGGTTCTTACTTGGTTATTCTACCACAAGCAAGGCATATAGAGTTTGGAACTTGGCTAGTGGCACTATTGAAGAAGTTCATGATGTTGAATTTGATGAAACCCAAGGATCTCAAAATGAAGCTCAAAATCATGATGATGTGAGTGGAGATCAATTGGTAAGTGCAATAAAGAGTATGGACATTGGTGACATTAGGCCGAGGCAAGTTAAAAATGATGATGAGGAGATTCATTTGACTAGTCAAGATGTGCACATTGATACAAATGAAGCAAGTACTAGTGGCACTCAAGATGAAGCTCAAGATCAAAGTCAAGCTAGCTCAAGCGATCAACTCCAAGTACTTCAACCAAATAGTGTTGCAAGAGATCATCCTCTAGATCAAATCATTGGTGATATTAGAAGAGGAGTACAAACTAGAACAAGATTAGCAACTATTTGTGAGCATTACTCATTTGTGTCATTCATGGAGCCAACTAAGATTGATGAAGCATTGAAGGATGCCGATTGGGTAAATGCCATGCATGAAGAGCTAAACAACTTCACTAGAAATCAAGTTTGGGAGCTTGTTGAGAGGCCAAAGAAGCACAATGTGATTGGCACCAAGTGGGTTTTCAAGAATAAGCAAGATCAAGATGGCTTAGTTGTGAGAAACAAAGCAAGATTGGTAGCACAAGGTTACACTCAAATTGAAGGTCTCAACTTTGGAGAAACTTATGCACCGGTTGCAAGATTAGAGGCAATTAGAATACTATTAGCCTATGCTTGTGCTCATAACATCAAGCTATATCAAATGGATGTGAAGAGTGATTTTCTCAATGGGTACATCAATGAGTTAGTCTATGTTGAGCAACCTTCCGGTTTTAAAGATAAGAAGTAGCCCAATCATGTTTACAAGCTCAAAAAGGCATTGTATGGTTTGAAGCAAGCACCAAGAGCATGGTATGAGAGATTGAGAGATTATCTACTCTCTAAAGGGTTCAAGATAGGAAAGGTTGACACCACTCTTTTTACCAAAAGAATAGGCAAAGACTTGTTTGTATTGCAAATCTATGTGGATGATATCATTTTTGGTTCTACCAATAAAGACTTTTGCAAAGAGTTTGGTGAGATGATGGCTAGTGAGTTTGAGATGTCAATGCTTGGAGAGCTTAGTTACTTCCTTGGACTTCAAATCAAGCAAATGAAGAATGGCACATTTGTGAGTCAAGGCAAGTACATCAAGGACATGATCAAGAAGTTCGGCTTGCAAGATGCTAAGTCAATTAGCACACCTATGGGCACCAATGGTGGATTAGATCTTGATGATAGTGGCAACATGGTTGACCAAAAGCTCTATAGATCAATCATTGGAAGCTTGCTCTATGTCACCGCTTCTAGGCCGGATGTGATGTTTAGTGTGTGTATGTGTGCAAGATATCAAGCATCTCCTAGAGAAAGTCATTTGACAGCGGCTAAAATAATTTTTAGGTATCTAAAGGGCACACAAGATATTGGGTTATGGTATCCCAAGGGGTCAAGCTTTGAATTGGTTGGATATTCGAACTCTGACTATGCCGGTTGCAAGATTGATAGAAAGAGCACAAGTGGCACATGTCAATTGTTGGGAAGGTCTCTAGTGTCATGGTCTTCAAAGAAGCAAAATAGTGTGGCACTTTCCACCGCCAAAGCCGAATACATTAGTGCGGGGAATTGTTGTGCACAATTACTTTGGATGAAAGCCACCTTGAATGACTTTGGAGTCAAGTTCAAGCAAGTGCCTTTGTTTTGTGATAATGAGAGTGCTATCAAAATGACCAACAATCCGGTTCAACATTCAAGAACTAAGCACATTGATGTGAGGCACCACTTCATAAGAAATCATCAACAAAAGGGTGATATAAGCATTGAAAGCATTGGCACCGAAGATCAGCTAGCCGACATATTCACCAAGCCACTTGATGAGAAGAGATTTTGCAAGTTGAGGAATGAATTGAACATACTTGATTTCTCAAACATGAGTTGATGCAACCCCCATATTTTTATATGTCATGCCTCTCCTTCGACAATGCAAGGTAAAAGTGGTAATGGCATAACATTCATACTTGTCTAGGACTTGTTTAGATCATATAGACATATGAGCATCTATAGGATCATTCATGAAAATCAAATAAATTTTATGTATATATGGTACCACTATTGCTTCTATGATTGACATGATCTAGTGGTAGTATATGACATGTTTGTGAGCTTGCAAACCTAGTGTTGAATCTAGAAAATGAGCTCATGATGTGTAATTCAACATGGTCAAGATAACCCTTATACTTTATGAGGTGTGAAGAAGCTTGCCCTTGGTTCAAACCGAATTACATATTCTAGGCATGTGATCTAGTGTTAACCATAACGTGATCTTCACCCTATATTGATTAACTTAAGTCTCACTAAAATTGGCACCTTTATTGGTGATTGATGACAAAGGGGGATAAATAAGTCACAAAGATAGGATATGACAATGGAAGGGGATCAATTAAAATTTAAGCACACAAATAGGGGAGCAAGCTCATAGACTGTTTGTTGCATTTATATGTGCATTAACATAGTGAGATGTTGCATTGAAATTTTAAATTCAATATTTATGTTTGGATGGTGTATGCTAGTGATAGAATTTGAATGGTGAATTGAAGTACTAGTATGCATAGGTAGTAACTAGACATAGTGCTTATCATGAATTTCAAGATATTGTACTTCTAATATTGATCTCACAAGGTATCTTGAGTTTTGATCTATGTCTAGCTACAATGGTGCTAAGGATGATTATTATCGTACTCCGATTGGTATCACGCTTCAAAGGTCCATTCTATATACCTTAGCATCATTTTGGTAGAATTAGCTCCCCCTACATATGTGCCAAGAGTTTGGATTTGTAAGGCTTTGCACATATGCACAGATAAAAATTGTGGGAGAGTTATTTCTACCAAAGTCAAAGTTGAAATGTTTGTCTAACCTTGATTTATGATTAACATGCTTTGGACAAGCAATTTAAGTTTGAATTGAATTTAATTTCACATCTTTGTGAAGGTTGTCATCAGTTACCAAAAAGAGGGAGATTGAAAGCTCCATGTTTAGTTTTAGATAATTGATGAAACCTAGTTACTAACCTTTGACTCAAAAGTGGATATGAGATAGATTGGTGACACTAGGTGATGGAGCATGGTGGCTAGGTGGAGAAGGTCACAAGTTCATGATAATGGAGATGGTGGACATGTTTTGATGATCATTTGCTTCGCCTTTTAAAAAATGAGAAAGACGAAGACAAAACTATGGATTTCAAGGCAAAGGTATTAATTGGGTTTTGTTTGACACTCAAGACACCATAGAGGATGTGAGTGATTTAGGTTCGATAATCGTACTATTAAGAGGGGAATATTATGATTGCTTTACTCAACTAGTGCCACTAAAATGTATTTCATTTTGCATATGCATTAGAGTTTAGTGGCTTGTTAAAATGGTTGAGAATTTCCTGGAAAAAGCTTGGAGTAATGCTATCTCGAGCGCTAAAGTGTTTTGGTAACTTTTTGTTGAGATGGTACAGTATTTGGAGATGTTCCGCGAACTCGTGTGCTTAGAAAAGAGAGATGATAGTTCTTGGGTTGGATAACTATTTTGATCTATTGTGAATTGGATCAAGTGGCTATGTGGTTTGTGTAGCCCTCTAAGTAAGCTTTCCAACGAGTCCAAGAATATCGAAAACGGAGTTTGAAGCTAAGAGATATGCTCATTTTAGTGCGGGGTGGTGCTGGACCAGCGGAAGTTCCGATGGGTCTGGACCAGAAGTTCCGGTCAGCCCAGCCCGAGCAACCGCGCGCCCTGATTTACTTCCGGCTGGTGACCGGAAGTTCCGGTGTAGTTCCGGTGGATGACCGGAAGTTTCGGTACTCTGACCGGAAGTTCCGATCAGCCCAGTTTTTAGCACAACGGTCGGATCTCAACTGTTGGATCTGAGATAGACCGGAAGTTCCGATGGGTTCCACTGGATCTTCCGGTAGTTCATCTGAGCGTCGGGTATATAACCCGTCTGACCCCCATTTCTCAGGCATCCACTTCATTTTCCAACGAAAAAGCTGAGCAGCTGCCTCCTCTTGTTCTTTCCTATTGCAAACTCTAGAACAAGAAGCTCTCAATCCTTCCTCTCTCACTCCTAAGCTTGTGTGCTCCATTCAAGTGAGAGAGCTTGCTCTAGTGATCGATTTGAGAGCTCCAAGAGGATCTCCTCCCTCTCCTCTCCACTCCATGGTTGGTTTCATTTGGTGAGAGGTTGGGAAACCCTAGGTGCATGTATTTGTGATTCATATTTGTGGCACTAGGTGTGTGATTGCAGTTGTGATATTCTTATTACTCTTGGTGATTGCCGTCACCTAGACGGTTGGTGTTGGATTGATTGGTGAGGGGATTTGGTGATTGTGTCCACCCCCAATCAAGGTGAATTTATGAGGGGTTGTTGTGCTTCTCCGGCGGAGGGCCTAATTGCAACTCTAGTGGATTGCTCGTGTCATTCAACTTCTCACCTTTGGTAGGTTCTTGTGGTGCTATGGAGAGGCTCAGTGTGTGATACCGATTAACCACCGAACCACATGGTGTAGGGGGACACAACGGGGACTAGCTTGCCGGCAAGCAAGTGAACCTCGGAAGGAAAATAATTGTGTCATCTCTTGTCTCCCGATGAATTAGATTGAATGATAATAAATTGTTGGGATTAATTATTTGGAGATTGGAATCATCCTCGACTCATCGACGTTGGTATATAAATCAAATTCCTCTCTCTCTTTCATTCTTGAAATATATCTTGTGTAGTAGTAGTTGCATAGTTTATCTCTCTAGTGTTGCTTAGCTTCTTAGTTATAATTACCTTATTCACTAAAAAAAATTTAGCAACCTAGCCTTGTTGGTGTAACTAGAGATTTTAGTCTATCTTGCTAGAATTGTTTAGAGGGCTTGCATAATCTTAGTTGAGCTAGTGCTAGTGTTGCTTCACCATCTTTTGTACTAACTCTTTGTCTTAGTGCTTTGCAAGAAAATTTTTATAGGCTATTCACCCCCCTCTAGCCATTTAGGACCTTACACGCGCCGCGCCCCTTGATGGGCCGAGCGGCCCAACAGGCCGCCGCGCGTCGCCCACAGCCGCTGACAGGTGGGGCCCACCCACACAGTGCCGTCTCTCTCATGGAGACGGACACCGGGGCGGGCCCGAACTCGTCCCCACGCGCCGCGAGTGCGCACGGCTCGAGGACCGCCGCCGCCTATAAAGGGGGGGAGCGTCGCCTCCTGAGCCACCCTTCGAAGCCCTAGCCCGCCGTCGCCATCCAATTCGCCGAGAGCACGAAGCCCTAGCCGCCGGTTCTTCCACCGCCATCCGTCCGCCGTCGTCGATCTTCGCCGTCGCTTCGTCTCTGCCGACAAGAGCATCGCCAAAAGCAGCGCAGTGAGGTGAGCTGCCCACCGGTGCCCTTGGCTTGCCTTTCCGTGCCCCGCATCGTCTCCCGGTCGAGTTTCTCGTCGTCGGCCATGGCGCCGCCGCACGAACCGCCGCCTCCGGCCATCTCCCGCCGGCCTAACTTTGACGAGCGCCGCCGTCCCAGCCGACGCTCCGGCGACACCGCCCCGCCGGACGCCTCCAGCCATCGGATCTGAGCTGAGCGGCTCAGATCGACTATTGACCTCGGTCAACCATAGGGTCAACAGGGAGCCGCGCCACTGACGTGTTTGCTGACTTGGCTGCCACGCCAGCGCCACGTGTGCGCTGACCGCGTCAACGCGGTCAGGCCGCCGATAGCCTTGGCATTTTTGTAGAAAAGCCCTTATCCTTTTCTTTATTTATGATTTAGTCCTTAGCAGTTCAAAAGTATTTAGGTTTTAGTCCTGTTTTCTGCAGATTAGCCCTTAGTCTTGTATAGGCCATAACTTTCACGTTTTAACTCCGATTTTAACAAACTTATATTTTTTGGAATCGTCTCGACGAGTAGAATAGTTCTATGCTATTTTTTTGCTACTGTTGAGATGTTTTGGTGTACTGCTCTAATTAAAGTATGTTTGCTTGTATGTATTGTGCGTGTGTGATGATTGTGGCGTATAGAGAACGTGACGTGGGTGAACGAGGATCAGCAGGACCCGAAGGACTATGTGTAGTAGGACAACAACCAAGGCAAGTGCAGGAACCTTTGATCATATTGCGCCTATTCACTTTTAATCAAAACATTGCATGTGTCTTAAATCGGCAAACCATAGGAATGACTAGCTACTCTATCCATATATCACCTATGGGGTTCTAGATGATAGGTTATTAGGTTGCT
Source organism: Bothriochloa decipiens (assembly GCA_023333625.1). NCBI lineage: Eukaryota > Viridiplantae > Streptophyta > Magnoliopsida > Poales > Poaceae > Bothriochloa > Bothriochloa decipiens. The sequence goes on along the minus strand of CM041640.1, from coordinate 8,405,502 downwards.
AGTGCTCTACCTCACCTTTCACTTGTCTAATGAAGATAAAACTTGCTTCTTAAATGATGTTGAAGCCATGGGCTCTTGGCTTCGGCCGTTGAAGAAGTTGATGCTGATCCGCATCGTTGGTAGGCGGTGAAAGACAGGAAAAACAGATGCTAGTGGGAATCATGTTGACGAGAGTATCCGTATCTCCCCCCCCCCCTTGTGGACCTGTTCGTGGAGCGGCAACCTGGGACTTCCGTATATCTCTAGGCTAATGGGCTCTAGCTTAGTCTATTAGCAGGACCATCATGGGCAGGGGGACATCTTACCGACGGGTGGCTATAGTTGTGGTCGCTGGGGTGCTTTCAAGTATTTAGTATGGGAGGGGCTGTAGATCCGGGAAGGGGGCGACCTTACGGGGAAGTCTCCCATACGCTTGCACTCATTGCCAGCGAGTTGTCACTGCCTATGACCCTGTGAAGAACCTTGTTGTGACTTCTACCAGCCTATCTCGATAATGGGCTAAGAGGCTGATCACCTCGGGCACCAAGAGTAATCACAATCTGGAGTGAAAGTGTACACCTCTACGCAGAGTTAAAATCTATATATCATCCGTGCTCACGGTCATGAGTAGCCCAGATCCTCACATGACTTAGCCAAATGGTTTAAGCTGTTAAATCATGGTAATGATGTTTGAGGTTGCTACCTCGGGTTTTATCGGGATGGCTATCCTGTGTTCCCTTCGAGATGGCTGTCTCATGTTTAATGATATATGCTTATATCTAAGATAATAAATGACACATTAATTGCTACTTGAACCTTAATAAAGGGTTGGGTGTTTCAACCAAGTTGATTAGAGAATAGGTTGCAATAAGTTAAGTATTAATTGTTACTTTAAAATGCTACCGCAGTCTACCTTTCAGCTGTACCTTGTGTTAGCCTTGCATGTCATTACTTTTTCGCCTGTACTTGCTGAGTTTCGACATGGAACTCACTCTTGCTATTTCACAACCAAAGGATGCTCAAGTGAAGACTCGGATGGTGACTTCCCTGAGAACTATCCGGGATGTTAGGCATCGTGATACTGCCATCGACTTTCCTGTGATGAGATGGAGTCGCTACGTCTACGTCATTTATATGCCTTTCGCTTTGGACGACGTTATTTATATTTCGCTTTACTCTGATAACAGTTATACAATAATGGTACGATGTAAACATTATACTATTGTTTTATTCGAACACTGTACTTACTGGATCATTTAATTTGTCGTTCATGTGTGTAAATTGTTCCTGGCGCACATGAGCTTTTGTCTTGGTTTTAGTCCTTCAAAACCAGGGTGTGACAAATACCCCAGATAAGAACCATGAATTTTGATCACTAATTAGGTTCCTCGTTCTAACTATCTAAATTTATTACGTTAATGTTCCAAAAAATCAAATAAAAAGTCATTCAATCGGCATTCAAAGATGATAATAAAAATGATCGAGCACGGAGTACGTCATATCTATTGGACATTGAGAAATGGAGATAATAATAAATCCCTAACAAACGTTACGATATAAAAGAGGGGCGACGGTGAGAAAAAATTAAATATATATAAAAGAAATTAGTATAAAAAAGATTTATTAATCTTTAGATTCGCAATACTTGCTACGGCAAACATTCAAACCATCATCAGTCTCCACAGAGTTGCTGGGGAGATGGAATTGGTCAACATGGGCCAACTTTGCTAATTAAAAGCCCAATGCGCAGGCAAGCGTATGAGGCCCCCTCCACTAATTAAAACGGAGCAAAAGTCCATTTCACATTCTCGAACTATTCTGGAAGTCTAGTTTTGCTTCCTAGACTCCAAAACTAGGTAAACCACCTTTATCAACTTTTAAATCTGTTTATTTTACCTCCCTAACCATAGATGGTTTTCAAAGACAGTTTTTATTTTTTTAAAAAAACTAGTACATAACTAATGAGTTTTTTAAATCACAAAAAATATCTACGAGCTTCTAAAAATTCAAAGGAATTATTAAAGATAGATTAGGACACGAGAAACTCAAATGTATTTATATCTTGTGAAACTCTCTCTAGAATCTTTTAAATATTTTATTTAGCTCTAGAAAAAAGAGAAAATATGAAAAGATATTGAAACTACCAAAATATTCTAATTCATGTGGCGGTGGCCCAGAACAGCCCAAACAGAAATAGTTCCCGTTGGCGCGTCGGGCCAACAACGCTCAGTACACAAGTGAAAATTTCTTTTTTTTTTGAGAAATCTTCCCTACAGTATCTAGCAGGACCAAACCTAAACAGGCCCAGCCCAATCAACAGAGCCATGACGGGTGTGGTAGCGTGGGCCTATCGTATGCACCCCACGACTACCGACAGCATCAGGAGGGGTCTTGCCTCTTCTTGTACAACAATACAGTCAGGATCAGCCAATCAGGTCTCCAATTCAATGGTCTACTACTGTAGTAGTACGTCTGTACCGAGCACGGGCATGCTAATCTCCACTTCTCCACTATATTTAAGATTAAGATGTGTGATCACGAAAGCACGACACTTAACCATCTTCTCGGGGGTTCGATCAAGCAACAACATTTTGGACGTGCGAGTATTTCCCCCTCCCGCGGACGCAAAAAGTGTTCGGACTCGTGCTGTGTGACAAGTGCATTTTCGTTTCTTGTACCAGTAAAAACGAACAGCTCACCTCACACTGTGTGAGACGCGCAGACGGCAATCAAACGCATACGATGCACAAACTCGTTGGCATCTTCGCTGGCTATACGTGATCGAGCATGGGAATCATGTCATGCCATTCGGCTTTTGCCTTCATACTCATCATATACGATGATGGCTCGTGATGGCGGACGCCGATTGATCAAGGATGACGAAACAAGGCTCTATAGTACGAGTTACGATCAGTATAAGTCTCCATTTTTGAGACCTCACTTGAGCCTATGTTTTTCAAGACAAAAAATGCATCTAACTAGTATAGTATAGGTAGTTTCTTTTTGAAATCGAGAAAACTCAGATGCCAAACTAATGAGATAATGATTCTGGGCCTGTGCTTACGTTTACACCTCGGTAAGCCATGCTATTTGGCCGACGATGGCGACGCCCAGTGGGCGCTGTTTCCCTCCTTGGAGGCATCAATCGTGCGCCTCCTCCTCCGGCTGGCGCGGAACTTTTCGGTGAAAACCTAGCCCGTTCTGGGCAGACAGCGGCGGCGCTACCTGCATCGCATTCCTTCTTGAAGGCGTTGCCTATTCAAGTTCCATGCCATGGCACTGCCTACCGCGCGGTCAGTTTAGTCGTGGGGTTGCACCTAACTGTGCTTCATGTTCTTCCTTCACCAAGTTATGCTTAGTATGTGTTAGTTGAGGGCGTAGCTGTGGTTGATTCCGGTGGATGCTTTGCCACCGAGGTGTTTTTCGGTGGACGCTTTGCCACCGAGGCATTTTTGGCGGATACTTTGCCGCCGAGAGTTTTCGGTGGATGCTTTGCCGCCGAGGTCACGTTTTCGGTGGATGCTTTGTCGCCGAGGTCGTGGACGTTTTCGGCGGATGCTTTGCCGCCAATGTGTTGAGTGGACGAATGCTTTGCCGTCTGGAGTTCGGGCGGATGCTTTGCCGTTGTCATCTTTACGCCTCCTTTCACTGCTGGCTACCTTGGTGTCGAGAAGTTTGTATTAGGTTCAGTGTGCCGGGGCTGTTAGGTGGAGGGTACCGACCCCTCATGTTTCTTGCTTTTGTGTTGTATTGAGGGCTTCGTTGGTAACCCATGGATTACCTGCGAATCCTTCTATATCACCTATGTGTAGGTCTATTGATCACTTCCTTCTGCTTAATGAAAAACGGGTTATATCCCCGATCGCGAAAAAAAGATGTTTATACAATTGCTTAGTCAAAAAAAAACTTTGGTCCGCTTCTGATTCAAGCAGTGGTTCTTTTAGTGTTTTGTTAGTGAAAAATGGTATTTTCAGTGCAACTCATATATATTGTTTTTTTTCGTTGACGAGAAATCCAAAACATTGTTATTATGGGTGGAATAGCGAGTGGGCCATATTTTCGATAATGACCTGTGCTGTGGCCTGCTCCACTCCATGGCGTCCCAGCACGCGAGTCACCACAGAAAATCATCACTGCAATCGAAGCAGCAGCACTTGCAGAGACTTTATCGCCCCACACTACTGCTGCTCCCTGACCCCGAACCTTACCATGGTCAAAACCCAACCCAACCCGCAACTCCCGACGGAAACGGCCCAACCCAACGTCTCAATTCTCAACTCAATCCCAAATACCACTCCAAAACGCAAAACCCACGCGGCGTTCCACGCATAAACGCCGCTCAAACCCCTCGTCGGTTCCCCGTGCTCATCCCCCCACGCCCGCGTTCCTCCCGTGGGCGTGTGTGGTCCTGTCCCCTCCGCCTCCGATCCTCTCCCCAGCAGCGGCACCGCCCGCCACCACCGCGCCATGGCCGCATCCCACCACCTAATCCTCCTCGTCCTCTGCCTCGCCGCCGCCGCCGCCGCGGCCTCCGCCCACAACATCACGGCCATCCTGGACGGGCGCTCCGAGTACACGCTGTACAACAGCTACCTCTCCGAGACCAAGGTGTGCGACGAGATCAACAGCCGGAGCTCGGTCACCGTCCTCGTCCTCACCAACGGCGCCATGTCCTCCCTCGTCGCCAACCTCTCCCTCGCCGACATCAAGAGCGCGCTCCGCCTCCTCACCCTCCTCGACTACTTCGACGAGAAGAAGCTGCACTCCGTCGGCTCCGGCTCCCAGCTCACCACCTCGCTGTACCAGACCACGGGCCAGGCCGCGGGCGACATGGGCCACGTCAACATCACCGACCTCCGCGGCGGCAAGGTCGCCTTCGCCTCCGCCGCGCCGGGGGCCAAGCTCCAGTCCACCTACACCAAGCGCGTCGCCGACTTCCCGTCCAACCTCTCCGTCCTCGAGGTCTCCGACCCCATCACCTTCCCGGGCCTCTTCGGCTCCTCCCCGTCCGCCTCGTCCGCCAACATCACCGACCTCCTCGAGAAGGCCGGGTGCAAGCAGTTCGCGCGCCTCATCGTGTCGTCCGGGGTGCTCAAGACGTACCAGGCCGCCATGGACAAGGGGCTCACCCTGTTCGCGCCCAACGACGACGCGTTCAAGGCCAAGGACCTCCCCGATCTGAGCAAGCTCACCAGCGCCGACCTCGTCGCGCTGCTGCAGTACCACGCGCTGCCGCAGTACGCGCCCAAGGCGTCGCTCAAGGTCGCCACCAGCGGCCGTATCCCGACCCTCGCCTCCACGGGTGCCGGGAAGTTCGACCTCACCGTCGCCTCCAGCGGCGACGAGGTGTCGCTGGACACCGGCGTCGACGAGTCCCGCGTCGCGTCCACCGTGCTCGACGCGCCCCCGACCGTCATCCTCACGGTCGACAGCGTGCTGCTCCCGCACGTCATCTTCGGCGGCCCGCCGTCCCCCGCGCCGGCGCCCGGACCGGCCACCGACGTGCCCGCTTCGGCCCCGGCTCCCGAAGGCTCCGCACCCGCGCCCGCCCCCAAGGCCGCCGGCAAGAAGAAGAAGAAGGCCAAGTCCCCGCCCGCGCCCCCGGCGGACTCGCCCGACGACATGGCCCCCGCCGACGCGCCAGCCGATGACGCCACCGCGGACAAGGTCGAAAACAAGAAGAACGGCGCCGCCGCAGCAGCGGCCGTCAGCTTCGCGGCCTCGGTGGCCTCTGCCGCCCTGGCCGCCGTCGCGTTCCTCCTCTTGTGAGCGAGCGGCAGGCGTTCGACGCCGAGCCCCACCGTAGCTTTCTTCTATCAGAGAAAGAATCTGCGCGTGCATGTTGTGACGCGGCGAAATCTGTTGTTGCTCGTGAGTTTCTCGTGGGCTCCATCCATGATTTGATAATGCTCATCAGGTGTTTATTATCTTATTCGTCCTGGTTGGTCGGTTGGTTTGTCGGAGGAATTCTAGGATTTGGTCCTCCAGTTCTCGGGTGGAGACGGTGATTGTGATGGCTGCTTTGGTAGTGTTTAGAGCTCGAAAGTGTCTTTCGATGGTGATCTGTTCTTGTTCTTGCTGTCTTGTGCTTTTCCTCCATCTGCATTTTACCGATCCGTGACTGCATTTCACATGATCGCGTCCAGTAGTTTTCTTAATTCTTTTTTTTCGAGGAGTTTTCTGAAGCTTCTTGCAAATGCCGTGTCATTCGTTTGTGCCAATCGAACTAGGGATTCAGCCATTGCTGATGAAATGAAAGAAGACATGCGAAAAATGCAAACGGTATGCCCAGTCTAGTTCGCCGTCAAATATTCAAGCAATTTTTACCTCATGAATTTACTATTTTTCACCTTCATTTACTGTGTCACTGCTTCACTTCTCCCACCTGCACACACAAATAACTGCCCCTGGTGCATCATGTGACTCCTGCGTTGCGCCCCGGCACCGTGGACGTGTACGTATACGGGTACTCCTACTGTACTCGCCACTTCACTGTTGGCTGTTGCACGCTGGCCACGCTGGCCGCGATGGTCAGGCCGTTCGTGGCCGTGGTCCCTTGGAGGAGGGAACTCGGGAGGCACGCACGGGGAAACACGGAAAGCGACCGCTCCAACAGCGCATAGGCACCATTTCTCGGGTTTTCACGTTTCTGCCAATGTTTTTGGCTGGGGATCCGCCACGCTGCCATTGCTTTGCCTGGCCAGTTGCCCCTGCGGCGCGTCCTTCGCTCGCGTCTTGTTGGCTGGTTCGGCATGCCTCCGGTCTTTCGTCTTTCCCAGAGTCCATCGCTGGTTTTCTGAGTCTGTGACGGTGGTGTGGTCCTACGGGCTATGTGGCAGAGAGGCCTGCCACTCGTCGTCTCAACGCCCAAGGGCAATTCCGTAATTCTGACAAGTAGACGATGGTTTGTCGGTTTGTCCTGCACTTCGTGCGTCGGTGACTCTGCCTGTGCTGGAGCGGTGACCCTGTGACGTTTTTTTTTGAGCATGTTCAGCAGCACCTTGATACAACTATGGTAACAATATAGTCTTTTATCCTAATTAAATAATAAAACCCTAAAGAGATATGGAAACGAAGAATACATAAAATACCTTGATACAACTTTCCAATAAAAATGATATGCTGTATGCTATAGTAATACTTTCAAAAAAAATACGATCCAATACTATTTGCTTTTTAGAAAAAAAAAGTGTTTAAGATTATTCAGGGAGATGTTTTTAAGGAGGTACAGCAGGTGGTTATGAATCTTGACCTCCCGATTCCTGAAACAGGTCAACCTGTTGAAATCCTGGAAAATCGGTGACTAAATAATGCTGCAAGCGGCCCTAACAAAGTGTTGCATGTGCCGATGTGCGAGACTGGACTCTTGTCGGTGTTCAATATGTTGAAAGTTGTTGTAAAAAGACAATGGGATTATCATATGCAAATCTAAAGACAAACTCAGAGAACAGAAGCAAGGGCAAGTGGAATCAGAAGCAACCGGTGCCTGTCACGTGGAGATCGAGTCATGGTCATGCATAGGAAATTTACACAAGGCTCCTGCAACCCGACGCCCGAGGTCCTCCGCACACAACTCAAACCAAACATTTCGACGTGGCCGTCATGGGAGACTGGGAGTACTCGTGTGGTTAAACATGACTGCGAAGGGCTTAACCAATGCACCGCCGACGCTCACTGAACAATCTTAACTAATCACGTGGCCTAACTGTGTTTCACTGTAAACATGCAGCGGCTCGATCGTCTCGTGATGGATCCTGCCTGACTTTGTTCCTGAACTGTACCATGGATGGATCCTGAATTCGTGAAGCTATCGATGCGTGATTCTGAATCACTGCATTTCACGCTTGGTCTTACGTGTATGTCATTAAAAAATATGATAATCTCGTCAAAGTCTCTAAAAAGTTCAGACTCTCGTAAGTGCCACCGTCATAAACTTTTTTTCTCATGCAAGCCATTCCGTCCATGCTCCGTTTGTTTTTAGCCGTTTATGACTCCTGACATGTGGGTCCGGTCAGTGTAAATGTCCTAAATACCCTTCCCTCATCCGGTCCTCTTATTTCTTTGTTTTTCTTCATGTTGGGCCCAGAAGCCGGGTCACCTCCATCTTCCTCATCTTCTGCATTGACCACGCCGTTCGCTTCAGGCCGCCGAATCGAGGATGCCGGCCGGCTCGAGGTCACCTTCTCTACCGCCCCGTCTCGCATGACCTTTTCCATGCCCACCCGCACACGTCTCGCCTCCTCCTATGGCCTACGCCTCCCCACGCGGGCCATGCCTCTTACCGAGCACGAGCTTGCGGCCTTGGCGGCCACCTCCGCTCTCGGTGTGGTGCTGGGGCCGGTGCGCCTGCTCGTCGCTCTCTCCCGCGCCCGCGCGCTCAAGCCGCTGGCGGCACCACGTCTGCCGCCGCTGCCGAGCAGCGGACAGCAGCGCGCACGACCACGAAGGGCGCTCCGCCGAGGCCAGGGCGTGCGCCCACGCTATGGCACCACAGGCAAAGGGTCGTCCTCTTGACGACAAGTGGGCCTGAATGAGGGGCAAAATAATCATTCTATTTGACACCATTAGGCAGAGAAGCAAACGGAATGGTTTGGGAGAGAAAAAAATTGTTTTTTAAAGGCAACAGAGGGGAGAGATTCCCCACCTAAATTTCATTTCAAAACTCCACACGCGTGGAGGTGTCCGAAGTATTACAGCAGAGAAGAAAAGAGCGCCGGCAATTAAGGCTGGATACATCATCATCACTCCTAAAACGCTTACGCCAGATTACAAGGTCATCACAGACTTTTGAGATCACAGATCGGCTAGAAGGGTGCTCGTTCCTGAAGATCTCGTCATTTCTGGCATCCCACAGGCGCCACAGAATAGTTTGAAGGATGAAGGGCCACATCTTGGCATCAAGGTTAGATGGAACAGCAGCATTCCATGCATCCACGTCGGAAAGAGAGGCAACATTGCCCAGGCATAGCCGGCTCCAGACCCCGACGCTGATGGGGCAGTCGAAGAAGACATGGTGGCGTTCTTCTAGACCCCTTGAGCAGCGTTGGCACTAATCGCTGTCAAGGATGTTCTTCACGTGCAGATTGTTTCAAGTACTAAGCCGATCCTTGAAGTAGAGCCACGAGAACACCTTCACTTTATTCGGGACCCACGAGCTCCATATGCGTTATCCATGTACATCACGCGGACCATGGTTGCTATTCAGAGCAACGTAGGCACTTCTTGTTGTAAATGATTTGCCTGTCAGTTTCATGATTCGTTGGTCCGGGGCATCTTGAAGGGCCATATCCTGCAAACACGTAATAAGAGAGGCAAGCTGCACACTAGCAGCATTTGTTAGCCGTGGGCGTACGCACAAATCAAAATTCGTTTGAAAAACATATCACACGGAAAAGAAATTTAGGACTATAGTTCTCGTGAGAGATTGAACTTTTCAAAAACTTTGATGAGATTATCATATTTTTTAATGGCATACACGTAAAAGAACCTTTCACGTTCAGTTGTATCGCAAATGATGGGGACGTAGAAAGGGGAGCATTGACGACGAAACACAGAGAGGCACCACGCCACCGTCACTCAGCAGGCACGGCACCACTGTCACTCAGCAGTGCCGTTGGAGTGTTCGACACTGTCTTCGCCGTGATCACCGATCAGCGTGCGCGCTCACCACTAGCCAGTAGCGGTCGGCTGATGACAAGGTGGTTTGGCAGAGAAGCTTTTACCATGGATCGTGCGCGCCGGGGCTGAAGTGGGAGAGAGATCATTGCCGGCTCGGAAAGGGGGCATGTGATCCATAGAGCCGGCCTTGTACCGGGTCTGTGAGAGAGACTCTTTACAGACGATTCGCTCCTTTGATTCCTTGGAATTCTCGTCCGGTAGTGCAGCTGCTGAAAGCTGTCTTTTAAGTATAGAAATTAACAGAAGACTTTGCCATGATTGTGGAGATGCAGTCTCATAAGTATACTTGGCTCCGGCTTTTTTCTATCTTTTTTTTATTTTCCTTTTTCGTGCGGACTGGAGGGCTCCGGCCTTTTCTATTCTCCTTTTCCGGTCCGGCTGGAGGATTCCGCCTTCTTTTTCCCCCCTACGGACGGACTCAGGATACGGAAAAAAAGGGCAGGGCGACAGGGTGATCATTAATTTAAAAAAGGTCTAAAAAAATAGAAGAAGATATCGACGTCGTACGTGGTCGCCAAAACGAGGCATGTGAACGTCTTCCGGCGTCAGAGATGCATTGCCTCATCTCACCATCGCCGGCGCTCTCCACGACAGTGAGGCCGCCAACCAAGCTGCCCACCACCATCTGCCGGGTGAGTCTCCCTGCGCCAAGCTTCCGGTGGTTGAAGCTGCGACGTCGACCGGACGAGACGGCTGCCCTTCGCCCTCGGTGTCTGGTGGTCCGGTCGCAGATGAACCACGGCCACAAGGTCGAACGGCCGTCCAAACCTAATCACTTCATTGAGGAGTTCCAAACCATCATGGGGCGCGTCTTTAAACTCCTTTTCTCCCCTTACCACCGGAAGCTCAAGCACGTACGTGCTCATTTTGATAGATCTTCGGGTAGAGTGCTTCTTTTTGTTTTGAAAAGACTATAATTCTAGTATTCTTTGTAAGTCACTTTTATCAAATTTATATAAAAAAACTAATATTTGCCATGTTAAACGAGAAAAACTAAACTACATCTGAGTGTTTTAGAGAGCTCTAACACTTATATTTTTATATGTTTTAAATGTTTGGTATGAATATATACAGTTTGGTGTTTTTGCATGAGGTGTGTAAGAAAATTCAAGCATTTTATAGCTTGCTAACACGTGATATTTTTTCACACCTCAGTGGTTTATAATGAATTATAGTTGATTTCCTACATAATTTATACATAGTCACTTTTTATTTGTAAATCTTGATTAATAATGGTGTAACAAAAAAATGCTAGATCCTTTCTTAAGCTTGAAATTTTTTATAGACAAAGTTAGTTCTAATCTGAGTCATAGATCTCAATATTGGATGGATGAAAAATCAAGCGTGCAAGCCTTAAAACACTTAGATGTTGTATAGACACTGCCATTAGATTTATCATTAATTATATATGTTATTGTATACATATTTGGTCCCAAAAATTGGATACTTTTCTCTATAAACTTGACTTGACATGGAGAGTACTTAATGGTTTTACATGCAAACAATTTTGAATTAACCCTTTCTTAAGGCTATTTCGTAATACAACTCTTGCCCTATTTGAAGAATATATAAAATGGTTCACTCTAGATATCTGTCGACTGATACCTTGATATGAATTAAATCTATCAAACTTTAATCTATCCAATCCAATGTAATTAGATGACCCATATTTAGTTTACTCAAAATTTGACATGTATGATGTTGGGACCGAGTCCCAGCGGGTTTAGAGTGAGGGTAGAACAGGTGGTCCGGACAGTCCTTCCCTTTCTATATTAAACAAAGAAATTACAACATGGGCCTGATAGTGGGAGATCCTATAGCTATCAATGAACCATCATCTCTTTATTACACAGGAGGCAGGGCCTTTTATAATGGCTCCCTAGCCCAAGGCTGAAAGTACATGTGCGCCCCCAATGAGAGTTTCGAAACCCTAGACACCGACCCTGTTACACGCGGGCCCCTTAGGGGTAGGCTGGTCCACCATTCTCTAACCACGCCCCCAGGCCGCGGCCCATCACCGCCTGCGAGGGGCCCGCTAAGCCCACTAATTGCCCTCATGGCTCCCAGCTTGGCTCGGTGCAGCGTCGGGTGAGGGCAGTCCTGATCGCCGTCTCTTCTGCGTAGGGCCTTCGGGAGCCGCGAGGCTCCGTCGTGTAGCCTCCGCCAGGCGACGGTCGACATCGCCCAGCCTTCGCCGTCGACTGGCCTCGGGGCCTCCGCGGATGCTTTCTCCCGGACACCCAACCTCCGGGAGTAGGGAATGAGCTTCCGCCTGAGCAGCAGTTGTCGCCACCGGATCTCCGCCATCAACCGGATCCATCTTCCTCGGAGGCCTCCGCCCAGAGATCCGGCCTTCGGCAATTCCCCTCCAGGACCTGCAAGCATGATTCAGGTTGATACAGTCAGAACCGTCAGTCAGACAAGTGTCAGAGGTAATAAGCTCCTCCGGTCCTGGGGCGCATCCCCAACATTCCCCCCTTGAGGGTTAGGTCCAGCGGAGGCGGGTCTAGCCGTCAATACGCCCCTAGCCGTGGAGGCTATGATTACCTCCGGCTCTCCCCCTAGCCCGTTGAACGTTGGACCAGAGGCTTTGCTTTTTACCATTGTCCGTTTTTTAATCTTGTGCGTTGATTCGAGTCTGTTCAACTGCTATCGTTCGATTCGTGAATCATCGTGACCGTTGGGCTGAGAATTCGAGGCGCCGCATCACTGCCTATATAAAGGGGGTGGCCTGTGAAAACGACCCGTGCCCTCCTTTGCTTGCCTCTGCGTAGCTTGCTCTGCTTGTTACTGCCTCCGCTTTGATTCGCGTAGGATTCCTTTTTGCTTGCTGCTTCCGCGCTTGCCTTTGCCCTGGCATCCTATCGCCGTGGCACCTAAACGCCCCTGCTGTGCGCGTCATCGCTCGTTCTCTGGCCCCTATTTCCAGCTCCAGGATGTCAGAGTCGGAGGCTTCCTTGGCCTTTTTAAGCAGTGCATGCTGGCGGCTGCGGGGGCCAGGGATCTCGAGGAGTTTCTTTCTGACGTCGAGGCCTCCCCTAGGGATCTAATGCCTTCGAAGGTTACTTTTTCTGACTCGGAGGTCAGCTATGACTTTGTTCGTAGCCAGATGACCCAGGCGATGGTGGATGGCCTCGAGGAGAAGGGCTACATCCCTGTTGGCCGTGGGCGAGCTCCGGGTGAAGAGATTGTTCCGCTGCCTGAGCGAGATGAGGCCGTTGTGTTCAGGGATTTCTTTACCTACGGCCTTCGCTTCCCCTGCTGCAATTTTGTTCGGTATGTGCTTGAGTGGTTTGATGTGCAACTTCATCATATGACCCCTCATGCGTTTCTGAATATGAGTAATTTCTCTGGGCCATCGAATCGTTTGGTGGAGGAATCATCATAAACACCTTCATAGAATTTTACGAGTTGCAAAAACAGCCGAAGTATGTTGGAACAAGACTTGCGCAGTTCGCATCGTGTAGCTTCATGGCCAAGAGGAACCCTGGCAAGGGCAAGGAAAAGATTGCTATTTCTTGGTGTCAGCGGGGGAAGTGGGAGCCCGCTGACTGGATGGACTTCTGGTTTTATGTGAAGACTTCTGGTGCTTCTGAGGTCGGAGAGGATGGTCGGAGGATCATTACCTTTCCCTTCGCCTCCGTTATGACCCGGATGGACCTGCACACCAGCATCAAGCTGGAGACAACCGTCTCCGAGAAAAGGAAGTCCTGTTCCAGAGCATTTGCTGATGCTTGCCATTATTCCGGAGGGAGGGACCTTGTGGAGGAGATGATTGCCTCTGATTTCTGGCCTTTGCTTAGCGAAAAGGATAGGAAGAAGTTTGTCCTGCAGAAACTGAACCTTCCTGTTTTTGGTGTCGCTGGTGGAATCCTATGTCCGCATTTTGGGCTACAGCTCCCTGAGGGTCAGAGCAAGGAGGACTTTGTCCACGCCACTGAGCAGAAGGCCGTTGAGATACTTGGGGAAGTTTTCGAGAAGGAGTATCTTGCCCGGAGGTTTGAGGCTGGTACCATGCCTCGCCTTAATAGGGTCTTCGAGGAACTTGGCATCCACTACACTGAGCACGAGCTCCCTGAGAAACTGAAGAAGAAAAATGAGAAGAAAGAGTTCGCTGCTACCGGCGTTGCTACGAAGGCCGCCGAGGGAAAGAAAAGGAAGGCTGGCGCTTTGGCTCGCAGAGGCCCAAAGAAGCAGAGAGGAGCCTCCGCTGAACCTGCGGAAATGGAGGATGTTTTTGAAGACATCTATGACAAAGATAGGGACATTACTGTCAATCCGGAGGTGGGGACTGAGTTTCTGATGGAAATTGATGCTTTGGCGCTGCTCAGTTCTGAGGGCCCATCTCGGCGGTCTCTGTCGCCTGCTGCTTCCCAGAGGCATCTCATGCCTTAGCAGCTGTGGGCTCCAGTTTGCCATCGGTTAGGCCTGTCTCGTCGGCCACCGAACCTGTGTCTGTGCATGTTGAGACAACACCCGCTGAGCTTTCTGTAAAGCCTTTTGCTAGTGCATATCTGGACACCAGCTCTGATGAGGATGAGTTGGAGGCCGGTGGTGCGGCTCGTTGCGCTGAGAAGCCTGCGGAGACTGCCCCACTCCGAACGGAGGATACTGAGGTCCCCGAAGATGTGTACACTTCGAGTCAAGGTAACGTTCTTACTTGAAGTATGACCTATGTGGATTTCTTGACTTTGAAGGTTTCTTGTGGTTATGCCTCTGATGGGGAAGTTTTCTTGCTCGGTGAGCATGTGTATGATATATATATTTTTCCTGAGATTTGGTGTTTTCTTGTTTCGTTGTTTGACTTGTGTTTTTTGTCTGCTTTCAGATATCCTTACCACTGAGGCCGCTCAGCCTGCACCTTCGCCGCCTCCGGCATCAGGTGTTCCTTTTTTTGAAGGAGCCGTTGCTGAGGCAGTGCCTACAGCTTCGTGCCCTTCGGTGGGTATAGTTGGCGCTGGGCCTCTCCCATCCGGCGGCTGCCTTGATGAGGGTATAGGTGCTTTCCTTGGCTGGGCTCAAGGTATTGGCCACCTGACTAATTCCATGGGCGGGGACTTGTACCGGCGTCTTGCTGGGCTGCCGTTTTGGACTTTGATGGACACCAATATTAACCATCATGTTATTGTAAGTTTGGTTTTATTCTCCGTTTGTAGCTATATACTCTTTGTCAAGTATCTGATTTGGGCGTTGCTATCTCCAGAGCGCCGCCTTATCTATGGCTGTTGAGACCAGTAGCTGCGCTGAACTGGTAAAGAAGGATGAAGCTATCAAGGTCTTGAAGGCAGAGGTCGATTCTCAGACCCAAGAGAAGGGATGAATGGCTCAGAAGGCCTCCGCTCTGGAGGAATAGCTATCAGCTTTTGGGGTTGAATCCGATGAGCTAAAGAGGTCTCTTGTTGTTGCTAGAGAAGCGGAGGTTGCTGCCAAAGAAGCAGAGCCACCGCCAATCACCATTCAGCATCCACTTCTTGCCATAGGAGATTGGAAATCTCAGCGGCCTTGTCCGCCCGCTGGATGGCGGTGGCTCTTAAGTCTAAGGTCAAAGAGCTTGAGAAAGAGCTGACTACCACTAGGTTGATTGGGCTAGAAGTGGCTGAATCTTATGTGTCCACCGTCCAGGCATTTGGTGGTGCAGTGACTCCGATCGATCATGAGGCTTCTAGCTCCGATGTCTTTTCCTGGATCAAGGGAAACCTCACTAATCTTATTGAGTTTATGACCAGAGTTTCTGATTTCAGCGTGAAGACCTCCGCCACCTATCTGTGCAAGCTCTTTGTGTCCAAGGGCATTGCCCAAATTGGAAATTTTGATTACCCTGAGCTAGGAGATCCCGCTGAACTTGGCAGAACGGATTATTTTGTTAAGACCACCGTGCGCAGCTTTATGGAGAGGTTCTGGTCCAAGTTCGATCGATCGGAGACCGTTGCCATGGCCAATGTTACCCATGAAACGGTATGTATGGTTAGATTTTCGTGTCTTTTGCTGTGAGAGCTGTATTTGTGATTCCCTTGTCTTATTTTCTGTCTTTTTCAGCAACTGAAGGATGGCAAATGCAGCGGTCATGGGCTGACTTCTTTTGGCGGCACTTCTGCATGAACCCGGGGATCTGCCGACGTCGGCGCCTCCGTCCCCCAAGTTCTTCCTGCCAGCGCTGGGACTGATTCCCTGGCGAAGGAAGCGGAAGCGTCTCCGGGAGCTCACATGGAGCCTCAGGACTTGACCGCTGCCAAGGAGGTGTAGAAATTTGCCTTCATTTGTGATTGTACATGTTTTGTATTTTACTGACCTGGTGCCGTTGTGCACATGTAAAGAACAATTTATGTTACTCTTTGTAAAATATTAATGGCTGGATCATCCTGCGCAGATCTGCAATTTGGGGCCTGTGCAGGAGGTCGAGCCTATCACCTTTATGCGCAACGATGTTTACGTTAGTGGTGAGCTGTGGACTTATTGGAAGTCAGTGTTTCCTAGGCTCTCAGTGGACGATATGTTTGATTTTGTTCTTAGCGACTTAGATGGCGCGCGTCCTAGTTTTATTCGCTCTCTTGCATGGCGTGGTCCATCTAGACCTTTGTAATTATCCTTGTTTGCGTGGAGGTTTAGTGTTGTAATCGACTGTCATTTGCGAGGTTGCTTATTTCGACCTCCGCTATATTGCGGAGGCTGCCTTAATTAGTCAGAGGCCTTCGTGCCCTATTGTAAGTGTTACCTCTGGAGGTGATTTCTGTTTTCCTCTCTGGAGGTTGTAACCACTTTGAGGCACATTTGCGTATTAATAACTTTATTGCTAGCATACGTGTGGCAGAACCCCCTAAATTATATGGCCCACACACACCTATCATTGTCTCAAAAACTTCTGATAGCCATGCATGTGTTCCAGATAACTTAGAAAGCCCTGTCGGGTGCCCTCAAAGGACCCCGATTAAACCATGTTTGTCAACTCATACCAGGATCAACAAAGGAGTAGCTACAACATTACATCATTTATGATAAAACATATATCAGAGTGCGGAAGAGTATTAACATTAAGTTTACAAAATATATGGAAAAGTTAACTTTTATGAACTTGACTTCAATTGCGGAAGCGGCGGAAGCAGAGAAGAACTTCAGAAGTCAACTTAGGTAGAGCGCCTAAGTCGAGAGGGGACAACCAGATCACGTCGAGCCCACCGACATGAACTTGACTTAAACACCAATTAGCACCTGCAACAGGGGTTCAACAAACCCTGAGTACAAAATTACTCAACAAGACTGACCCGACAGAAAAAAAGAGGGGTGAAGACTCAGGAAATGCAGGCTAGAGGGACAAGGTAAGGCTTGAAGGAGATAAGAAATTTTGCAGCAAAGCTTGAAAGAAAGAAAAGTTGTCTTGTTTAAAAAAAATTACCAACCAACTTCATTATTGATCCTTATTCATTGTTCAAGTTGTTACTATGATGATGATCAGTGATCGAGTCTTCTTCTCCGAGAAGCAACGTCGATTCGAATCCATTTTCATACCCAGCTGGGACCTAGGTCACTGGAATACCGGAGACTTTAACTCCGATGCACCCCAGGTAACCGATATACCGGGATAACAACCGCAGCCGTATATCACCACATGGCACCCGTGAGCTCTGCGGCCCAGCGTACCGAGATACATGGGAACTTAAACCCCACAGTAAAACACACTATGACACAGATGGGATCTCTGGCCCCACGCTAGGTCATTCCATGATATACACGGCTCCAACCATCCGTATACCACTTCATGCATGTGGATTTCTAATTTCTCGATTATCGACAGTTCACCAACAGACGGGACCTAGGGCATCAACAGACGAAAACACTACAGAGGGACTCCATTCCCAATGCAAGTTCGCCGTCCGGACTCGATTTATTACTAATATCAAGATTTCAATAAGAAAACCAATCTCATCTTTTTCATTCTTTTAACTTTGAACATTTAAATAAATAAGCAGGACTAAGCATTACTACTTATCTTCCAAGCAAGTAACAAGGAATAAGGAAATAAGACAGGTAATGCAATTTGTGGGTTTTCACTCAACTCCTATTACTTAATGCAACATATCATAGCTGAAGCGGTAAAACTTTTATAAATAGAATAGGGTTTAAATGCATCCAGGGCTTGCCTGTGTTGCAGCGGTAGTTAGTTCTCGTCAAGATCACGGATGTTTCGCTTGACACAACTCCAGGATGGACGACATCACATCATGGATCCGCGACTTCACTTCGATGGTGATGGTATTTTCCGAAGATCGTGCACCAAGATCCACTCACTCTCGAACAACTATACGTATTTAATGATGCATGTTTTAGCATGATGAACTCATGACATGATGCACGGCAATGCATTGGTGCAAGCATAACAAGATTAAACAACTAGCTAATTATAAACTATTTTAAAAGCATTACAGAAGATAAATATAAAACTCCATATATTCTAAAATCATATAGCCATATTAGGTGTTAACATAACATAGCAGAATCATACAAAGGTAAAGGAACCACGTTTTTTATTTATACATTTTTATTATAATTATAAACCATTTAATAAGCAATAAGCAAGATAAATCAAAAGATCAAGCATATGATATCCAATGACCATAATATTTTTACTACAACACACACATAGCACAAGAAACATGTCATAAAAATTTCAAGTCAAAAGGAGTCATATAGCATGAGATATAAATTTTCTTCTTTTAAAACATTAAATAAAGGCATAAAACATAGCTAATTATTTCTCTATAAAAACATGGCATGTTTCATATTTTTAATAAAAACTAGGCATCACAAGGAACACAACAAAATTTGGTTCACCAAAAACGAAGTTACGAAACTCCAGATATGAATTTTTGAAGTTTATGAAAAACTGCTATAAATAGGTCCTCGGGGCACTATTCATCTGAGTCTTAGGCTGTGCACTTAGGACCCTGGCTTTAGTTGAATTCGAACCCGAGGTCCTTGGCGGAAGTTGGAGCAGAGAAGGCGACTGAGCCCGCCGTTCCTGGCCGATGAGGACTCACCAGAGACCACGGAGTGGCGGGGAGGCTGCACGGCGGCGAGGCGCACCCGCCAATCGCGGCCCGCGGCGGTCCGTGGCGGCCTAGCCACGCGCACCAGCGGCGCACAGACGTGCAGCCCCGGCGGCGGCCACCCACAGCGGCGGACGAGGCCGGGAAAGGGGCGTGGGAGAGGCATAGGGAGATGGCGAATGCGATGGCATGCTCAATTTTGCCAGAGGTGACTCGGTGGCGGGAGTGCAGAGCAGCAGAGCGGCGGCGGTGGAGAAAAGGAGAGAAGGAGAAGACGACGGCGCGGCTCGAGCCTTTATAGGGTGGTCGGGCGAGCTGGGGAGATGGCAAGCGACTTCTGGAACTCGACCACGCAGCCATGCTTGGGAATCACCGTGAAATTGCGGCCAAATCGACCACGGCAGCGACGCGGCAGAGAGTAACCCGTCGGGGTTATTGTTCACCGAAATTACAGAACTACCACTCATCGAAAATTGCAAATTACTCCAAAATTTATATAGGAACTTAAAAATCTCTAAAAATATCATTTGTATAACTTTTCAAGAGCTACAATTTTCATTTAAGAAACATTTTCAAATTCTACCTAGATTTTGAAATATGAATTCAAATTTAAAAAGAATAAAAAAGGGTCAAAACTCTAGAAACAAACATTTGAAATTATTTTTGATTTTTCTAAATAACTTGAAAATCTTCCAATCTATGAAATGTTCAGCTTATCAAACCAAATAGTTTTCATAGAGAAAGTTTTCCCAAATTTTGAATAATTTTTGAAATATGAATTTAAATTGAAAAGGGGATAAGTGTTGGAATACTATATTTTCAAATTTATTCAAAATTATTTTTGGAAACTTGAAAAACTTCGAATACCAATATTGTAGATCTTATCAAGATCTACAAACTATATTTTGAGAGTATCTCAAAATTCCTTATATATTTTAAAATATAGAAAAAGGGATAAAATAAGATTTTAAAAATAGTTTTTAAGTAGCAATCAACTCATCATTTCATGTATAAAATAAAGCACCACATAAAAGACCTTATTAAAACATAAATGCATTTATGTGATGATGCTCAATGATTATTCTTAATAATGAACTTAATTATAATTTTAATTGCTTACTAACATCTGGGATGTTATAATACGGCGGATATTACAATCATTGTTTCTCTTCGACTAGTGCTGGTGTCCGTCTTGTTGTGTTCGACTTTGTAGTCTTCAGCAATTTCTCCGTGCGTCCCGACGCTTATTCTGCAGAGGTAAGCTGTGGTTGATTTCAGCGGAGATGGGAGGACGTTACGAGTTCTTACGCGGTATCCCCCCTTATCTCTGTTCAGATGATGATCCTGACTGGCTTGCTCTGCTGGCTTCCCTCTTTGGCATTGTCCCAGAGACTGAAGTTGTCTTTGGAACCTTTCTTCTGCCAACCTTATTACGATTTCTTGTGCGGTATCTCGTTATTTTTGGTCGTCCGTATGCAGACATCTGCCTCCATCTCCCTTAAGCGGGTTTTGGTTATGTGGAGTTGGTTGTGGGCGGCGCTTTCCTAATGCTCATGTGCACAGAGGTTGAGCTCTACTTCTTTTATAGTACCCCTTGTGTACTTTGCGTATCCTTGGTATTTATTTGTTTAGCACCATCACTTGTAGAGGCTAGGTTACACAGATACTAGTTTGGTACTTGCTTCTTTTAATGATGGGTAGCTGTAGCTGATTTAATGATGCTTTGGAGGTCCTTATAAAAGGATCTGTTCGCCCCTTGATCACTTTGGCTGCTTTGTTGTGTATATTATTCTGATGGTGCTTACCAAAAGCTTTTCTGATGGTACATTATTCTCATTTTTCTAAACGATGGGATGAAGTAATCTTGTGAAATCGTGAATAGTTGTCGAATATTGCGGCCACGGTGCTGGCTGCTTTCGACTGTCCTAGGTATTGCTTTTTGGGGTCCTCTTTATACATTAGAGGTTAATTACATACGATCTTGCCTCATTAAAAACCTCACCTCCGATTTGGAGCCCCTTTTGTGAGGAAAAGAGTGCAAGCCGTTTTTGCAGGAAAAGTAAATTGCGGGAATTTAAATCTAGGGACCTCCGTTTATAATTCTACGAAGTCCTTACATTCTATGTGTAGTATTTCTGAAGGCTATCAATGTTCCAGGAGCAAGTTGACGTTCTTCCTTCTGTGTCTTGCAGATAGAATGATCCTCTCCTTCCTGCTTGCTTGGCTATGAATGGTCCTTCCCATTTTGGCTGTAGCTTTCCTACGTTTTGAGCGTTTGGCCTCCGCCTCATTACCCAGTCGCCGTTTTTGATGTCCTTAGTGACCACTTTTTTGTCTCTCCATTTTTTGGTTTGATTTTGGTATTTCTTGATGTTGTCGATTGCCTCTAGCCTGTATGCTACAGTCATCTCCTTGGTGTATTCTTCATCTTCTGCGAGGTTTTGTTTTATCGTGCGGAGGCTCTGGTATTTGATCTCCTCTGGCATCATTGCTTCTTCTCCGTACAGTAACTTGAATGGAGTGAACCCGGTGGCTCTTGATACATTTGTGTTGTGAGACCATACAACCTTCGGCAGCTCTTCTACCCATTTGCCCATTTTGTGATCTAGCAATGTTTTGGAGATTGCTGAGAATATGATTTTATTTGACCTTTCCACTGCTCCGTTACTCTCTGGGTGGTAGACTGAAGTGAAGACTACTTGTGTGCCGATGTTGTTGCAGAATTCTTTAAATTTGTCTGAATCAAATTGCTTCCCATTGTCGACTGTGAGTGTCCTTGGAACTCCAAATCTGCAAATTATGTTTTGCCAGAAGAATTTTTTGACTGTTTCAGAGGTAATTGTCGTGAGCGGTTTGGCTTCTATCCATCTTGTGAAGTATTCTACTGCTACCACTGCATATTTGCTTCCACCCTAAGCCAGAGGTAATGGGCCTACAAGATCCATCCTCCATCGCTGAAGTGGCCAGACCGAAGGTATTTGCTGTGTTTGTGCTCCCGGAGATGCTTGATGTGGTGCAAAACTCTGGCATGCTTTGCAAGTTCTTACTATGTGCAATGCGTCCTTGATATGTGTTGGCCAATAGAACCCTTGTCTGATTGCCTTCGCTGAAAGTGCTCTGGGGCCAATGTGTGATCCACATGTTCCTGAGTGGATATCTTGTAAGAGGTCTCTGCCTTCTGATTCTATGATGCACTTGAGCAACAGTTGGACTATTCCTTTCTTGTATAGAACTCCGTCTATTATCGTGTAATTCCTTGCCCGTACGGCCAGCCTTGATGCAACTGATTCATCTGTTGTTACATGGACTCCATTGATATAATCCATTATAGGTTTCCTCCAATCCTCTGTGTTTACTAGGAGAACCTCCGCAAATGCCTTTGGTATTTTTGCGGTAGCTGGTAGTGTCAATTCTTGGTAGAAGGTTACTTCGGGTACCTCTGTTTGATTTGCTGCTGCTTTGGCTAACTCGTCTGCCTCTGAGTTGTCCCCCCTTGGGATGTGCTTTAGGGTAAAGCCTTGGAATCTTTTTTCCAGTCCCCTGACTACTTCTAGGTATGCAGCCAATTTTGGGTTCCTTGTGACATAGTCTTTCTCGACTTGTCCTGTTACTATCTTCGAATCTGTTCTGACTATGATGTATTTGGCACCAAGTGCCTTGGCCTTGCTGAGCCCCAGTATCACTGCTTCGTACTCAGCTATGTTGTTGGTTGCTTTGAAGCAGAGTCTTGCTGCGTATTTTGTTTTGATGCCCGATGGTGATATTAATACTGTAGAGGCTCCTGCACCTTGGATGCCCCACGCGCCATCTGTGTACAGTGTCCATATTAAAGCCTCCGCTTTGTCTTCTATGTGCTGCGGAGATGTCCATTCTGCCAAAAAATCTGCTAGCACTTGCGACTTGACTGATATTTTTGAGATGAACTTGATGCCAAACTGGGATATTTCTGTTGCCCATTTACTGATTCTTCCTGATGCTTCCTTGTTTCCTAGGATATCGGCTAGCGGTTGTGCTGTTGGTACCAGGATTTCATGCTCTTGAAAATAGTGTTTGAGCTTCCTTGATGCTGTTACTATTGCATATGCTATTTTTTTGACCTCCGAATAATTCAGTTTTGCTCCTTGCAGCACTTTCGATACGTAGTACACTGGGTGCTGTATGCTTTTGTTGTCAATTTCCTTTTCTTGAACTAGCACTGCGCCAATCGCTCCTACGGAGGCTGCAACATATAGTAGCAAGGTTGCCTCCGCGTCTAGGGCTATAACCATGAGGTCTTTTGTGATGTAGTTTTTGAGTTGCCGGAATGCCTCCGACTGCTCCGTGCCCCATTCAAATTTTTCGGAGGCCTTGAGTATTTTGAAGAATGGCAGACTTCATTTTGCTGATTTTGAGATGAATTTGCTGAGCGCTGCTATTCTACCTGTTAATCGCTGTACTTTTTTCTTGTTTTCTTGTTCTCTCATCATTAATACTGGTTTTGTTTTGTCTGGGTTTGCTCTTAGCCCTTCTGGACCAACAATGTACCCGAGCATCATTCCCCTGCTTACTCCCGGAGGTCGTCCAAATGATCTCCGGTCTGCTTGCTGACTACTGCTAAATCATCGACGTAGGCTATAATGTTTCTCCGGAGTTGTGCTTGCAATACAGTTTGAATCATTCTTGAGAACGTTGATCCTGTGTTTTTTGGACCCTCCAGCATTCTAACAAAACAGTAGGTGCCGAAGGGGGTTGTGAAGCTTGTTTTCTCTTCGTCTTCCTTTCGTAGCTATATCTGGTGGTATCCTGAGAAACAATCTAACAAAGAGAATCACTTGCATCCTGCTGCCTTGTCAACTGATGCATCTATCCTGGGTAATGGGAAAGGATCTTTTTTGCAGGCCTTATTGAGGTCTGTGAAGTCTATGCGCATTCTCATTTTGCCGTTCTTTTTTGGCACTAAGACAACATTTACTAGCCAATCTGAGTACTTGACTTCTCTGATGACCTTGGCATCTAATAATCTTTGCACCTCCGCCTTCGCCGCAATTATGCATTCATCGGACATCTTTCTTTGTTTTTGCTTCTTGGGTCTGACATTTGGGTTGAGGTCAAGGGTGTGTTCAATCACATCCCGACTAATTCCTTGCAGATCTGATGCTGACCATGCAAACACGTCCTTGTTTTTTGCTAGTAGTTCTAACAAGTCTTGTCTTTCTACCTCTGATAGATTGTCACCTATGGTAACTTTCCTGTTAGAGACTGCTTCTTCCAATGGTAATGTTATTGTGTTCTCTTGGTCTGCCATGTTGGTTTTCCCGCAGGCATGTTCCGAGGCTCCTCCGCTTCTACAGTGTTGATGTTTCTGTGTGCTTTGTAGATTGCTTTCTCTATGTTCCTTGCTTCTTTTTGGCTTTCCCGCACTGTGATGATTCCATGTAATGCTGACATCTTCATGCAGAGGTAGCCCATGTGTATTGTCACATTGAACTTGTTTGCGAATCCTCTTCCTAGGTACTGGTAGTAGATGTCGACCACATCAAAGGTGATATACTCTGTCCTGGCACAGTCCCCATCTTTGAATGATATTGGCAGTGATATTTTTCCTAGGGCGTTGATTTCTTTCCACAGAATCCAATCAGTGGGGTGTCCAGTGGCTGTAGCTGGCTCCTGCTGAGTTTCATTTGGTCGAAAACATTTGCGAAGATGATGTCCGCTGAACTCCCAGAATCGACTAGTATCCTGTTTACTTCCCAGGCTGCTATGTTTGCCTTTATGACTATGGCATCTGTGTGTGGATAGCTTTCAACTTGGAGATTTTGTTCTATAAATTCTATTGGCATCTTGGACCATTCTGTTGATCTGTAGGTGCCCTGAACCGCCACATTGTTTACCAACGAGAGGTGGTCCTTCTTTTGTTTTTTGGTTTCGAACTCTAATGCTGAGCCTCTGGCTATAGGTAGTATCATGCTAATGGTTGGTAGTGCTGAATACGGGTTTAGCTGGTTTTCTGCGGTTGGTAGTTGCTGTTGTGGTTAAGGCATACTGCGGAGGTGCTGGTAATGCCTCATACTGTCTCTGTTGTGCTGCCGGAGGCGTCTGCATATGTGTTGGTTCAATGAGTGCTATGTGCGGAGGTCTTTGGTTGATGTAAGTTAGACCATTTTCTGCTCTGTTCTGGGTGTAGCCCTGGTGCTGCGATGTTTGTTGATAGACTGGTCTTCAGGCCGGTAGTGCCGTTGGATAGTACTGTTGAGCCAAGTTGTGCTGCGGTAATGGCTCTGGAGCGTATCCTGGGAAACTTGGGTTATACTGCTGATAGACCTGTGCACTATGAGCGTGATTAACCTCCCTGCTACCTTGCTGTTGGGGCTGGAGCTGTGACTGTTTGGTTTTCATCCTGTCAAGTGTCTCTTAGGCCTCCGGGTAGTCCCGTGTGATGTGCCCTTTGTCGTCTTCGTGGAAGAGGCAGTATTGCTTCCTTGGTTTCTAATTTTTACTCCAGTTCCTGGACTTGTTGCTTTTGCTGTAGCCTTGTCCCCCTTGATTTCTCTGATCATAACTTTCTTTTTTGTCCCAAAAATTCGGAGGCTGGCTAGCCTGCAAATTGAAAACTTATTTCTGCTGGTTCTGGTATTGTTGTCTTTGCTGATTCCTGCTTTCCCTTCTATTGCTATTGCTTGAAGACTGCTTACTTTGACCGTATGCTTCCTCCAATCTTTTGTGGAGGTCATTGTCAGACCTGCAGTATTTTTTGAACTCCTCGTGCAGTTGAGCCATTGTGGCTGGCTTTTCTCTTGCTAAGTGACTGGCGAATGGGCCGATTCTGAGTCCTTTGATTGTTGCTTCTATGGCCACTCCGTCAGGGACATCTGGTGCCTTAGCCCAGAGGTGTAGGAATCTCTGATAATAGTCTCTGAGGGGTTCCCCCTTGAGGTGCTTGTTGCTGAATAGGTCTGACGATGTTAGCAACTCGTTTGTGTAAGCTTTAAAGTTTGCTAATATCTGGTCTCGTAGGTTCTCCCATGAATATACCATGCTTGGTTTCAACATTGAGTACCATGCTAGTGCATCTCCTTCTGCTGCAATCACGAATGACTTGGCCATTACGTGATCGTTGCCTCCAGCGGAGGCTACTGCGGCTTCAAAACTCATTATAAACTACCTCGGATTTGAATTGTCATTGAATCTTGACAGAGATACAGGTTTGTAGCTCGGAGGCCATGGTGAGCTTTGTAGGCCTTCAGACAGTGATGATTTGGGTCAAAGACTCTTAACGGTGTGGGTAGGATTGGAACTATGGTGTGCATAGAATGCGCGTTCACAGTTGGGGGTCGACCTGCCATGACTGGTTGAGCGACCTCCGCTGGACCTGCTGTCGGAGGTTGCATGCTCTGTATTTCTGCTTGCAGAATAGCCATTTGCTGCCTTATCTCATCTGCTTGACGCGATGATTGTATCGTTCTTTGTGTGACAGCTTGCTGCGCCCTTAACCTGTCTCTTTCGGCTTTCATGCGGTGCATCTCATCTCTGTGCCTGGTCAACTCGTCATCTTGGTTCTGGGCTATCGGATGCTGCTCAGACGGGTCCCCCCTTTGCGCAGCGTTGTTGTTCTCTTCATCACCTCCGTTCTCTGGTGCGGAGGCATAAGTGCTCTGAATATTTCTCCTTGGCCTCTCACGAGGAGAGGGCTGCGGTACCTCTGCCTCAGCAGCGGTATGTCTCCTCGCGGTGGTTTTTTTCTAGGTGGCATTTGTGGGTGTTATCTCCGGCCAAACACAAGCGGTGGGCGCCAACTGTTGGGACCGAGTCCCAGCGGGTTTAGAGTGAGGGTAGAACAGGTGGTCCGGACAGTCCTTCTCTCTATATTAAACAAAGAAATTACAACATGGGCCCGATAGCGGGAGATCCTGTAGCTATCAATGAACTGTCCTCTCTCTATTACACAGGAGGTAGGGCCTTTTATAATGGCTTCCTAGCCCAAGGCTGAAAGTACATGTGTGCCCCCAATGGGAGTTTTGAAACCCTAGACACCGACCCTGTTACACGCGGGCCCCTTAGGGGTAGGCTGGTCCACCATTCTCTGACAACGCCCCCCAGGCCGCGGCCCATCACCGCCTGCGAGGGGCCCGCTAAGCCCACTAATTGCCCTCATGGCCCCAGCTTGGCTCAGTGCAGCGTCGGGTGAGGGCAGTCCTGATCACCGTCTCTTCTGCGCAGGGCCTTCGGGAGCCGCAAGGCTCCGTCGTGTAGCCTCCGCCAAGCGACGGTTGACATCGCCCAACCTCCACCGTCGACTGACCTCGGGGCCTCCACGGATTCTTTCTCCCGGACACCCAACCACCGGGAGTAGGGAATGAGCCTCCACCTGAGCAGCAGTTGTCGCCACCAGATCTCCGCCATCAACCGGATCCATCTTCCTCGGAGGCCTTCGCCCGGAGATCCGGCCTCCGGCAGTTCCCCTCCAGGACCTGTAAGCATGATTCAGGTTGATACAGTCAGAACCGTCAGTCAAACAAGAGCCAGAGGTAATAAGCTCCTCCGGTCCTGGGGCGCATCCCCAAGATATGATGATATCATTACAGGAGAATCGTAATTGCTAGAGGCTCAAAAATATAATAGATGCTTGATAGAAGCTAAATCATGGATATAATTAATTACAACACAAATACAACATACAATATACTAATAAAGATCAAAACATGGATATGTACTGGCTACTCCCACCCTATGCATTGCTTTGTGGAAATTGGATGCAAAACATGGATATATCAAAAGAACCTATAAAGGCTGGGGTTTTCTATGTAAGCGATCAAGTATATAAGTAATATAACATTCAAGTTTTATACTTTCCCATTCCCAAAACCATCCACCATCATCCACTCATCTCTGAAACTTCATCCCAGATCCTCCAACACCATCTCAGACTCAGGTCGACAGGCCAACTCCCTCTCGGCCTACCTCAGCGGCCCGCAGCCCTCAACCTGGCTCATGGCCGGAAATCACTCTCAGGGAAGATAGAACACTTCACTCACTAGTCCGGTGCATCCTCCTAAGGAAAGGCCCATAGCCAATGAATCGACATATGTATCGATCGATCAACCATACACTCTACAGAGGTTTCACTAATCCACTAGATAACCATCATCGGTGTTGATCACCACCTAGGAAGATTCCGGGGGTCTACTGTTATAGAATGATGCCACCCTACCTCTTAGCCTTGGAACACCCTTAGAGTGACTGATACTATGAGGGGACCCATGATCCCATTCCCGCAGAGCATCACCATCTCAAAAGGGTGTGAGACACATGCTCCTACCTCCCTATCACACGCTCGCCTGATAGTAATGGCATCGATCTATCCAGCGGTTCGGCCGTCTACCCCCCATGGGAAGCGAGTGGAAAGCAAGAGATTCCTAAGGTCCGGATACCAACGCAGCAGTTCCTATGTGTGACCAAGCCAGGATGTCTTCATCTGGGTTGTTCTTTAACGTGCTACCATGACACCTTCGTCCTGGGTTCCACCCCTCAGAGGCTCACACCCAAAGACTACCATCGCATCCAAGTTAGCCCGCCACAGGCTTCTCTCGTGGGAATGTCCAGATCCATTCTCTGGCAAGACTTGCTCCAAAAGCTCATCGTAGATCCCAGCTTGATCGACTCAACCATCACCCTACTCCCTGCCATAAGTTCCACCCCAAACCAGATACAACATCATCAGCTCACAAGCTCATCTGATCCATCAACATACCAAGCCTAGCATCCCTGCCAGACCCTCCCAAGGTTCATCACATCGCATCAAAATGTAAGTGAGTGAAGTATATATATAAATAAGCAGATAAGCATGCGGCTAACATAACAGCGGTTAAGCAGGTGATGGGTTACGACAAGGTAGGGCTCATCAAGTAATAATCTACCATGCATTCCTAGCACAGGTGAACCATTATATTGCAATAAAAGTAAAGCACTAGCATTACTAGATTAGCCATGCATAATGGGATCTACGAGGTTGGGTGGGATGTGTCACCTTCGCTGTCGTTGTCCTCCGACCTTCCCTGGTACTCAGTGTCATCGTCAGACCGGTCCTCGCTTGACTCTGTAACCAAGAATTATTGGTCACGAGAGCGACCCCTATAGATTAGCACAAAGAACAAATAACCGCAAAAAGATCTAAATGCACTCAAACATGGTAAAAATATCTAGGGCTCGATTTATAGAAAATTTGAATACTTGGATTGCAATTTTATGAGCTTGTATGAAATAGTTATGAATTTTCAAAGATTTAACCATATTCCAAAAAAGAAAAAGACTGGGTTATTCTAGGGCTGACACGTGGCGGCTTGGGGTTGGGCCACGTGTCACGCATGGGTCCAACAACGACGGCTCAGCAGCTGACATGGATGATGATGTCATGCTGACGTCTCTATGACGGGTGGGACCAGGGTGACGTCACCTGCTGATGTCAGCGTTGACTCGGTCAACGGTCGACGGTCGAGTGGGCCCTTATTGGGCCGTTAGCGGGCCATTAATGGGCCGGATATGGGCCAAACTCGGCCCGCCACGTGGCACACTCTGGTGCTGCCATGTCATCTTCTGGATCCAAAACGGGCTCAGCTCACGGCTCTTGGTCCCCGGTGTACCAATGCTCGCTGGGTCCACTGTTAGCAACTTAGGTCCACGTGCACCAGGTGTACCGATTAGTCCTCAAGTTCACACGGTCCACAGACCGTTTCATGATGCTCCAGCGGCTGCGGGGTCCACCAGCAGCGACTCAACCCTCGTGGACCACGTCCATCTTCTCCTCTACGAACTAATCCCCTCCTCTGTTTCCTTCACTACAACGATGGAGCTCGCCGGCGGTGGCCAAATCTCTAATTTCGGCATCTCGACGGTCCTCGGCCTCCATTAACTTGCTCATCGGCTCCGCGGCAGCACGGCGGCTCGATCAAGGTGCTCCAAGGTGATAGTTGGCAACCGATGAGGCCTCTCCTCTGCGAACAGCGAAGCGACGATGATGGCGCACAGCAACAGCACAACAACAAGCAATTCCAAGCAAAAGCGGGGCACGGGGGTGTAATTGCGGTCACCCAACACCCTCCCGACGCACCGACGATGACCATCTTTCGCGGTGGAATCCGCGTGGACAGCAACTCCCACGGCGGAGCTCTGACGTGGCCGCGGTGCATGGCACAACACCACGAGAGGTTCCCCGATCCCCATCTTCTCCATCTTCCGTTGCAGCATGTCACTGCGGTTCTTGTCGGCGGTTCCTCATCCTTTGCAGCGGTCGGAGATGACGAAAAACATGCGTAGCAGGGCGGCGCTCCAGAGTGGCATGATGGCGGCATGGTGGCATGTAGACGGTCCTTCGATGCAGCATCCAAATAGCTAGCGTGCGCACAGGGTGCTTCTTGACGCGGCGGATCCAGATCCAGCGACAATGCGACTTGGGGCTCAACGGTTGGCTGGCAAGACGGGTTTGCCGTGGCGGCGCACGGTCACGATGACAGGCATGGCGGTTGTCCAGTCCAGCGTCCTCCTGACGCTGTGGTCCTCTGTGGCCTGGCTGGTCAGTGTGTGTGTGCGTGTGTGTGTCCGAGGAGACCGGCAATGGTCCTGGCCTACGCGCTCATGGTATGGAGCGCCATGGCCGAAGCAAGGGTCAGGGTTGGAACAGGGGATCATGGGGGTGCTCACCGGCGTAGGAGAGGAAAGGAGGTGCGGTTAGTATTGGCGGTGAGCGGCTCCGTCGTAGGTGAGGCAGAAGGGTGTAGACGACGCCGGCTTGCGGTACAGCTTCTCCCTCCTCGACCCGGCGACTCCTCCTTCTTCAATTCCGACAGCGGCTCTGGTGAGCTTCTTCTCCTCTCGCCTTCTTCTTATTCTTTCTCCCCCTTCTCCTCCAATTACGGTGGTTGGTGCTCAATTGGAAAGGCCACCAAGCGACGGTGGTGGTTGGGAAGCCCTAGCGCTCCTAGGGCGTGCTTATATAGAGAGGCGGCAGGGCAGTTGGCCGGCGGACGGTCTTTGATCAAGGGAGCTCGATCAAGTGGTCAGGTGATGTCTAGGTCACCTGGTAGGGCTCGGCTGGGTCCAGGCCGTCAGCGAGGGAAGGCTAGGCGGGGTTGTGTGCGGCTAAGCGTTATAGCGGCATAAACTCACTGCGGCGGGTGCGCATGTGCGCGCGCGTGAGAGGGAAATCGCCCGCGCTGTGGGCAAATTGCTGTCGGGTGGTCGGCCCAGGTGGCATGCTTGCGCGCGTTGATGAGGAAGAGGGCAGGGTCGAGCGACCGGGGCGCTTTGCTTGGCGGCGACGCAAGGGGGACAGGCCCTGACACACGTGACGTCAAGCGCAACGGCCCGGCATGTGGGGACCTTGGAAAGGTATGACAAGGCGACCCCACGCGTCAGTGGCTCGGGCGGCGTTTTGGCGTGGCGCGGGGACGGTCAGGCCATTGTTGGGCCGGTTTGCTGGGCCGGCTTGCGGGCAAGAAAGAAAAGAGAGGGAGAGGGCAGGCTGGGCTGGCTTCGGTCACGGACCAGATTGCTTTTCCCTTTTCCTTCTTTTATCCTTTCCTCTTTTCTAATTCTGTTTTTCAAATACTTGTATATGTATATATGATATATATATGTAACATGTTGTAAAATAATTCTCTAGTGGACATACATGGTCCTCGCTAGGTAGGGTAGTATTCCCGTATATTTGATATTTATTTATTATATCTAACTCCAATGCATATCAGTAACCTAGGTCCCAGCTGGGTATGAAAATGGATTCGAATCGTCGTTGCTTCTCGAAGAAGAAGACTCGATCGGTGTTCATCATCGTAGTAACAACTTGAATAATGAGTAAGGTTTAAGAAAGAAGTTGGATGATAATTTTGGATCTTAAACAAGACAGCTTTTCTTTCTTTTAAGCTTTTCTGTAAAATTTCTTATCTCCTGCAAGCCTTACCTTGTCCCTCTAGCCTGCATTTCCTGAGTCTTCACCCCTCTTTTTCGTCGGGTCAGTCTTGTTGAGTACTTTTGTACTCAGGGTTTGTTGAACCCTTGTTGCAGGTGAGCCTCATGGGCAGGAATGCTTCGCATCCTGCTGCATGACCGTCGTCGAGGAAAGTGACGACAAATAGGATATCTCGCTCTTGGGCAGAGCATATAATCAAGGTGGATGTAATAAGTTATATTGCTATTCCACTGCTATATGGTTTGTAATAATCCAACTTATGGTTTGTAAATGGTTTGTAAAATTATGTTATTGTAATCCTTCCGCTATTTTACTCTGATGTATATTATTTGTATAAAACTGTTGTAATACTGCAATGTCTCTTTGTAATGATTGATCCTGCTTGGAGAATCGTGGATGATTCGGGATTTACCCTACATACCTTTTAAGTTTTATGAAACACATTCATGGTTATTTGGAGTCTGTTTAGACAATAATCATGCGTGTGGGCCATATAATTTATGAGGTTCTGCCACATTATATAAATAAATATTATTGGTATATTATTTAGCATATATAAATTCAAATAAAAACCAAATCACATGTTAGTTTAAAATGCAACATGATGCATGATATATGAGCTATAGATTTGCGAGGTACGAACATGTGATACTTGTGCAACATGTGTGGGGTTTTAAGAAAAAATTTTATAGCTCAGATTTTTGGGTTGTTACAGTACGTGGATGCACATACATGTGCACCTCCAACGTACGTGTATAATGGACTCCTTTCTTTGCTTTGCTGACGTCCGCTTAATGTATTTGATTCTGCAGTTGGCGTTCAAGACGATTTATGAATGCCATGGAGTTACGAAATCCTTCTTGCGTCTGATGTTGGCTCGTCGGGCAAAGAACATTAGAAAATGCAAGCAAATAAAGAGTATTAGAATATTTATGGTGTGAGAACAAATAATAGGATCGGATCGCCAATTTATCTGTTATTTTAAACACTAATGAGATGGTTTGAATGTTGCCGTAGCAATCATTGCGAATCTAAAGATTGATAAATCTTTCTTTAGAATACTAATTTATTTTATATAAATTTATAATTTTTATCACAATCGCCGCCCCTCTTTTCATTACTGATGACTATATATATCTGATTTTTTAAAAATAATTTAAATCTTATAGATTTATTATACCATAACGTTTGTTATGGATTTATTATTATCTCCATTATTCAGCGGAGATACTACGTACTGCGTACACAACCATTTTTATTATCTTTCTATCTATTCTGATTGAATAACTTTTTATTTGATATTTTGGAACATTATATATTACAACCAATTCCTTGTTGGATTGGAACTTTACAAATGAGATAGAAATTTACAAATGAGATAGAAATTTTCCAAGAAAAATATATTAGGCACCAATATACTGGGCTGTGTTTTTGCCACCTCCTCCCACCAGTCGGCCCTCTGAATGAGAATTGAGAGGACTAACGTGAGAAGGGGAAATCCTCACAAGGTGAAATTTGATTCCAGACATCCTTGGTCATACGAGAGGCTGTTTTCCGGAGCGCCATTGCACAGCAAGCACCATGCGATCGATGCCCAAATCCAAATGACGATCGATAGGAGGGCGTCCTTCCCATCGGTGTGTCTCGTCAAGGAGCCGCAGTACGGCAGCAGCAGCAGCTCGTGTCCGGGCATGGTCCTAAACTGCTTGATCTCCAGGCCTGACCACCACCACCACAGGGGCCCGGAGGATTGATCGATCGATCGAAGGCCGGCCCCGGTGCGGTGCTGGTGCTGCAGACTAGACTTGCGATAGCTCCCGGTGCCGTGGTGGCCCTGGTGGACGAGATCGGCTCCGCCCGCCGCCTCCGTGTCCGACGGCCACACCGCCTCAAGGTCTCGGTTGACATGTCCGTCAACTTCGTCGACCTCGCCGCCGCTGCGCCCGGGGACGCCCTCCGCGTCACTGCCAAGGCGCTCGGACACAAGGGCGCCTACTCAGGCACGCATGTCCTCGTCGCCAACGCCGCCACGGCCCACGGGGCAGGTCGTCGCCGAGGGTTCGAAGGGAGGCACTCGCTCTTCGGCAAGATTAAGATCAGAAGCAACATCTGAATTTCCGAATAATGGAACTGCTACTTCTACGACTGCTTCTCGTTGTTGTTGTATGCTCTGCTCCTACCTGCTCAACGAAGGAACGTGTGCGTAGCACCATAGCAGTAGCAGGACGCTGATTAGCAGGAAGCTAATGTGGTCCGTCAGTGCAGGAAACTGATGTGGTCCTGAATGAAGAAACATTCAGCAACACTGAAATGAGATAGCACATGATCATAAGCAGAATAGAAACGTATGAGTCTTGACAAACCAAAAGTTCGTGCGAACCATGTTATGTACATTCAGTTATTGGCAAGCTGCATTCTACATAACTGTTTGATGGCTTTCTGAGTTTGTTGATCCAAATGTCAAGAACATAATCACATTCCAAGATCCCAGTCTTGCAAAGTTTGGCAGGAAGCCTTTGTAAAGTGCCAAAGGGTCCTGCAGAGTAAACCACTTTTTTATTAGCTAATGCCTGCCTCCTGGAATTCATTGTACACTAACCAGGTACAATACATAAGCTCTAATCACAAAAATCAATTAAGTCGCAAAAAAAATCACAAAAGATCAATTTTTAGTTCCCGGTCAATACAACTAAATTGACGGATCAAAGTTTAAATATGCTGCAGCAACTCTGGAAGGCACAATAATAATGGTACAAAATGAAGATATATTCAGTATATCCTAAAGGACAAATTTACCCAGACCAGAGATTAGTTGCACCATGCTAGGGCACAAAAGACAACTCTTATGTGCTGTCAAGAAAGAAAATGTACATGATGGAATAAGACAGTGCACTACTCCACACACTTTGAGTAAGGAGGTATATATTTTTGTTCAATTTCAATCAGGTCAAATTCGCTACAAAGGAAGAAACTGCATAAGCCGGGTCTGGGAACGGGGAAAAAAAACTGCTCCCAGAATGTTAAGTATTGAGGAATGCCACATGGTTGTCACCATAATAGAGTGAACACTATTATCAGGTCAAATAAACTCAAAGAGAGGCTACTAGTGATGAAAGCGTCACACGATGTATGGATTTTTAGGGGATTACACCTTATATACTTATTAACACAACTAATAGATGTGTCCAGTGGAAAGTCATGTCTGTATATGTTCTGCTCATCTAAAAATCTAAACCCAGAATCATAACATGAGTAGCAGTGTGGAACTGAGACATACATCATTCTTAAGGGTCTTCACAGAACAATTGAGAGTGCTTTTGTAGGTTGAGGAACCCATCATTCTCCTCGCCTTATAACCTGCAAAAGGGTAGAAACTTATCTGTAAGATTACATCTGTTTTCTTGTGGACAGAAAGGTTGAGGTGTAGTTCATTTACAGGTGGAGAATAATCCAAAGTTTCCAAACATACCCTTAGCAGAAATTCAAGGGTTAACTGTCTAAATACGGTTTTTTTTTTTTACGATTGCCAATTCCTTCAATTCAGCATTCAACCTGCTCGCCACATTCCTCGTTGCCTCCCGTATACATTTACCTTCGTCAGCAGAGGCATGGATGGAGACAGAGCCTAGCCAACCGTGATCTGCTTCAGCTATTACTACACTTCAAGCACATCATAAAGAATTCAGAGGCTCAGAGTATACTACCAGTCTGTTTGTCTTAGATCCAATGATGTACCGAGCTCTATCAGAAAGCACGTCTTCCGAAAAGCATGGGAAGCTTGAGGCAATCGCCATAGAAGTTGTCCTGCAATGCAATAGTGCCGCCACCAAGGTGCTGATCAACGGTAGACCGGGGCACCGGATTTACCACGCACGCGGGCTCAGGCAGGGCCACCCGCTCTCACCGCTCCCGTTCGTCATCATGATGGAGGTGCTCAACGCTCTCTTGTTGGAAGCTGACCGC
Source organism: Bothriochloa decipiens (assembly GCA_023333625.1). Taxonomy (NCBI): domain Eukaryota; kingdom Viridiplantae; phylum Streptophyta; class Magnoliopsida; order Poales; family Poaceae; genus Bothriochloa; species Bothriochloa decipiens. Next base: position 8,369,901 of record CM041640.1, on the reverse strand, counting down.
CGGGGACAACTTACACCCCTACCCGGGAGTGTGATCAAGTTCCGTGCTTCCATGTACGCGGACGACTTGGTCATCTTCCTCTCGCCCAACGCACTCGACTTCTCCTGCGTGCGCCAGAATCTGGAGGCCTTCGCGGGAGCGTCCGGGTTGGCCACCAACCTGGACAAGTGCGCCATCACGCCAATCCGCTGCGAGGACGATGTGGTGGCGGAAGTGCTGCAGGTCTTCCCGTGCAGAGTGCAGCCTTTTCGTGTCACCTACCTCGGGCGCCCCTCTGTCTACCTCCAGGCTACCCCACGCGTAGGAGCAGGCTCTCGTCGACAAGGTGGCTGCCAGGATTCCGACGTGGAAGGCAAGCCTTCTGACCACGGACATTCAAGACGACGCTTTTTGCGATACCGGTGCACACGGCCATTTGCTGTGCAGTCTCTCCTTGGGCCGTCAGCGAGATCGACAAACATAGACGGTTTTCGGGGGGGCAAGTGCAAAGTGGCTTGGACAGTCGCTTGCAAGCCCAAGGATATGGGCGGCCTTGGCATCCTCGACCTTAGGACCATGGGATACGCTCTCAGGCTTCGGTGGGAGTGGCTACATCGCACTGACCCAGAGGCTCCGTGGGCGAACCTGCCTGCGAAGGCGGAGGGAGCCGTCGATGCTATGTTCAAGGACGGTGCGCGTCCTGATCAGCGACAGCAAACTCGCACGCTTCTGGACGGACGCATGGCTACCTGAAGATCCGCTCCAGCTGTTTGCACCGGCCCTCTTCCAGGCAGTTGGGAGAAGTAGGAGGGGGCGCTCAGTCCACGATGCCCTGGCCAACGGGCAATGGACGCGCGACACCACTGGCGCGCGCACGGCTGCGGTGCTCACTAAGTACGCCCTGCTGTGGGAGACCCTGCAAGGGATTGTCCTGCAGCAGGAGTCCTGGACCGTTTCGTCTGGAAGTGGACGGCCGACGGAGAATACTCCACTGCATCGGCCTATTGCGCCTTCTTCCTCGGCGCCACAGAGCTGGCCGGCGCGAGGGAGGTTTGGCGAGCTCCTACACCACCGAGGATAAAGTTGTTCTTCTGGTTGGGCCTTCGTGGGTGTCTCTGGACAGCCGAGAGGAGGAAGCGGCATGGTCTGCTGCCGCTCGCCGATTGCGCGCTCTGCAGGCAAGAGGACGAAACCTCGGACCACCTCCTCGCTTCCTGTGTCTTCACAAGGGAGATCTAGTTCGGAATTCTTCAGTCGGTGGGGCTCCAGCTCCTTGCACCGGACAACTCGGCCACGATCGCCAACAGGTGGCTCTAGGCGCAGTCCCAGATTCCGGCGGCCTTGTGCCGCGGCTTCGATGCCCTGGTGCTGTTGGTCTCCTAGAAGATTTGGAAGGAGTGCAACCGCTGGACCTTCGACGGCCTCAGCGAGTCTTCGACGCAGGTTCTCCGACGGATTCGGACCGAGGGTGAGGCTTGGATCGCGGCGGGCTACAGCAAGCTCGCCCCTTTGTTCGCTCTCGCCGCCTAGGAGTTACCTTCCGAAAGTCCCTTGCAACGCAATTGGTTTCTTAGTTAGTACGACCTTACAGCTCCACCATTCTAGCCGGTGCCTTCTGCTATGTGTGTTTGCCTGTTGATGACTGAGGCATCTCGTCTTGACCACGACAAGCTTTGTATCAACTTTCTAACTTCCTTTAAAGCAATACAACCCAACGGCCGTTCTCGAAAAAAAAACAAAATCAACAATCCACAAAGGAGTATAAACTTGCTAACACGTAAGGCATCTTCTGAACTTGCATAGCACGTCGGCATGCTACATGTACCGGAGTCCAGAGCTGTAAACGCAGATTCTGATGTCTGAATACTGTCTCTTAACCGTTGAAGACTTGGCTGGAATTCAGTCCACGGAAACCGCCGTCTACCACGTTGGATACGGGACAATTTTTATTGATCTGCCCAATTGATTCCCTGATCCATTTATAGTGCCAGGCTGCCAGCTGCAAGAAATAAAAAGAGCCCCAGAGACAGTGAGGTGTTGGGCTCCATGGTGACATGCCGAGATCAAATCGAGGAGCCAATCACTCGTTCATTCTGAGCACAACAATATTCTGAAAATACATTGAGCATAACTATACATTCCGGGTCAAATTTGGCGCTGCTACTACTACAATAAAAGATCATAGTACAAATAGCCCGTCAACTGGTACAAACTTCAACATTCACGGCGCCCAATCTGCAGCGAGTCAGGACCATGCAGTTCATCGTAACGAATTCGTATTCTCTGATTCTGTTGTAATGAGTGTAAATTTACAGCTAGAGACGCAGTAGCACAACTCGAGACTATGCGCAGTAATCTTTAGGGAGCAAGTAAAATTCCTCACACAAAGAATTTGGAAGATGAAAAAAAAAAACTGTAAAAAAGAATGATCAATTTGCTCTGCTGCACAAGCTCAGGTCACGTCGTCTGCCATCTCGGGCGCTGCTCGGCAACCCGCCGCAGCATGCCGTCGACCATGACGTCCACGGCGTCCTTCATGGCGCCGCCGAGGCCCTCCCCGTCCGCCGCGGAGTACACCAGCCCCGGGATCATCTTCACCACGCGCTTCCGCATCAGCCGCACCCGCGACTCCGGGATGGCCGCCAGCACGCCGCGCACCGTGAGGTTCCCCGCGCGGAGCTGGTCGCGGTCGATGAACACGGACCACTCCCCCTCGCGCCCGTCCACGGGCAGGTACCACCCGTACTGCCGGTACGCGCTCCGCCGCCAGAAGAGCACGGGGACGGCGCCCGCCATCAGGCAGTCGAACAGCGACCGCCGCGTGAAGCTGTCCCCGCGCGGCTGCAGGCAGAACGTGGCGCCCATGAAGAGCTCCATGACGAGCGCGTTGTTCTTGATGCACCTGCCCCCGGCGCAGTCCAGCGCGCCGCAGGCCGCGGGCCCAGCCGCCTGGCACTCCTCCAGCAGCAGCGCGCGGAAGTCGCCCTTGATGGCCGACCGCGGCGCGCCGGCGAAGGCGAAGAGCCTGGGCCGCGGGCGCCGCGCCACGTACCGCTGCCACGCGCGCACGTCGTCGGCGGCGTGCGGGTGGAACCCGGTCGGGTACGGGATGCCGACGTCCATGCCGTCCCAGGGGTCGCGCTCGATGACGAGGCGGGTGACGTTGGCCACCCCGGGCCTGGTGAGGAAGCCGCTGCCCCAGCCGGCGTCCGTGGTGCGGCGGAAGTCCCAGGTGATGCGGCCCAGCGCGATGAAGTGGTCCCAGCCGTGGGACCGCCGGTACCACGGCTGCGCGTGGAGCCACGACAGCAGCGCGACGCAGTCCCTGTCCCTGTCGGCGCCGGTGGCGTTGGCCGCCCAGAGGTGGCGGCCCACGGCGAGCCCCGCGTAGAACGGCACGAAGAACGCCGCGGCGCGCGCTGGGTCCGTCGTGCGGCAGCGGTGGGAGAGCAGGCGGCGGTGCACGATGTGCTCCAGCGCGAACTGGTCCGACGCGTACCACGACCCGAGCAGCTGCCGCGGCAGGAGCGACGACAGGTTGGTCCCGCCCGCAGCCGCGGGGAAGCCGAGCCCGTCGTTGGCGAGGTAGGGGCACAGCGAGTACATGGGCGCCAGCGCGTCGCACATCCCGAGCAGGTCCTCGTTGAAGGCCGAAGGGAGGTCGTAGACGTACACGAGGCCGCCGCCGCAACGCGAATCATTCTCGTCTCGGCGCGTCGGCGCCGACGCCAGCACCGGCACGGCGGAGGTGGAGGCGGAGGCCGGGCCGGGAGGGGGGCGCACGGCGCGGAAGGCGAGAAAGACGAGGAGCTGAAGGGCGAAGAAGGCGAGCAGGAGGAGCACGACTAGCCGCGGGCGGCGGGCGGCCGGATTTGGATGCTCGGGGCGGACCAGCGCCATGAGCGCGGCGACGGGGGCGAGTCGATCCAGAGCTTAACTGGAGGGAGGGAGCCCGATCGCGCGTCGGCGTGGGTGGCGATTTGGTTGAGGCGATTCGCGTGCCAGGCCCCGCGAGCCCACCGGCGGCACGGCACGGGGACCAGAATGTGCGGCGTGGTAAGGCGGAGGCGCTGGATTGGTGGAGGGAGATCGTGGTGTGGCGCTGGGGGGCGGACTGCTGTCTTTTGCCAGTAAACAACTAGTAGTGCAGAAAAGGGAAAGAACAGCGGCGGCTTTCCGTCACGGTTTGTTCGGCGATGCCATGGACGGCAGGGGAGGAACGTGTGCTGCCTCGCGCTCTGCTGCGGCGGAACCGCCGAAGAGACGTCACAATTTCAGATAGGCTCCAGCAATCGTGTCGCCACGTTGTCTGCGCCGGAGACTCTGAACGTGGGATGGACTTGTGTGATTGAGCGTGCTTCGTGTCCGTGTCTCAGTGAATCATCGTGTATGCACGCATAACCCATGATCTGGTGGGTGACCTTCTCTCGCGTGTAGCAGTGCTTAGAGATCCCATTCTCGTTCTTAACATTCTAAATTGTAGTCCGTGATTGTAGAATCTAGATTTTGGATAAATGGTGTTTGAATCTCATTCTTGTAGTGTCTGAAAATATCCAAATCCTAGATTTAGAGTAGACTGTTCGAGTCTAATCTCATTCTCACTTTCTATTGGAAAACCCAAACATGGTCGTAGAAAGGTGAATAGATTAGATTAGGTTGCACGGTTAACCACTTAGCCCAGCCACTGCCATTCTGTTCGTATTCGATTCAGGACAAACTTCTTTATTTTGAATACAGGATTGAGTTACTGTGGACAATCGCTATCTAACTCTGCAAAAAACCACAACTAAATAGTCGGTCAAATGACAATATGATTGGACCCATGTGTTTTAGGGACTTTGGGAAACATTTAGTGCAAACAATTTCTTTGGTGTAAACATATAGAACCTCTAAACAAACATACCTAAAAGTTCATACGAAGTTTAAAGCGAAACGTCTATACATGTGCATTGTCACTCAAACCGTGTTTTAGACTCGTATTTTATTTTAAGAATTCATATGGATATGACAAACTTTGGATGCATGTGCGCGTAAAAAGGCAAACATGAAGAAATTTTGCCTCTACTCACTTGAAATTTACCATTTTGGTATGAATGGTTTTAGATGGATTTCTATTAACTTTTGCAAAAAAAAAATATATATCTCCAACAAAACATATCTATAGATGCGTTGTGGGCATGGACCATTTAGGTTTTATTTTATTTTAGGTTTGTTAGTGGTGTCATTTCGGAATTAAGGCTACACGGCCCATTATATCATGCCACCCTCTCCAAATATGCCATATCACATGAGTGCTAGAATGATGCTACTCTCCAATTTCCGTTGTTGTCTCAACTAGTACTACCTAAAATAGGTCCATATTATTCTCTCTCTAGTCGAAATATGGTGACCCTCTGTGTTGTTTGTTTTGCCTCCACAATTTATAACTACAAATATTTCAAATGCATGTCTTTAAACCAACATACTTATCATTTTTTACATCACAAAATTTCAATTTTGATATAAATTTGACATCATCAAGAGGAACTTCTACAAAGTGCATATATATCACATACAGTCACACGACGTTGCATTAAGATGTGCCCACATATGCTCGATCAAATCCACACGAAGTCTCTCATGCATGGTCCAGTCTTTAATATCACCATGTATATTCGAGAACTCAACGCAAGTGGATCATGTCATTGATACTTCTACTTACCATCTTGATCATACTCAAAGTCCTCTTTCTCGGTCCCTTGCTCATTTTCAATGATGATGTAGAACATGACTCTTCCACATTCAAAGCATATATCTATGTAACCCAACATCCCTGTCCCTGACCATCCCCTTTTCTCATTTGAAGCCAACAATCTCCTATGGTGCACTACATTTGGTGTTCTCAGTCAACATCCTAGTGTTATCAATAGTTTGGTTCAACCATCTAATGGGATAACAATTAGCTACGTGCTTGCCTAACAGCTAGCCTGATTGTTACTCCACATCGTTTAGATCAATTATGATTAATTTTTAGCGACAAACAGTTATCTGTATGTATTAAATTTGCTCTGAGCAAGGGAGTCGGAAGGAGTAAGGCTGGCTAACCGTGTATTTGGGCCTTTATCTCTTTGGTTTGTACGTGGGCCAGTTTTGAGTGAGCCCATCAGCTAATGCTATCACACATACACCTGGCCATTTCCACACACCAAGAAAAAAAAAAAACTGGCCATTACAATCGTGAAACACTCTAGAATTCTGTAGGACGAGACCGTGGCCCGTGATGACCATCATCGAATCCTGGCAGTACCGTCCAGCTAACAAGCTTCGAGCGCAGCCGCAGTCGTCCCGCCCGTCCTCAGTGGCTCAGTCCGCACAGGGGTGGAGCCGTGGAGGAAGCGTGCCAATCGCAGAGGAGGATGTGCGAGTCCAATATTTTCAGGGTATTGGATCGATTTATCAAAACATATGGAAATATCCTAAAATTAGGTGAAGAAATGAAGTAAGATAGCTGGCCCCTAAAACACCATATCCACTTGCAGATTTAGCAACGATGGATAGGGAGGGAAGTGAACATAAAAAAATGAGTTATGTATTGCAACCTGCAGTTTTGTACAGATTGACAAAAAAAACATCATTCTTTTTCATGGTTTACTAATTGCTACGATGTCTGTAGATTTGAAGCGCTATTGGTCTAGTGGCAATAGCAGCAACTCGATCCAAGTATCAACATCGTCACTGCTCAATTTTAGTCCATCCTCCAACCCTTGCCTTTGATGTGTATTGCAGAAAAAGTACTAGAGCTGGTTCAGTGCCAAATACAGTAGTCGGTTTTTTTAACGCCACCATACAGTAGTTGTTGGTGCCACACAAAACTGGGCAGCAATTCAGAGGGATGCATCTGATGATCTAAGCTCGATTCTCATTCTAGCTGTGCTTCAATCAGAATCAATTGGGATGCCACATCTTCAACAGATAATTCAGTTCTCACAAGAACAGAGAAAGTTTGGTTTCCCAGACAATGTTCGAGAGGCCCGTAAACAATCTGCACTGGCATACCTTGGACCCTCAAGCTTCTGGGGGTAAAAAAGAAATCATAGTACCACATGGCCACTCCGAGGTACTAATAAGTGCTTGTAGTTCTTCGAGATATGATTAACCAGGCACAGTAGTAGCAAGTTTACTGCAAACGGGAAAACCTTGTAACTCTTGCCGGCCTTCATTAGTAAAGTTTGCATCTAGTATAAATTTTATCAACGGTCATGGTCTGGGTCATCAGCAGTTCAGTATTTAGCAGCTTCGGTTCCTTTCATCGTTGGAAACTGGCATCGTTTCATTCGTTTGCTTGCTGGCTTGCCGCAAGCCTGCAATGCTCGGATGCCTTCTCACTTCTCACGGGCAATTGCCAATTGGGCATCACTCGGAGCACACGTTGCTTCGGATCCACGTCGCACATTTGCATTTTTCTGCCTTCCCCTCAGAAAAGAACCCAAGTGCTTAAATAAATACCTGGTACAGTCCATTTCCGGCACCACTCTGCACTTCACACTCCTCCCTCGAGTCCCCCGATGCCCGAGTCACCGGCTTCTCCGGGCAGGCCCCCCCTCGCAGCCGGGATCGCCGCTCAATGCCGCTACCCCATCCCCAGCGTCGGCACTGCTGCGAGGCTCCGTGCTGCTCCTCGCCTTCCTCGTCCTCCAGCTCGTGCTCTTCTGGAACATCCTCGGCTTCCCCAGCTCCCGCTTCCTCCCTGCGCCGGGCCACAGGAACACCACCTGGCCCAACGGCGCGGTCAACGGCGGCGAGTGCGATGAGGGGCTCGTCTACGTTTACGACCTCCCGTCGGAGTTCAACCACGACCTCGTCGACGACTGCGAGAGCCTGTGGCCCTGGTACTCGTTCTGCCCGTACCTGGCCAACGGCGGCTTCGGCGAGGCGGCCGCCACGCTGCCCGTCTTCTTCAACGTCACGCGGAACGTGTCGTTGCCCAGTTGGTACAACACCGACCAGTTCCAGCTCGAGGTCATCGTCCACCGCCGCCTCCTCTCTCACCGGTGCCGTACCACCGACCCGTCGCTGGCCGCCGCGTTCTACGTCCCGTTCTACGTCGGCCTCGACGTCGGCAGCCACCTGTGGGGGGACAACTCCACCGCTGCCGACCGCGACAGGGCGGGCCTGAGGCTGCTCCGGTGGCTCAACAACCAGACGTCCTTCCAGAGGTCCGGCGGCTGGGACCACTTCATCACGCTGGGGCGCATCACGTGGGACTTCCGCCGGTACGGCGACGACGGCTGGGGCACCAACTTCGCGGTCCTGCCAGGGATAGCCAACGTGACCCGCCTCGGCATCGAGGCCGACCGGCTGGACCCCATGGAGGTCGCCGTCCCGTACCCGACCAGCTTCCACCCGCGCACCGCCGCCGACGTGCGAGCGTGGCAGCGGCACGTGCTCTCCCTCAGGCGCAGCAAGCTCTTCGGCTTCGCCGGCGCGCCGCGCTCCGGGTTCCGGGGCGACTTCCGGGAGGTGCTGCTGGAGGAGTGCGAGGACGCCGGGAGCGAGCACTGCCGCTCCGTGGACTGCCGCGGCACGCGGTGCACCGACAACGGCGCGGCGGTGCTGGAGCTGTTCCTGGACTCGAGCTTCTGCCTGCAGCCGCGCGGGGACAGCTTCACGCGGCGGTCGCTGTTCGACTGCATGGTGGCCGGCGCCGTGCCGGTGCTGTTCTGGCGGCGCACCGCGTACGACCAGTACCGGTGGTACCTCCCGCCGGGGCCGCGCGACGAGGAGGGGGACTGGTCCGTGTTCATGGACCGGCAGGCGCTGCGCGTGGGCAACGTCAGCGTGCGGGACGTCCTGGAGGGGCTCGGCGAGCAGCGGGTGCGGCGGATGCGGGAGCACGTGGTGGAGATGATCCCGCGCCTGGTGTACGCGTCGTCGCCCGACGGGCTCGGCGACGGCATGGAGGACGCCCTCGACGTGGCTTTGCGCGGCGTGCTGGAGCGGTTCCGGCGCCGCCGGGCGAGCACTGCGCCTCAAGGTGAGTTGCAACGGTTTTCTTTCCTTGCTAAATTTTCTTACCGACTCGAGCAAATTTTGAATCACTGTGAATAGTATGTTCAATTCGGGGCGTGCATGGTGTCCTTTATGGTATGTTGTTATTGCACATTCAAAGGTGGCGTTGTGATTTGGCTCTTTCAGGCTTTTCAGCAAAGCGCCAGCCAGGCCGCTTCGTCGCACGGCGTGTCGACGTCAAATCGTCGCCGGCGCCGACGCCTCCTTCTGACAGCAAAAATGGATCGGCAGCGGCGATCAGCCAGAACGCCTCAGCAACACAGCCGTGCTCTCCGGCTTCGTTAGACGTAAAACCTGTCGTGTCCACAGCATCGGCTTCAACTGGAAAGAGCTTGCAAAAATCCTGAACTAACTGAAGAGTGAAGACCTTGAAGCGTGGACATAGAAATGCTGAAGGCATTAATTTCATTACGCTGCATCTGCATCTTGGATCGCGGATAGCTGAACAAGCTAGCATAGGCCAGGGTCAACCGTAGCAGAGAGTGAGATCCGGGCGGCGACAGGCGAGTCTGGTTACGGGGAACGAGTTACCGGGGAAGGACCTGAGGGGGAAGTGGGGAACCACCGCTTACTGTTTGTTGGTCAGGGGTTTAAGAAATGGTAAACATGTTTTGTTTGTTTTTTTCCTGCTGCCACACACTGCCGCGCTAGACGCCTTGTTGTTAATTGCAGTTGACCAAGCGGTAGATTCTTTACAAGATCTAGAAGGCAGGCCATGGCCGGACTTGGCACAAATTTTGATCCTCTCAGGCTAGTTTTGTAAACTCATCTCTTAAATCTTAACTATGGCTTTACACTATTTGATTGATGTCTGATAAGAGCACGCTTATTATGGCTCCTGTGCTATTTTTTTCATTGGCTTCGGCAGGAGTGAGTGGAGCCATACCTTCTAGTTTCAGTATCATCAACATGGGTTTACTCATACCATTATCTCACAGGGCACATGCATGCAGGTCCCAGTGTTGTTCTGTCCATGAAAGCAACGTTTACTTAGGACAGATAAATCATCAGACCTCGCGTTTACGACTACAATAATGTCTTCCGTTATAAACACTAGTCCATCAACTCGTGCTCTCGCACGGGTTAAAACTTGAGGAGTAAATATTTGTATTAATATTTACTTTTAGGTATCATGATGACATAGGTAGTTAAATATGTCAGTGGTATTAGCATTGCCGAAAATATTTTTTTTAAAAAGTCCAGATAGTTAATAAAATATAAAAATATCATTTCAAAAATTTAACCCTACACCATGTCCTTTAAGATTACTGATGGAGAGATTAGTGATGGAGTTTGATGTGAGATTACGATGGGGAAAACATAGACACTTTCGTTTAAATGATAAGTCGTTTTGACGTTCTCGGTCCATACATTTTGCTATGTATTTAGATAATATTATTATGTTAAGATGCATAACAAAATAGATGTAATAAAAAATTAATATGAATTATAATTTATGGAGGGAGTAATAATATCCTCACTTCTAAAGATGTTTTTTACCAACAAAATTTTATGTAGTAGTGGTTATATTATCAATATAGATATGTCAATCATTTTAATTAAAATTTAAAAATATATATCTTAAGTGTGTATATGAGAGAGATTTGTATGTTGGCACAATATGTATGTTTACTTAAAATAATTTTATTGTATTATTTTTATAAAATTAGCAATGGAGAAACATACTATGCTTTTAATATTTTCTATAAGCTAATAAAATAATTGTAAAATATAGATAATTAGTAGAATGTATTAAATTAGTAGTAAATCCATATAGTGGCCTTACTCATAACATTGTGTAATTTTAGTCTCCTATTTTTTAACATTGTTAGCATGTACACCAGAAATAATCTAACGATATTATATCATAGTAAACAATAAAATTCATACTGAGACTTATTTGTTCGCCACTATCATGCTAGATTGCATCCCATGCTCTGGAATCCATTGGATAATTTATTTTTTCATAGTTCCTTTATTGTCTTAATCAATCTCACTTAAAGTTTTCTGATCATCGTAACAATAAACTGAAATATTATAATGACGATGACCTTAATTTACCCTTTTTATATAGAATTACTACACAAAAATTAAATGACAAACACCACGATCATGGTAGACCACAGAAATAGATTTCTATTTGTGTGTTGTTGATGAAAATTGGAGCTCTTAGTTTTTGATATATATTTTCTTTGAGATTTTATTAATAAATACAATAATTAACTAAACGTAGTAGATATAATAATCTAATATTTTTTATTTTATACTTTGTATTAACCAACTATGAAAGAATATTTGTAATGTTATCCAACTTTTTTTAATTTTTTATTTTCAAAAATATTTTGTATAATAGTATAGGTGGGTAATTTTTATAAAATAAAATAAATCCAATGGTTATTTTAAGAGTTTCTATTTAATGCCAATATGTTTACGATTGATATGAGATTATCTAGTTTATTTTTATAACACACTTCTAGTGTATTGATACATTAACCAAGTGACATAATTAGTTGGTCAATCTAATATTTTATATTAACTTATATATGAATAATTATATATAAGGCGGATTTTTTTCTCCTATATGTATAACCAAGCGCAGCAAAAATAGGTTTACTAATCTAGTCACAAACATGGTAGCTACAAATAGTTGTATTAATATTAAGATATATTAACTAAGTCAACATGATAGATAAGCTAATCTAATATTTTATATTAACCAACTATAAGGCAACGTCATATTTTTTCCTTTATTTTGGAAAATATTTTTTTTATTTAGTATAATAGCAAACATAGATAATTTATATACAAAATAGTTACAAATATGATGGCTATAAACATTTGTATTAATATTAAAATATATTAACTAAGTCAACGTGATAGATAGACCAATCTAATATTTTATATTCATACTACCTCTGTCTCAAATTGTAAGTCATTTTAAGAATCTTGGAGAGTCAAAGTAATCTAAGTTTGACCAAATTTATATGATAATGTAATAATAATTAGGATATCAACTAAGTATCAATGGATTCTTTGTTAATTATGTTTTCATACTATACCTGTTTGATGTTATTTGAAATGTTCTCTATAATTTTGGTCAATTGTGAGAAACTTTGATTCTCCAAGAATGACTTAAAATTTGAGACGGAGGGAGTAATTTATATGCAAAATAGTTATGAACATGATGGCTATAAAATATTTGTATTAATATTAAAATATATTTACTAAGCCAACGTGATAGATAGATCAATCTAATATTTTATATTCACCAACTACTCCGTATGAGGCAACGTCATAATTTTTTTTAAAAAGTACACTTTATTTAGTATAATGGCACTATGGGTAATTTATATGCAAATTTAGGGGTTACTTTATATATTTTTTATAATGGCAAAGATGGATAATTTACCAACTATGAGGTAACGTCATGATTTTTCTTTTTTTTAGAAAATAGGCTTTATTTAGTATAATGGCACATGTGGGTAATTTATATGCAAATTTAGGGGTTACTTTATGTATTTTTTATAATGGCAAAGGTAAGTAATTTCTTTATAAATTATAATAGATCCAATGGCTATTATCGAATATGATGATTAGAGTCTAGGAAATTAAAGGCCAGATGTTTCTGATTATTGTGAGATTTTCTTGGATTTATCTTTTCTCTTAGCGCATCTGGTGAGAGTTAACGTGATTTTTGGAAAATAGGCTCTATTTAGTATAATGACACGTGTGGGTAATTTATATGCAAATTTAGAGGGTTACTTTATGTATTTTTTATAATGGCAAAGGTGGTAATTTCTTTATAAATTACAATAGATCTAATAGCTATTATCGAATATGATGATTAGAGTCTAGGAAATTAAAGGCCAGATGTTTCTGATTATTGTGAGATTTTTTTGATTTATCTTTTTTCTTAACGTGGCGGCTCCATTGAAGCTTCTAATTAGTATTAGATGATTAGAGTCTAGGAAATTAAAGACCAGATGTTTCTGATTATTATGAGATTTTTTTGGATTTATCTTTTTTAGCGTATCTGATGAGAGTTAACGTGGTTTTTGGAAAATAGACTTTATTTAGTATAATGGCACGTGTGGGTAATTTATATGCAAATTTAGGGGGTTACTTTATGTACTTTTTATAATGACAAAGGTGGGTAATTTCTTTATAAATTACAATAGATCCAATGGCTATTATCGAATATGATGATTAGAGTCTAGAAAATGAAAGGCCAGATATTTCTGATTATTGTGAGATTTTCTTAGATTTATCTTTTTTCTTAGCGCATCTCGTGAGAGTTAACGTGGTGGCTCCGTTGAAGTCTCTAATTAGTAATAGTAAGAGCAAAAGTGGGTAATTTTTTTATAAATTATAATAGATCCAATGGCTATTATCGAATATAATGACTAGAGTCTAGAAAATGAAAGGCCAGATGTTTTTAATTATTGTGAGATTTTTTTGAATTTATCTTTTTTCTTAGCGTATCTCGTGAGAGTTAACATGGTGGCTCCGTTGAAGCTTCTAATTAGTAATAATAAGATAAGTATCAAACATCAACTTATAATGCGCTAATCACTTCTAGCTTTCTTTCAAATACGCTGATCATGATTCATGTCAGGAGACGGTCCGAGAATGCTATGGCTTTAGTTTTCTGTTGGTGCTTCTTGCTATATGCTAATAGAGCTTGAAATATTTCTAACCGTTTTCTGTCTGAGAAAGGGAGAAAATGACGGAAAGAAAAAAAAAGCAATGGCTGCGGGCAGTGGCAACACCTAAGCAAAGAGTTCTTTTTTTTTTTGACATGAAACAACTATATATTAATTAGCAGCAATATGCTGCTAAGATAGCAACATGCTGTTAAGATGGTAACATTGTTCAAGCTTACATGTTGTAAAGCTTGTGACAAGCTGGACTGAGGTACTCCGTACATGATTTGCATTTGAGCAAGAGTAAGCTATCATCTGCAGTTGTTGTTGATCCTGTAAGGCTTGTTGCCTGTAGAGCCCGCCGAGCTAGCGCATCAGCAATAGAATTTAAACTTTGCCGGATCGATCTTGTATATCCTGGATGCCTTGGCTGTAACAATATTGCTAAAGCATTGAGTAAATGGTTTCATAGGCCAGTGGTAGATAAGAGATGTCGTCCTTGTTTAGAAAGCGCATTAACTGACGGATGGTTCGAATCTCTCATCGGTTCTAACATCACACGGAGCCAAGAACCACGGCCGTACCTACAAATCGGAGACCCGTGTGCGAAACATTAGAAAAGGAACTAAAATCTAAGAAGCCAGCCAAGTAAGCCGACGGACATCGACTATCGAGCTTACAACCTTCTAGTCAAGTTAGCTAATTGGCAATCTAAGACCTATGTTTTAGTGTTGCATTTTATTTTCTTCTAGTGTAAATTTGGAGGCCTTTATAAACTTTGGAGGCCCGGTCGCACATCTTGCACATGCTAATTTACGGCCCTGCAAGAACACATGGAGTTGGGCTTTGTCCGGTACTTGGACAATATTATACCAAGTTACCAACACTATTTGGTACTGTGGTGTGGAGCGGAGCCGTTTCGATTTTCAAGGTGAAAAATGAACTGAAAAAAAGCTAGAGCTGGTGGAGCTAAGCCTGGGTACCCGATAACCATTACCCGCAATTATTTGAACTAAAGGTACCCCACCCCAAATTTAGATAGTGATTTTGAATACCTAGAATTAGTTTAGGTAATTCGGGTAATACACTCTGGTACCCAAACTATCCGAATTATCCAAAGTTTTGTCTTGTTCTTTGCATTTACATTATGCAGTTAGTTGAACACTTGAAATTATCACTTTATTAGAATATAATTCTCTCAGTTTGAACAAGTGATTGTAATATATTATTTTAATAAATTGCTGTTAAAATTCTACATAAATTGCTAGTGAAATTTACAAATTGCTACTAAAATTTTGTACGGTAACTCAGGTAGATCGGGTATACCTGAAATTTTGAGTAGTGTTTCTTTTGAGCTAATATTAGGTAGCAGTTTTCATTACCTGAATTTTGAATTACTTGACAAAAAAATCAGGTAACCCGAACACCCCAGAGGTGGAGCCACCGTTCCTAGCTCCACCAAATACGTAGAACAATGATGCCATGGTAACGACAGTGCCTAAGCTAAAGCGGATAGGAGCCGTACCAAATAACACCTTAGAATTACATTTTAAAAAAAACTAAGAAGGATTGAGATATTTTTACAGCACCTTAGAACTAGCCGTGAATTATCATCGTTTGAAATATTCTTACTATAAGGCAAAAAAAAAACTAGAAACCTTTGTTGCACTCAAATGTCGGAACTAGGCCATTTTGACCATTTGATTGATTTGAAGGTGTCTGTGTTTGGTTTGAGGACGATATAAGATAGAACAATCTCGCCTATTTTTGGGTTTTCATCCTCACTTTGACACTTTTTATTTTTCATTAAGAGGGATGTGTTCATTTTAGTTTTCTGTTTGGTGGAATAGATAAGACGGAATAAGGTCAACGGTGTTTTGACACCATTAGCATGTGCCATTCAAAGAACCGATAGTCATGTAGAAATCACATGTCATCCTCTGTTGTGGATATTAAAAAAGCATGTTCTTTTTTACAAAGCAAGCACCGCACTCTCCACCGCTATCTCACACGGCCCTCTACACCCCTATTTCAAACCGCCCTCGCCCCTCATGAGTCATGACCTGCGTCTTCGTCAACCGCACTCTGTGCGATCTCAGCATGTAGATGAGATGGACGAACATTTTTCAAAGAGAATATGCCTGTCGGCTTGTTCAAGAGATGGAGCGACCCATATCCGGGGGGAGTCACCAAGAAACAAATGATGGTTATATTTCGCTAATTTGGTTGGTGAGGACCAAGGACTATTTACTCTTATTTTTCTACTCTACTCGTTTTGATTTTTTTTATATGGAGTATAACCCTCAATGCCACCTTTATCGCCTTCAAAAATGCTTCCTCCTCTTCCTCAATGCCACCTTTGTCACCTTCAATAATGCTTCCCCCATCCTAGGGGGTAACATGAGATAAACAATTTTTTGGTTTGTAGAGTATGTAGTGTGGCTTTTTGGTTGGTAGCAGATGGCCGCTGCTCACCTCATTGCCGGAGCGATGCACGAACATACAATGGGCCATCCATTTTGAGTGTGAGCATGGGCCGAACACCCACGGTAGCATCGGGTTCCCACATCTCAAATCTGAACTGGTAGAGCAGCATGGCCGCGAAGATCTTCATCTGTCTGTACGCGAACTCCTTTCCCAAGCACATGCAAGGCCCCGCCTGTTCACCACATAAGAGGTCAAACACGTCACATGCTTCAATTGGTGAAGGATGATACTGCAAGTGCCAAGAAAATCGATTGTGACAACTCACAACCAACCTGGAAAGCCGTGAACTTGAAGGGGCTCTCCGGGCTGAACACGCCGTCATCGTCGAGCCACCTCTCCGGCCTAAACTCCTCGGCGTCCGCGCCCCACAGGAACTTCATCCTGCCCATCTGGTAGGGCTGGTAGTTCACCATGTCACCTTTCTTGACAGCGTAGCCGTCCGGTAACGTGTCGTCCGAAAAGCAATACTTCACATCCTGCATTTTGATTTTTTATTTGATTTATTAGTTCTTGATAGCAGGCCCCCAAAAAAATCAGCGATCGCGACGCAGATAGTCACAACACATGGCGTACGCTGCCAAATCTGGTTGGAAGATGCCGAGTTCATGTCAACTTACGATGGGCACAGCCGGGTACAGCCGGAGCGTCTCCGTCAGCACAGCGTGCAGGTACTGCATCCTGTTGATGGCGTCCTCGGTTAAGAACGCGACGAACTCCAGAACGCCGACGTCGCGGTCGCCCGTGGTGGCGACACGGACCTCCCTCGCGACCCTGTCCTGGATGTGCTGGTTCCTGCAGAGCACATAGAGGAACCACGACAGGGTGCCCGCCGTGGTGTCGCGGCCGGCGATGACGAAGTTGAGGATGATGTCCCGCAGGTACTTGTTGTCGAAGCAGCCGGGATCGCTCTTCCGCTCCATCAGGAACCTGGACAAGATATCCTCTTTCTTGGCCTGCCAGAAATCGAGGAGGGATAAACACAACCGTGTCAAAAATAAAACCCGGCAGGAGCATCCAGATGGGCGAGGCTGCTGCAGAGAGCTCACGAATTCTTGTTGGTCTCTGCCCATCTGCTCGATCTTCCTGTCGATGATGCCGTACACGAAGCCGTCGATGGTGCGGATCGACCCTTCATGGCCGCCTCCGACGATATGTTGAGGAGCCTCTTGAGCTTCCAGGAAAGGTCGAAGAAGCGGTACAGGACCTGCTCGCTGGCGTCGTCGAACGCCCTGGCAAACGCCGCCGCGCCTTTGTCGCTGCATCCGGACAGCGAGCCCAGGTTGACCCCGAACCCGACCGTGAAGATGGAGTCCAGCGTCGACCGCATCAGCAGGTCCGCGACATCCAGCTTCTCCCTGGCGCCGGCGGCCACGGCCACGATGCCGGCGAGCTCCGCGGCCGTGTCGCGGAACACGGCGCTGCTGTAGTCGCGCAGCACCCGCGTGGAGAACTCGTGGCTGGCGACCTTCCGCTGGTGCCGCCACATGACGCCGTCCACGTTGAAGATGCCGTCGCCGAGGAGGTCCTCCAGCACGTCGTGGAACATCACCCCCTTGCCGTAGTTGGCGAAGTTGGTCTTGAGCATGTACTCCACGTTGGCGGGCTCGACGGTGTACACGTAGTTGCAGGTCGGGGTGAGCATGCGGAAGGTGCGGTACCTGTGGGCGAGCTCCGTCTGGTACTCCATCAGCCGGCCGAAGTTGAGCAGCTGGTGGAAAACGGTGCCCGCCACAGGCGGGTAGTTCCGATTCTTGCCTCCGTCGCGGCGCCGGCGAGCGATGTAGTGAGCTAGGAGGAGCAGGGACAGCGCCAGCAGAGCGAGTGGGCTCAGCAGTGGCGAGTCCATGGCAGACCTTGAGCTCTGCCGGAAGGTGGATGAACCTTTCGGAATGGATTGAGAGATTTGAGAGTACCTTCGCGTTTTGCTGGGAGAAATAGGTGGGGAAGCAGGACCGCAGCTGCAGAGGACGAGATGGATTGAGATTTGAGACACCACACACCAGTTACAGCACGTCGTCTGACCCAGACAAACCATCACGCATCATCAAATCCTTTTCAATGATAATATCTCCATAGTGCTCTGCAGAAGACTGGAGCTTACAGGATCATGTGGTGAACATAATTCTTCCTCTGATTAGTTTCTTTTCTCGTATCTGAATTCTGAAACACGAGGGCCTCCTGAAAATTCTGCAGGACATTGCATAAGCTCCTTGACCGAAACAAAGGCAAAATATACTGCAGTTTAGAAGTGCCAGGCAGCAAGTGGCAACAGTTGACGGATTAAAATCCATCTAGAGATAGTCGAGACAGAGAAGAAGCACAACTGCAAGATTTTTGAAGAAAACAGCACGACAGAGCCAAAACTGGAGGCGTGCAAATGTAAACTTCCATGTATAAACCATCATCTATATTCCTGTAGTTAAAATCCATCTCACGAGCTTGGAAAGGATCCATCGTATCACACATTCAGACATGCGATCTACCGATTGAGCGCCCAAAAATATATTAGCTCACTCAGTGGCCCATTTTTTATTAAATCCCAAAGTCAACAGACCAATAGTGTATATCCAAACTAACTTAAAGCAAGCCAAACAATAGAGCTATGTTTTCGGCTATTAGCTAAGTTACAAAAGTCAAGTTATACAATAATGGTCTCTTATTTATCTATAGTAAAAACACTTTAGCGTTATTTTTACTCATGTGTCACATTCGCTTTCCTAATCCTCCTTATATTCACTTAATATATGAGACCATTACGACATATGCTTCCATGTCCAGCTTATTACATGCATGAGAGTCAAATTCTTCCCTTCCTCCTCTATTTCCTCCTCCACATTAGCATTTGCTTGGCTATAAGCCAATTATTGTACTTGCTCTTAAACAAAACAGTAGCCACCCTCTAAAGCCCAATTCCCAACACACAGGTAGTGTACGCGCGCGCGATAGCTAATTTATAGGGAGGAGCTTCTTCGACACATTGAGAAAAAAAATGATCATCTCCTTTTCTTACATGAAACCCATAGGTTAGTGACATCTCTCTGCATTCCTCTTCCGCTTCGCCATTCCGGCGGTGGCAAGGCCAGACTGCACACGCACGGTGTTGTGGTGGCATGACCAGCCCGTGCGCCCACGTAGGGCAGTGACCAAAGCACCACGACGATGCCTCCATCGTCCTAAAGACATAAATGTCTATAACAGGATATGGAGAAAGGGGAATGGGAAAATCTTTTCCACTTTCCCTTTTTGTAGGATTGAGGGGAGCTTTGAGGGTGTGAGAAAAATATAGGAAAAGGGTTCAAAGGGGAATGAGAAAGGGGGTATGTTGGAGCTAGCAATTTTTTAACCTCATTTCCACTTATATTACAGCTTTTAGGATTGTTTTTCTCAATTTGTCGGAGTTGCTATAACCTCTTGAAAGTTTTTATGTGTGTCTATCTCTCTATTTTAATTCTTGTATTTCTTCGACGTTGCAAAAGTCAAGTATACAATACTGATGTCTTATTTATCCATAATAAAAATAATTAGTGCTATTTTTACTCATGTGTCACATTCTCTTTCCTATAATCCTCTTTACATTCACTAAATATATGAGCCCACTACTACACATGCTTCTATGTCTACCTTATTAGATGCATAGAGTCAAATTATTCTCTTCGTCCTCTATTTCCTCTTCCACATTAGCTTTTGCTTATCTATAAGCCAATTATTGTACTTAGGCCATCTCAACGAGGGATTTCATGTCCCAATTTCCAACCCATCATATTTTGAAAACAATGGAAAGAGTTTCATCCCAAAGAAAGACTAAACCCTGTACACTCACATGAAACTCTGATCATCTCTCTTTTCATCAATACGGTGCCATGTTAGCATATTTAAAGTTTATCAAACTCTATGAAACCTCCAATGAGACTGGCCTTACTCTTAAACACAAGAGTGGCACCCTATATAGCCTAATTCCCAACATGCAGGTAGTGTACACGCACGCAACATCTAATTTGTAGGCAAAACTCAATTCTAGATTCTAGGGAGGAGCTTCTCTAGCACATTGAGAAAAATCATCTCCTTTTATTACATGAAACCCATAGGTTAGTGGCATCTCTTAGCATTTGCTCTGCTGCTTCTTCCTTTCTTTCTCTCCCTTTGTCGCAGCACGGAGGCGGCAGCGTACACTCTTTGCTCGGCACGATGGTGGCGAGGCTAGACCGCGCACGCCGGTGCGGTGGTGCCATAACCAGCCCGTGCGCTCGCGCGTATCGGCAATGACCAGAGCAATACAATGATGCCTCCACCATCCTGAAGATCTAAATGTTAATGACAGGATATGGAGAAAGAGAATGAGAAAATCTTTGCCACTTTCCCTTTTTTGGGGGGATTGGGGGGAATTTTGAGGTACTGAGAAAAATATAGGGGAAGGGCTCGAAGGGGAACGATAAAGGGGATATGTTGGAGCAATCTTTTTAACCTCATTCCACTATATCATAGTTCGTAGGGAGATATGATTGATTTTCTCAATCTGACAGAGTTGCTATGACCTCTCGAAAACTTTTCTGTTTATCTTCCTATTCTAATTCTTGTATTTCTTCAATGGCAACTATAATATGATGTTTTATATATCCTATGTGCCAAGAAAAAGGGTTTTTTTTACTTTGTCGAATTATTGTCATACTCTGCTTTTTATCCTCAAACTTCAAATCCAAATATCTTACATGTCTACTCTCCAAATTATTCATTTTACTTAACTATCCTTTTCCAAAGTGGTTTTGATTATGTTCTTGTCTCTCTTTTTTTTTTGAAAAAAATGGTAAATACTTGATAAGGTTATTAGATGACAATAGTGTCTCTAAGCTTCTACAAAATTTGAAAATAATAATCCTAGAGATAGAAGGATATGATAATTTTGAAAAAAAAATAGAGCTCAGAATATCTTTGGTAGCATCCAAAAATAGATTTAGCTCAACAAATATGGAAACTTATCCAAAAAAATCTAAGAGCTCAAAAAAAAGTTAATTGATGTCTAAAAGTGCTTCTAGAACTTTTCAAAAATAAGACATGACCAAATCAAATGCTTAACATTATGTACGTTTCATCTTATAGTTTTGTTGTACAAAGTTTTTAAGCAAATTTAGACATTAATTAGACTGTTTTGAAAATTTCTAGATTTTTTGATATTTTCTAATTTTCCTAGAGCTAGATCATGTTTAGCTTTCTTGATATAGTTTCATGAGCTCTAAATTTTTTCTTCTGGAATTCTTCATATCCCAATATATCTTAAGATTTATGTCAAAAATTTTAGAAGGTTAGAGGCATTTTTGTAGGTTGTAAAGAAAGATTACGAGAAATTTAAGAAACTTAGATTACTAAAAATTTAAGAGTGTAGAATGGACTAGACACGTTGTAGATAGTGCTTGGTGTCCAAAAAAAGAAATAGAGAGAGAGAGAGAGAGGTAAATCCATAGTGTAGATATCTAGAACCTAGCAATCTCGATTACAAATTTGTATATATCACCGTTGCTGCAACAAATAAGACTACGACAAATTGATAAGGATGAAGAAAACCTCAAAGATAACTTGCAATCTGCAAACCTACGTCAAGTTCTAGGTCATAGGTATGCTCACTGAGATACATCGATAGTCACCGTCAACCAGAAAAGCAGGAACTCTATTAGCATTGAATGATCACTGGTTAGCTAGCTCCACTCGCACTCAAGATATTCCGATTCTATATATATGTTCATACTCCTCCGTCCCGATTTATCCATCGTTCTAGCGACGGTACCGTATTCTAAATTATTTGTCGTTTAGGTAAGATTTAGGCGTAGGATCTGTATATCCATCTAAAATTATCTAGACGTTAGATAATTCGGGACACGATAATGTCACTAGAACGACATATAAATCGGGACAGAGGGAATATGCTCGTAGCTCCACACAAGGCAGGTCATTGACCTATATAGATATACATCAAGTACATAGATTACAGGTCCAATCAGGAGTCCACGGTTCAAGAATGTGTAGGATTCTAAATGCATAACAAGATGTATATGAACAGGAGAGAGTCCATAGGTCCCATTATTGTACGTACACACGCATGTTGCTTCAACACGACTAACCGTTTGACTTGAGGAATCATATATATGCCGCTTGCCGCCCGCCCGCCTTTATCGCCGGAGCGACGCACGAACATAAAGTGGACCATCCATTTTGAGAGTGAGCATGGCCCGGTAACCCACAGTGGCGTTGGCATCCCACATCTCAAATCTAAACAGGTACAGAAGCACGGCCGCGAAGATCTTCATCTGCCTGTACGCGAATTCCTTTCCCAAACAGATACGAGGGCCCGCCTGCGCAACAAGCAAGAGAAGAGACCAAACACGTCACATGCTGGATGATGCATTTGGTGAAGTGGCAAGGAGATCGAATATCACAACCGACCTGAAAAGCCGTGAACTTGAAGGGGCTCTCGGGGACGAACACGCCGCCGTTATCGAGCCACCTCTCCGGCCTGAACTCCTCGGCGTTGGCGCCCCACAGGAACTGCATCCTCCCCATTTGGTACGGCTGGTAGTGCACCATGTCCCCTTTGTTGACGGCGTAGCCGTCCGGCAACGTGTCGTCCGAAAAGCAGCACTTGACATCCTGCAACACCAGCAGCCCCCACCGAAGTCATCCACCCTATCCATCCGCCGACGACCGATGTGCGGTGCGAAACCATCTAGTGTTGCAGGAAAGTGCCGAGTTCCGAATAAAACTCACGATGGGCACAGCAGGGTAGAGCCGGAGAGTCTCCGTCAGCGCTGCGTGCAGGTAGTGCATCTTGCTGATGGCGTCGTCGGTCAGGCACGCGACGAGCTCCGGGGCGCCGAGGTCGCCGTCGCACGAGGTGGCGGCGCGCACCTCCTCGGCGATCCTGTCCTGGATGTGCTGGTTCCTGCAGAGCACGTAGAGGAACCACGACAGGGTCCCCGCGGTGGTGTCGCGGCCGGCGATGACGAAGTTGAGGATGATGTCCCGCAGGTACCTGTTGTCGAAGCAGCCGGGATCGCTCTCCCGCTCCATCAGGAACCTCGACAAGATGTCCTCTTTCTTGGCCTGTCAGGGAATCGCCACCGTGTCAGTACTGCAATCCCTCGTGCTTCCGTGCACCCATCATGTAAGAGGTCTCTGAGCTCACGAATTCTCGTTGGTCTCTTGTCATTTGCTCGATCTTCCTGTCGACGACGGCGTAGACGAAGTCATTGATGGTGCGGATCGAGCGCTTCATGGCCGCCTCCAACGAGAAGTTCAGGAACCTCTTGGCCTTCCAGAACGGGTCTAGGAAGCGGTGTAGCACCTGCTCGCTGGCATCGTCGAAAGCCTTGGCGAACGCGGCGCCTTCCTTGCTGGACCCGGAGAGCACGCCCAGCCTGACCCCGAACCCGACCGTGAAGATGGAGTCCAGCGTCGACCGCATCAGCAGGTCCTGCATGTCCAGCTTCTCCCCGGCGGCCGCGGCGGCGGCCACGATCGCCGCGAGCTCCGCGGCCGTGTCGCGGAACACGCCGGTGCTGTAGTCGCGCAGCACCCGCGTAGAGAACTCGTGGCTGGCGACCTTCCGCTGGTGCCGCCACTTGGCGCCGTCCACGTTGAAGATGCCGTCGCCGAGGAGGTCCTCGCCCACCTCGTGCACCATGCTCCCCTTGCCGTAGTTGGCGAAGTTGGTCTTGAGGATGTACTCCACGTTGGCGGGCTCCACGGTGTAGATGTAGCTGCAGGTCGGGGCGAGCATGCGGAAGGTACGGTACCTGTGGGCGATCGCGGTCTGGTACTCCATCAAGCGGCCGAAGTTGAACAGCTGGTGCAGCACGGTGCCGGCCACCGGCGGGTAGCTCCGGTTCTTGCCGCCGCCGCGGCGCCAGAGCGCGAGGTATAGCACTAGGAGGAGAGCAAGTATCAGGGTGACCACCGTGGGTTGGCTCGGCAGCGAGTCCATGGCCAGCGGAGAGCGCTTGTGTCTCGGCGCGAGGCGTCTGGGAGTCTGGGACTGGGACTCTGGGAGCCGTGCGCGTTTGGTTTGTTTGTGTGGTACGGAGTACTAACACTCGTGGACTGTGGTGCGTTGGAAAGGGTGGCGCGGCCGATTAAAAAGATCAGGGATCATGTGGCGCGCTTGATTAAAAAAATTAGCTGGTAAGATGTACGGATGGCCATTTCAGTCAAAAAGGAAAAATATGGCTTTGTCTTCAGCACCGACAGATTTGGATTGTTCACGTCATGGCTTTGTCTTCACCGTGGCAATGGTATTTTTTAGCACGCCTGTTAGTGGAAGGGTGTGTGAAGACGACGGTGAGCTTTGAATGTAGTACTCGCTCTGCCGAATTTCGAGCAAGTATTTTATAAGAGTGTTTTGTACGAAAATGAGCAAAAAGGTAGTGCAGGGATAATAAGTAATTTTGATTAATTGTTGTAAGTATTAAATATGAACGACCACTACTTATATTGCCCACATAGGAGCACACTTTGATGGATAATGTTACAGTATAAAACGTGTTGAACATTAGACAAAATTTCCAGGCGTTGCTATGAAAATTTGGTCAATTTTAGAGAGTCGTATGAGTAAAACAACGGCTATAGTAGCGTGGTCACCAGTGGAGTCGGCGTGAGTGTTGAGTTGAGCAGCTGCTGTAACAAAGTGGAGTAGGAGGGGTTTTCTCCTCAGTTGTATGGTTTTTGACCTAGTTTCTATTAAAAAACTGAATGGGTACTTGTTTTTTCCTTTATTCGTCTAATAAAAATTACGGTAAAACTTTTGCCGTCCTTTTAAAAAAGTAGTGTGGTCACCAGAATTGGTTAGATGCAACTGTTTCATATTGATAATTCTAAAGCGGTAAACCATCAAAGATCTAGCACAACTCTCTCGACATAAACCGTGGGTGCAACTAACATCCGATGGGAGCTGTGCACATTTGAGTCAACAGAAAATGTACTCAACGGAGTGGCGGTGCACTTTGTTTGGGAAGGCAAATAAAAATTTCGCCACGCTCGTGCGTCTATATTGTAGGTGCACTTTGTTTGAGAAGTCAAATAAAAATTTAGCATGCTTGTATCTAATATTGTAGGTCAGCATCTGTTTAATCTTTTGTGCGAAATCATAGGGAGTTATTCTCCATTACTAATAATAAGTAAAAGAATCAAATTACTTTTAGGTGTTGAAGCTTTATTATATATTAATAAATATAAGGTTGGACGTCTGAGTTATCCTGCGTAATCGGAAAAAAAATGGAAGCAGCCAACATTAGAAACAATTAGTAACAAAATGAGCATATGCACTGAGAGATCTGAGACACCAGTACACCACGTCGTCTCACCCAGATAAACCATAAGTCCATTACACATCTAATGTTGTTGTTTGCTTTGTTGAGGGATTGCGACGATCATCCTTTTTTTTTTTTGAGTAATATTGCGACGATCATCCTGGGCACACAACAAAACAACAGAAGCGTTCTGTCAACCACAGAAACCATCGAATAGTTTTAGTACACAATATGGGCCTTCATATCTATGTGGGCTTTTTTAGGATTTCATCTTCGTAGTTTTATTGGCCTACTAATGATAATAGGATGGGCCATCGATGGGGTGGCAGGCAGGCTGGCAGTCTTGTTTAACTGTATTCCGGTCCGGGTCGCCTCTATCTGTATTTTGTAACGCTTTGTAGGTATCAGAAAATGTACAGTTCACTCTCAAGTCAAAAAATAAATAGATGAACAGAGAATCCTTCAATGATAATAATATCTCCATACTCTGCAGAAAAGACTGGAGCTTACAGGATCATGTGGTCAACAGAATCCTTGTTCCGATTAGTTTCTTTTCTCGTCTCTGAATTCTGAGACATGAGGGCCTCTTGAAAATTCTGCAGGACATAACATAAGCTTCTTGACCGAAACAAAGGCAGAATTTTCATTTAGAAGAGCCAGGCAGCAAGTGGCAACAGTTAACAGATTACATCTAGATATTGGATGAGCAAGAGAAGAAGCACAACTGCAAGATTTATTTTATTTTTTAAGAAAACAACACGACGGAGCCCAGGCGTGTGGACCATACATCTTCTGAATTTCTGAAGTCAAAGTCCATCTCATTGGGTGCCCCAAAATGTACTAGCACGTTGAGTTGGTTTGCGTATACACTATTGGTCTATTGACTTTGGGATTCAATAAAAAATGGGTATTACAGAAAATTCTAAAAAAAAAGTTTGGTATACGCTATTTGTTTATTGACTTTGGAATTCAATAACTGTGCCACTCAATGTGCTAGTATGTTTTTTGGGAGAGTGTTTTCTTAGCAACACCATCTGCCATCTGGTGGACTCAAAAATCGAACATGCCAACCTATGCCAACACTACGAGCAATGTTATGAGCTGCCTTGTAGTTGTAGAATATTCTTGGTGACATTCAGGCAATCGATCATCACTCTGAAGCTCGCCGCACAAAGTTCCGAGGCGAGGGCCATTGCTTCTCTGCAGGCAATGAATTTCATTACCTCCGGATCGGTTATTAGCCATAGAACGAAAGCCAAAGATCCTATGAACCGATCAACCTCGAACATGGCAATTGCCGTTGCCGAAGTTTTCAACTCATTCTTGGACAACGTTGCGTCCACATTAATCTTGACAACACCTGTGGGGTGGGGGGAGTGGCCCGAGCTGAGCTCCACAGGATACACGAGCAGCAGGCTTCTGCTTTGGCTTCTCCTCCCCTAACTCTGATATAAAACCTGTCCACAAAGCAATACGTGTATAACGGACTTTGATAGACGTTTTCATGAATTGTCTTCTGTCTTGTATACCATATTGCCCACAAGGTCACTTCCAACACCCTGGCAATGTCTTTCTTCGGTAGCACATCAAACATTGTATAGCTAGCCAAAACACAGATTTTTCTTAGGGGATTTTTACCTTCCACAAAGACGCCCACTCTTTTGATTCAGCTCCCCGATCAGATATAGGAGTCGTCGGCTCGGCATCGGTTCTCCGTTAGTCGTAGGCCCGTGGAATAACTCAAAAGACTCGGCAAGTCGGAATATCCGGCGCCTTTGATCATAGATAGGAAAAATGCCGCAATCACAATGACGGGAGACAGCTGCCGCTATCACAGGATAACGATGAGGAGGAGCAACTGGCCTTCGGTGGTGGTTCTGCTGCTATTATTTATATATTGATGTTCTAGAATCTAGATGACGATGACGACCCTGCGACCAAAGTGAATTCCAGCTCAAACACCAGTAACAATATAATGATGCACTCCATCTAGAACGTGTTTTCGTGTAGGCGACCGTCAATAATGCAATTATAATGGTTGTGTTGTCGTCAATCTGTTTTTCTTGTTTGACTGAAAGGCCTCGTCCATGGCCGCCCATCTTACGTGATCTGATATTTGACAGTTTGTCATCGAGCTTTTTTAATCGGGCGTGGAGCATTACTCCCTGTTTGTTTAATCGGGCGCAACAAACTTTCCAACGGACCAGAAGTCCATAAGTACACTACCCCATGGCCACAGGCCACAGCACACACAGCCAAACGCGCACGTGCCTCCTCGCATCGAGACGCAAGCGCTCACCGCTGACCACATGGACTCGCCGACGAGCCAACCCACGGTGGTCACCCTGATAGTTGCTCTCCTCGTAGTGCTATACTTCGCGCTCCGGCGCCGCGCCGGCGGCGGTGGAAAGAACCGGAGCTACCCGCCGGTGGCCGGCACCGTGCTCCACATGCTGTTCAACTTCGACCGCCTGATGGAGTACCAAACCGCGCTCGCCCGCAGGTACCGTACCTGGCGCATGCTCGCCCCGACCTGCAGCTACATCTTCACTGTCGAGCCCGCCAACGTGGAATACATCCTCAAGACCAACTTCGCCAACTACGGCAAGGGGCGCAAGGTGTACGAGTTGAACGAGGACGTCCTCGGCGACGGCATCTTCGTCGTGGACGGCGACAAGTGGCGGCACCAGCGGAAGGTCGCCAGCCACGAGTTCTCCACGCGGGTGCTGCGCGACTACAGCACCGGCGTGTTCCGCGACACGGCCGCGGAGCTCGCCGGCTTCGTGGCCGACGCCGCCGACGCCGGGGAGAAGCTGGACATGCAGGACCTGCTGATGCGGTCGACGCTGGATTCCATCTTCACGGTCGGGTTCGGGGTTAGGCTGGGCGTGCTCTCCGGATCCAGCAAGGAAGGCGCCGCGTTCGCCAAGGCGTTCGACTATGCCAGCGAGCAGGTGTTACACCGCTTCCTGGACCCGTTCTGGAAGGCCAAGAGGTTCCTAAACTTCTCGTTGGAGGCAGCCATGAAGCGCTCGGTCCGCACCATCAATGACTTTGTCTACGCCGTCGTCGACAGGAAGATCGAGCAGATGGGAAGAGACCAACAAGAATTTGTGAGCTCTGACACCTCTCCGTACATGATGGATGCACGGGGGCACGAGAGATTACACTTCTCACACAGTGACCTTTGACTGACAGGCCAAGAAAGAGGACATCTTGTCGAGGTTCCTGATGGAGCGGGAGAGCAATCCCGGCTGCTTCGACAACAAGTACCTGCGAGATATCGTCCTCAACTTCGTCATCGCCGGTCGCGACACCACGGCGGGGACTCTGTCGTGGTTCCTCTACGTGCTCTGCAGGAACCAGCACATCCAGGACAGGATCGCGGAGGAGGTGCGGGCCGCCACCTCGTGCGACGGCGACCTCGGCGCCCAGGAGCTCGTCGCACGCCTGACCGAGGACGCCATCAGCAAGATGCACTACCTGCACGCAGCGCTAACGGAGACCCTCCGGCTCTACCCCGCTGTGCCCATCGTGAGTCATTCGGAACTCGGCACTTTCCTAGAACACTAGTTGGTTTTGCACGACACGTCGGTGGATGACTTCGGTGTGGGGGCTGCTGGTGTTGCAGGATGTCAAGTGCTGCTTTTCGGACGACACTTTACCGGACGGCTACGCCGTCAACAAAGGGGACATGGTGCACTACCAGCCGTACCAAATGGGCAGGATGCAGTTCCTGTGGGGCGCTGACGCCGAGGAGTTCAGGCCAGAGAGGTGGCTCGACGACGGCGGCGTCTTCGTACCCGAGAGCCCCTTCAAGTTCACGGCTTTCCAGGTGAAATCTCACACCTCAACCTGTCCACGTGTTTTTAGATCCGACTAAACGATATACATATCTGCAGTTCGCTTGATGAACCGTGCTGAGCGTGTTGGCCTCTTGCTTGTTTATTGGGCGCAGGCGGGTCCTCGCATCTGCTTGGGAAAGGAATTCGCGTACAGACAGATGAAGATCTTCGCGGCCACGCTTCTTTACATGTTCAGGTTCGAGATGTGGGATGCCAATGCCACCGTTGGTAACCGGGCCATGCTCACTCTTAAAATGGATGGCCCGCTCTACGTTCGTGCGTCGCTTCGGCGATGAGGTGAAGCAGGCGGCATGTGATGCCTCATGTCAAAAACTGCAGTCGTGTGGAAGTATACATGTGTAGCATGCGAAGTATACATGTGTGTAGCATATCTTATCTTGTATATGTGCAGTTATGGTTAGTACGTATCCTACGCGGTCATGAACCGTGGACCCCTGACTGGACATGTAATCTATGTACTTGTTGTATATTATTATCTATATAAGTCAAAATGGTCTGCCGTTGTGCTTTAACTTTGACAAACTCGGTCCTACACGTCTGTGTTTCCCCCGTCCTCTTCATGTTGAAAAGCAGCATTTCCGATGACTTCGATAACGTGGAGCTACGAGCATATATATGTGCATATAGCATCGGATTATGATTATCTTCAGGCGAGTGGAGCTAGCTAGCTCATCGCGGAGGAAGGAAACAGAGGAGCGTCTGGTGCGTGGTTCCTAGAGATTAGGACGTGTGCGAGTCTACTGTGGCCGAGCACGGTGGTATGCTTTAAGTTTGACTTTGGAGGCTATGGCTTATCGCCATGGGATCCAGTAAGCCATAGACCGAGGGGGTGCAGCGTCTGCACCTGGAGACGAGACGGACTGCCAAGTGATTGTTAGCTTATGGGAGAAGCATCGGTACCAACATTCTGAAGCTGGGCGGGTATGGTGAACCATTTTGATAGTACTCGGCGTCGACTCATCGCAGGTAGGCGGGCCTTCTATCCTCGAATGGTGGGAGCAATGTTGACGAAGATGGACCAGGAAAAAGAAAAAAGAAGCGGACACCCTCTTCGCTCTGGTGGCCTTCGAGATCTGAAAGGAGAGAAATACTAGGTGCTTCCGGGGGAGCCCATCCAAGGCTCCAACACTACATGTCTGCTCACCACCATTAAACAGATTGCCGACCTTTGGGTCGAAGCCAGGGCAGCTAATCTACGTTGTCTATTACACAAGTAGTCCGCTATGAGTTGTAATCCAGGGGGCCGCGCCGTTGTAAAAATATTCTTCTTAAATACAAAAATATGCAAGTCATATTTGCTTACTTTTATTAGCCCAGCTTATCACCCATGATACAATGTTTTTCTTAAAAAACAACATCAGCCGCAGAAACTTTCAATATCCCATACCAACCCGGTGGAGGAGTAGCTTGTACCACCACTGAGTAACTCAGATTGTAACCATGTTCATGATCAATAGATGAAGCTCCATCTGTTCTAAAGAAAAGTGAGTGGAGCTAGCTAATCAGTGATCAATCAGTGCTAATAAAGCTATCACTGTCAGCATTAATTGTTACATAGTACTATCCTCCGTGCTCTTTATATACTCGTGGATTCTCCTGCAAGCTTGATTAATAAATAATAGATAATGTTGCACATGGGATTAAATAACGTTGCACGCTCGATTAAAAAGGTCAGATGGATGATTAAAAAAATTTCAGCTGACGGTGTCTGAAAATAAAATTGAGATCAGAGTCATCGCTGGATAAACAATGATAACAAGGCTTTGATTTGTCTATGAAACTAGGCATGCAAGGACGGAACCCCACCCCAACTAACTAAAGTCAAGTGAAGAAAGAAGAGTAGGGTAAATTAGTTTAGTAGAATATCAAATCTATTATTATTTATACTATAATACTTTTTTTGTAAAGGTAAAATTTATTTAAGCTACACAAACAGGAATGTCAAATAAAATCTATTTTCTCCACAGACTTGCTTTTTTTTTTTGTGAGGGGATTCTCCAGAGTTGCTGGGGAGATGGAATTGGTCAACATGGGCCAACTTTGCTTAATTAAAAGCCCAATGCACAGGCAAGCGTATGAGGCCTCCACCCTCTCCTCCGCTAACTAAAACGGAGCAAAAGTCCATTTTACATTCTCGAACTATTCTGGGAGTCTAGTTTTGCTTCCTAGACTCCAAAACCACCTCTATCAATTTTTAAATCTGTTTATTTTATCTCCCTAATGATAGTTTTGAAAGAAAGTTTTTTATTTTTTTAAAAATATCTAGTACATACCTAATGATTTTTTAAACCACAAAAAACATCTCTGAGATTCTAAAAATTCTAAAGAATTACTAAATATAGATTAGGACATGAGAAACTCAAATAATATATTTATATCTTGTGTAAATCTATCTAGTATCTTTTAAATATTTTATTTATATAGCTCTAAAAATTGAGAAAATATGCAAAAAAAATATTGAAAATTACCGATGTATTCTAATTCATGTGGAGGTGGACCAAGGACAGCCCAAACAGAAACAGTGCGGAGGCCGTTTGGTTCTGAATCTGATAAAGTTGTCTGGGCCAGCTCCCTCGATTTTGAGCGCCCGGCCGTCGGATGCACCGCGCCCCAAGGCCATGCTGCGCACCAAACATGCCGTTGGCCCGTCGGGCCAACAACGCTCAGTCCTGACTCCTGACTGCCACACGATAGTGAAGGATCGGAAGAGCTCCTGACGCACCTGACAACAGTGACACGAGGCGAGCCGGCCGGAGTTTTTACGGGCCCCGTTCGTCGTCCTCGGCGTTCGGCCTGTCGGCGGGCCGGCGGGAGCCGAGAACGTGTCGATCTGACGCCACATGACTGTTGGGGTGCTGGTCCGCACCCCCATCCTCTGACTCGGCGGCATGCTGCCTGCAGCTCGCGCAGCTGCTCTGCGCTCACAGCGCACTGTGATAAAATTACCGGGGCTGCGTGGAGCGATCGCATTCAATGGGGCGCGGCCATCCGGTGGCGACTTTAATTTCAGGGCATTGAAGCCGGGATACGTACACTGGAGACAGCAGTGTGCCGGTTACACAGGCACGCCGGCGAGACCGTTTTGTTTCTGAATTGCTTGTTTTTTACCTTTCGATACGGCCTCGTTTAGATGCTAATTTTTTTTTAATTTTGATACCGTAGTATTTTTATTTGT
The DNA here is from genome assembly GCA_023333625.1 of Bothriochloa decipiens. Lineage (NCBI taxonomy): Eukaryota > Viridiplantae > Streptophyta > Magnoliopsida > Poales > Poaceae > Bothriochloa > Bothriochloa decipiens. The sequence continues at coordinate 8,337,413 of CM041640.1, read as the reverse complement.
ATTTAATAATTATTATTTAATTATAGATTAATTAGATTTAAAAAATTTATCTTGTGATTTACAATCAAACTATGTAATTAGTTATTTTTTATCTATATTTAATACTCTATGTAAGTGACTAAATATTGATGTGATAGAGAGAGAGTGAAAAAACTTAGAATTTTGGCCTAAAGCAGCTTGATTCACGCACACTGACGTTGCATTCTGCAGGTTCAAATCCAAGGTCAGTATTCAAGGTCGGAGACGATCGAGTAGCCGAATAGATGACCAAAGAACACCAAGCGGAATGAAATCGAATTTATATAGTACTATTGTTATACTGCAACTCAAATTTAAATATACAGATATGATTATTATGGTATGTGAATACAAAATGGATAGTTCGAACTTATATTCGTGTTCAGATATATATATGTAATCGGTTTTTGTCGCAGTCGTCACTCAGTTGACAAGAGAACAGCGTCGCCAAGAATTCCGTAGTGCTAGTACCGTCCGTACTGGGCACGGTGCTGGATTAGTGGTACCGGCACGACCTCAAGACAACACCATGTGCCGCCTGAGCTGGAGACGAGAGACCATCTCGGCGTGCAGTGACAGACCGAGTCGCAGCGACGAAGGTCACGACGCGCAGTACCAAACGTGGCCCAAACCGCGAGACGCGCCGTGCGCCCTGCGTCCCGCCGCGCGTTTCAGCAATCAGCTGCGCTCGGCTTGGCGGTGGCGGTGAACACCAATGGCTCCGACGCCCGAAAAGACGAGCTGAAAGCAAGCGCGCACGGGCGGGCACGAACGGGCATGGGCAAGGGTGCCGCCGAGCCACCACGTCGGCCGCCTGCCACGAGTACGTGTGTGCTTTGGATGCTTTCGCTTCTGTCCAGCGCGGCAGCGTGTCCCGGTGACGTCTGAACTCTGAATCCCCGGCCCGGCGGGGGACAGCGCTGCCAGCGTCGTCCGTGATTTGCTCGAGGTGATAAAAGAGCAACGGCAACAAAGGCCTGAGAGATGCGCGTAGGGTTTTGGCTGCGCGTAGGGTTTTGGCTTGTTTAGATACTAAATTGGTATCTTAATTCTGTATAGTAAGTGTCTTGTAATACTGTAGTAATTTTATTTTTATTTAGTAATAATTGTCTAAACATTGATTAATTAGGTTTAAAATGTTCGTCTTGTAAAGTACACTAAAACTGTATAATTAATTTTTTATTTCATCTATATTTAGTACTTTATACATGTGCCGGTATTTTGATGTGACGAAGAATAGAAATTTTATGTAGTAAATTTTAAATATCAATTTTGGTATCTAAATAAAACCTTAGCCAAACCTGGCATTTGTTTTCATATGGGCATGTGAGATGCCCTTTTAACTTGTACTATACTCAAGTATCGAAGACCACGTCAATGGACTGACGCCGCGGTTTAAACCATCGATTCACGTTCATCTTAGCCATGTTTAGATCCCTCTAAAAGTTATAATTTTTTCACTCTCTCAATCATATCAATATTTAGCTGTTTGTATGGAGCATTAAATGTAGGTAAAAAATAACTAATTATACAGTTTAGTTAAAAATCACGAGATGAATCTTTTGAGCCTAGTTGGTTTACGATCGGACAATATTTGCCATATAAAACGAAAGTGGTACTATTTATCGGATTTTTTTTTATAATCTAGACAAGTCCTTAGTTTCATGATGGCCTGCCACTCTGGTCAGCGAGACTGACACCAAGTGCGGTACAGTACCATAGAAGAGTAAGATCTGTCGCTCTGGCACAAACATGTGCATTGCCAGAGGATCCTTGGTCCATCTCAGGCAATTCTGATAAACTGTCTACACCCCTCCTCCTAAATACAAGATGTCCAAGTAATTTAGAACCAATCCTCTGAAAAGTTAGAACGAAAAATATCAAATCTTGTAAAAATCCAACTAGACTTTACTAATTAGTTAGCTTTTGCGCAAAAAAAGTTAGTTGCATTGTTAAGTTATTTATAATTTTCTAGTTTAATAAAAAAGGTCTGTAGACATGTTGATTTCGGTTACCAACTAGAACTAAACAATCCAAAGTATCTTATATCTGATAGAGGGAGTACATGAGTCCGGCATTACAAAGTGCAAAAAACACCTAGTAATATGACTCGCTCGTTAGGGTCCTGCAGATTATTGATCAACATCGTCCGGCTAGATTGTGTCCACTGTCCACTGAAACAGCGACACACAGAGTGGAACCAGAAAAAAAAATGCTTGTGTGACACAACCAATCACAGACACAAACCACCTGTTACGTCCCTGTTGTTCATGTGATTCTTCAATTATCTTCGCAGTCGCAGCTCATCCCTTCAACTATTCCCCGTATCGTCCAATCAGGAGTTAATCCGACACTTTCATGCAACTTTGATTCCGTGTCCTGTCTTCTTGCAAGGAAGCTCAAGAAGGCAGAGGCATTCCTCGGCAAGCAAAAGCGCAAGCAACAGCTCCGTCACTCTCACTCGTCTCAGATTGCCGTATTCGTCCGCTCGCATCGCCGTCGCCGGCGATCTTCTTGCCCTGCGTTGCGTCAGTGCCGTTAACAGTAGCAGAGTAATGAGCTAGCACAAGATGAATTGTTTTCACGAACCCTAGCACAGCAACCGTCTACGGTGACGAATCAATGCGATTTACCCCGTACGGAGTACGTAAGCGTCATGAGCCGTTGGGATCCACTGCGTCATTTTTTTTTTTCTTTCGCTCGAATCTAACCTTGCAGGCAGGAGAAGCACAAGAACACAAGGGTCAATGGCCCACATAAAAATATCTCCAAGAAGGCAAGAAGTAATGGCGGAATGTCATGAGCGCACCAAACAACAGCTCTCGCAATTTACAGCCCCACCGCACAAGCACAACCCGAGTGAATTCACATAAATGAGGACACCGGCAACGGGCAACTACCACCACCCTCCATTCCCCTGCTTGGCTCTCCGGACACCGCAGCTCACTCGAGCCATGCAGTGCAAGCTATAGCTAGAACACTGTTCGAGCAGCAGCAGCGTACATAAGCACGGCAGCTGGCTTCTCCACCTTAAGCTTCTCTCCATCATCCATCTCAGCTTCGACTCGTCCTCCATGGATTTTGGCATCATCAGATGGAGGAAGGCTCTGCCGCTGTGCCTAGCTTTTGTGGCTCTGCAAGCATGTCTCCCTGCTCGCGCGGCGGCTCCGAAGACCTACATCGTTCAGATGGCCGCGTCCGAGATGCCGAGCTCGTTCGATTTCCACCACGAATGGTACGCATCCACTGTGAAATCCGTGAGCTCTGTGCAGCTGGAAGGAGATGCCGGTGACCCTGCCGCGAGGATCGTCTACAACTACGAGACGGCGTTCCACGGCTTCGCGGCGAAGCTGGACGAGGAGGAGGCCGAGCTGATGGCCGAGGCGGACGGCGTGGTGACCGTGCTCCCGGAGACGATCTTGCGGCTGCACACCACCAGGAGCCCGGACTTCCTGGGCATCAGCCCGGAGATCAGCAACAGCATTTGGTCCGCCGGCCTGGCCGACCACGACGTCGTCGTCGGCGTGCTCGACACCGGCATCTGGCCCGAGAGCCCCAGCTTTAGCGACAGGGGCCTCGGCCCTGTACCGGCCAAGTGGAAGGGCCTGTGCCAGACCGGCCGCGGCTTCACCGTAGCTAACTGCAACCGCAAGATCATCGGCGCGCGCATCTTCTACAACGGCTACGAGGCCTCGTCGGGCCCCATCAACGAGACGGCCGAGCTCAAGTCTCCGCGGGACCAGGACGGCCACGGCACGCACACCGCGGCCACCGCCGCGGGCGCGCCCGTGCCGGACGCCAGCCTCTTCGGTTACGCTAGCGGCGTCGCCCGGGGCATGGCGCCCCGCGCCCGCGTCGCGGCGTACAAGGTGTGCTGGGCGGGGGGGCTGCTTCAGCTCCGACATCCTCGCGGCCGTCGACCGCGCCGTGGCGGACGGCGTCGACGTGCTCTCCATCTCTCTGGGCGGCGGCTCGTCCCCCTACTACCGCGACAGCTTGGCCATCGCGTCGTTCGGCGCCATGCAGATGGGTGTGTTCGTCGCCTGCTCAGGCGGCAACGCCGGCCCGGACCCCATAAGCCTCACCAACCTGTCGCCGTGGATAACAACGGTGGGCGCGAGCACCATGGACCGGGACTTCCCGGCCACGGTGACGCTCGGCAACGGCGCAAACATCACCGGCGTTTCACTCTACAAAGGCCGGCGAAATCTTTCGTCCAAGGAGCAGTATCCGTTAGTGTACATGGGCGGCAACTCGAGCATCCCTGACCCCAGGTCCCTGTGCCTGGAGGGGACACTCCAGCCCCACGAAGTCGCTGGAAAGATTGTGATTTGCGACCGCGGCATCAGTCCTCGGGTGCAGAAGGGTCAGGTTGTCAAGAGCGCCGGTGGCATGGGCATGATACTCGCCAACACGCCCGCAAACGGCGAGGAGCTTGTCGCCGACAGCCACCTCCTGCCTGCTGTGGCCGTTGGGCAGTCTGAAGGCATTGCCGCCAAGAAGTACAGCAAAACCGCCCCAAAACCAACCGCGACGCTCAGCTTCGACGGGACCAAGCTCGGGATCCGCCCGTCGCCAGTCGTCGCCGCGTTCTCGTCCCGGGGACCCAACTTCCTGACACTGGAGATCCTCAAGCCGGATGTCATCGCGCCCGGCGTGAACATCTTGGCGGCATGGAGCGGCGACGCCAGCCCGTCGAGCTTGTCCAGCGACCGCCGGCGGGTCGGGTTCAACATCCTGTCGGGGACGTCCATGTCGTGCCCGCACGTCGCCGGCGTGGCTGCGCTGATCAAGGCCAGCCACCCGGACTGGAGCCCCGCGAAGATCAAGTCCGCGCTGATGACCACCGCGTACGTCCACGACAACACGTACCGGTCGCTCAAGGACGCCGCCACCGGCAAGGCGTCCACGCCGTTCGATCACGGAGCTGGGCACATACACCCGCTGCGCGCTCTCAACCCTGGCCTGGTCTACGACATCGGCCAGGACGACTACCTGGAGTTTCTCTGCGTGGAGAACCTGACGCCGTTGCAGCTCAGGTCCTTCACCAAGAACTCGAACAGGACATGCAGGCACACCTTCACCTCGCCGGGAGACTTGAATTATCCGGCTATCTCCGCAGTCTTCTCGGAGCAGCCATCTGCTGCGCTGACGGTACGCCGCACCGTGACTAACGTTGGCCCGCCGTCTTCAACATACCATGTCAAGGTTACAGACTTCAAAGGCGCAGACATTGTCGTCGAACCAAGCACCCTGCATTTCACAGGCTCCAACCAGAAGCTCACATACAAGGTGACGATGACAACCAAGGCTGCCCAGAAGACACCGGAGTTCGGAGCGCTGTCCTGGAGCGACGGCGTCCACCTTGTCCGGAGCCCCCTCGTCCTCACATGGCTGCCACCGATGTGAGCTTCGTTTAGTCAAGCAATGGAGCAGGAACCTCTGGGCCTGGGTAGTCAAGCCAGAGATATCGGTTGTATCGCAGCGGCAGCGCAGAACAGTGCACTAACCGACGCAAAAATACTGTCAAAGCCCCACATGAGAACAGCCTTCATTCCTCAATGATGTATTCATGCTTATTCCAAATGTTCAGTTGCTAGTTTGATTGTTTCTACATTAATGTGTGTACAACATATGAATGCAAATAGTATGGAAAATTCGCTGGTAGCAGGTTTAGCTTGATTTGTTTCTACATTAATTTGTGTACAACATATGGATGCAAATAGTATGGAAAATTCACTGGCAGCAGGTTTAGCTTGATTCCCAAATGGTGACACCATCACAAGTGCAGAGCTTCTTGTAGTTCTCTCCTACGCCGGCACTTCTTGCAATCACGGCTGCAGCAATGCCAGGGTCTGATTTGTCCTCGGTTGCATACAAAGCAATAGAGCGGCCGATCAAGTCAGCGACTCTCAGTTTCTCCTTGGGTCCTGAGAAATGGGCTTCCCCGTTCTCTCCAGCTTCTAGTGTTCCCAGGTCACCAAGCGGCTGTTTCAGAGAGGTATAAAAGGGTTACGTCTTCCTCGTTGAAACTGGAACTGGTATTCCTTCAAAATGAAATTGGTTTCTCAAAGCAGCAGTCCACTTGAATACAATGTTAAGCTCAGGGTTCAAAAGATTGTGCTTTCCATGTTGAGACTATGTTCTCTCAGTTACAACACCATTTTATTTTTCAAGACTGATCACTCAGCTAAATACAACACATTCTCTAAAAACCTTTTATATAGAACATAATCAGCCAATGCACAAGGATAGTTCCCTCATCTTTCACAAAGATGTGAACTTTGTAAAATATATGCTATGCAAATCAAATGTATAACAGGCTAACAGATGCAAGCATAAAAGATGGCCCACCCGACCAGCCGCTCAATTCCAAATCTGCTATGTTCTGACAACACATGTGATGCAGCATACAGTAGTACTACGCAAAACAGAAACAGGCCAGTATGCCAGTGCCTTGCTGATATTTGCAGGGACTATTTGGTTTGGTGGATTTGGTCATCGTAATTAAGGCACAATGAATGCTGAATATTAAATGTAGATCGGTAGATCAGCTGTATATTAAATGTAGATCGGTAGATCACGAGCAACTGCAGAGGAAATGTGGATAACAAATCTATAGAAACCCCTATGATTGGTTATCATGGGATAATAAGGACTCGGATACAGGGCTAATAAATACTAGCTAGCTAAAAATTAGCTAATATTGGCCCTAGCCCATCCAAATAGGAGGACTAATAGGTGATCTAAATGTTTAGTCAAGCCTTCAAGTACCCAATTAGCTAGCCAACTCTGGCTAATTTGGGCTAAGTTTTAGCCCCAACTAGTAACTAGCCCATGTGATCCAAACATATCCTAAGTGTGATAGATCATGTTTAAGTCTCAATATTAATCTAGCTATATGCTTGGAACATGCTTCAAAGTTCAAGCCATTCATGCAAAGCTAACATATTTAACTGCAGAGCTTAGATTTTGCATTAGTTTTATGGTAGAACTAGAGTAAGCAGTGTCTCTTGGTCTCAAGGGACTGTAAATGAATAATTTTTGGTGAGATATAGGCGCACAGTACCAGGTCACTACACCAAGTTACCAACTGTGACTTGCTATGACATGCACTGGATGCAAAGATAAACCATTCGCTCTGAAGTTGCTTGTCTTTGAAAGTTTGAAACTGTAGTTTTATACCATAAAGACGAAAGATTCTGAAGCTAGATTATCTCATCCCCCAGAAAGAAAAAAAAAACATAAGAGAATCCACAAGCCTCTTCAATTGCCAACATGTTGTCATTTGTAAGTATTTATGAGTGTGTTCTGAAGATTTCAAGTGTTAGAATATTACCTTATCAGATAAATGATCTGGCGGATTATATACATTGCCAGTGCTTTCAGCACCTCTTGTCAAATCTCCAAACTGATTTATTGACCATCCATGTTTGCCAGGTGATAGACCACTAAACGTGGCTTCAACTCTAGCCAACTCCATGTTTACTTGGGCCAGGCGAACAACACCGAATACAACCGGCCCTTTGAACTCAGCTACAGCAGCAGAAACTAAGAAATCTGCAATGCTAGAGGCATAGAATTAGTTATAATATACAAAACTATGCAGCATCTTAGCAAAATAGAACAGGCAAGCAATCGAAAGGGAGTTTTCACAGTATCTGCAATTAAAAACTGATGCTCCATCAAACAATTAACTGAGCTCAATAAGACCTGGTGCAGCTTAAAAGCATTTCAAAAACAAATGGAGACTAGAGTAGCATTTTAAAGATCTTCACAATTTCGATGGATCTCTCAATATGAAAAGGACACATACACAACTACACAAGAGACAATTAAAGCCCAATGCTACAAATGTCTACATGTCATAAGAAATATCCAACATCACACTTCACTCACTGATGGTTGCTAAACCTACAATAATGAATTTTGATAACAAATGCCTGTAAATACCAAGCTATTCTGAATGAATTTTGATAACAAATGCTGAATATAATATAATTAACACAAACCATTTGGGTTCCCTTGACCAATCAGTCGTGCATCTCGACCTGTTTGATGAAGGGCATCTAAAATTATATTCACTGGAAGACACCCAAGAACCCTGACAACTTGGTTAGACAAGTTCACCTCAATGTTTTTTATTCCTGTAGTAAAAGGCAGCGTTCATAAACCGAACAGAAACGGTTGAAACAGAAAGTACTTGCTTAAAAAGTCAATAGAGAATTAAATAATATGGTCCCATACCTTCAAGAGTTTGCAGTTTGTTTTTCACAGCTGTTACACATCCCTCACATTTCATGTCCACCATGAATTCCGTCTTCAGATCATATCAAGCACAAGATTATTAAATAACTCCTTTCATTGAAACAAAAAAAAAATCTAGAGAATGCACAAGGAATCATGTAGTGCACCACCGGGTGTTGTTTGTCAACATAGTGTGCAACGGAACACAGTCTGCTCAGCCAGAAAGACTACAGATTGCCAAATTCATAATGTAGTTTTTTATTATTTTTTTAGAAAGAAAAACTGAATATATTGCCTTGTCTTTCTAGACCGTATTTCAAGTTAATTCTACAGTGCATTATAACTCAATATTACTTGGGAGTTCACCAAGCACCCACATGCCAGGAAATTCCCCATCTGACTTGACCATATAAAATTCTTTTCAGAATGGAATAATCACCAATATGTCTTTTAGTTATCGGTGCTAAGTAATAGCCCTTTATGCATATGACAGAGCAAGCCAGGCAATTTGGAGCTGACACCTCATACCATTTGAATAGGGCATTGCCAAGAAAGGCATAAGTGTTTGGATGACTGATGCTACCTACCATCCAACTTTCACACTCAAATTTCGTCGCCTCCTTTCTATGCAAGTAATATACAACTAATTATCATTTTCACTGTTTTAGTTAACATAGTCCATACTAAAACTGATTGCCCCTCTCAAAGGAACAATCTGAATATCAGACAGTAGCTCCTCATGGGCCTTCCATATCCACAATTTACTTAATCCCTTGGAGCTATCTTCTCGCAACAGGGAGAAATCAAATCAAAAGGATAGATCCATTACAGCTGCTCTTCATAAATCAAATATCATGATGCGGCATGTAAGAGAAACATGACCTTTTGCACAACATCTGCAGGTGCAACTAAAATTCACCGATGCAAACTCCTCTTTCTTCTAAAAAATAGCTAAATGAGATGATAGGATAGCGCTAAGCCACTAACGCTCATTAGTGGACTACCAGCATTACAAACTGGAAAACATCCGCAAACTGCAGAAAAGAACAAACAATCCTAACTGCAGAAAAGAAGAAACAAACTAGCCACTCAATTAGACCAGATAGAGCAACCAACCAATTGAACATATCACCACACTCGGACCAAGATCTCGAGCTATTTAAACCTAGATACAGAATTGATGTATTCGATTTTCCACCTCTCAACAACCAATTCAATCCAGTATCTAGTTCCTTCAAAACTAATTCAGGTTACCGCAATCACCTCCCAGCACAAGTAGCAAATCATCGTTATTTATTAATTAAAAAGCCAAAAAACTCTAGGCCTCTAGTAAAGTCAGAACCACCTACCGTGAGCTCGGGAAGCGGCGAGTCCTGCTGCTGCAACACACGGAAACACCACAGAAAAGGTTAGAAAAGCCGCACGGCTCTCAGGAGAAGCGACCATACTACTGGGCTAGTACTGGCGGTGACACGGGTGGGCGGCCAAACCTTATCGGACGCCGAGAGATCGGCCGCGGCCGCGGCGGCGGTGGCCATTGGGGGCACGGTGCTGGGAGCGCGCCCGGAAGTCGAGGAGGCGGCGGCGGAGAGGAAGGAGGCGGGCGGAGGGAAGCGGAGCTTGGAGGAGGAGGAGGAGGAGGGGGCGGAGGAGGAAGAGAGAGCGTAGGCCGCGGCAGCTGCTGCGGGCACAGCGGAAGCGGCGGCGAAGGCCCGGAGGAAGCCCACCATTCTGCACTGTGCCGCGCCCCCTTGGTTTTTGTAGGTTCTTCTGGTGTCTTCTGCTTCCCGCGGCGGCGTTGGTTGGATGGGAATCGGCTTGGTTGACTACTGATGCTGCAGCCTGCAAGTTTCGATTCTGAACTCGAACTTGGCTGCTGTTTCCAGATTTCGTTTCAGGATTCAGGACCGCCGGTTGCGATTGACCTCTCGTGCGGTGCGGCCTCGAGAAACATCAGGGACTCAACCTGGTTTCCATTACGGCCCGTTTTCACTGGCCTGAATCAGCCCAATATTTCCAGGCCTGGCCCGTAATCAATTAGGCTCACCATGGAATCTGTTAGGTTGGCTTTATTTTTTTTTGGGAAATTTAGGTGTATGGTCTTAATTTCTTTTAGAATTTGCCTCTATGGCTCTGGGAATTTTTTTCTTTACCTCTATGGCCTTCCGTCGGTTTTGGGCAGCTAATGGTTTTAAACCAGGGATAAAAAGGTTATTTTACCCTGGCAACAAAAAAAAATGAAGAATTTTATTTGTTTGTTGTATATTTGGAGTAACATTAAAAGGAAATAAATTCACAACAAACTGATGGCATGTGTGTAATATTTGGCCAAAAAATCTATGTGGTTATGTGTGAATTTATTTTCTTGATATTACCCCAAATATACAATAAAAAAATAAAACTCTTCATTTTAACTTTCTTGTCGTTAGGGGTAAAATAGTTTTTTAACCCTAACTTAACACTGTCAGTTGTCCAAAACTGACGGAAGGTCATAGTGCCAAAGAAAAACAATTTCAGGGCTATTGGACCAAAATCGAAAAAAAAAAAACCACACCTAAGAGGCATTTTTTTAGGGCCATACATCTCATTCTTCTTATTTTTATGTACCTTCTACCAAACATTCCTACCTAAGCTATTTTTATTATGTACTCTCTCTATCCCATAAAGAAGCACAATTTTTTAACTTCTATAATTTCTATTTAACCATTCATCTTATTTAAAAAATAATAAATACTATTTATTTTATATGACTTGTTTTATCGTTAGAGATATTTTCATAATAATTATTATTTTATTATTTATATAAAAATTTAAATAAGACAAATGATCGAACAGGAATCATAAAAGTCAAAAGAATTACGTCATAGTGTATATCTAGACTAGTAGGTCTCTTTAAGTTGCTCTAATTAACTGAACATACTAGGCCACTATCAAAGAATATAATAATGAGCCTATATGGCTACTACTCGAGCACGTCCCTCTCAAAGGGAGATAATGTTGGAAGCTATAATTTTCTCTAATGGTACAAAATTGAAGAGCCCTAGTTCTTGACTTGTTTTTTCCTCACGTAGTTTTGCTCCAATAAATATTGGATTCTTCGGCATAATATTAGTATCTAAAATCTTCTCATCAATATTATGGTGAGGCATCACATCAAAACGTAGAGCCCTGAACTGCGTAGAAATATTTAGATCACCATGCTTGCCTTTAACATTACCAGCAAGTAGCAACCTCATCAGTCTCTTATGTTTTTTTTTTTGAATTTGTCTCTTATGGTTGTTAGGTATGATAGGGACTTGCAAATCTCAGATAATGTTTTTAATTTGTGGTGCCTCTGCTTGGTTACTGACAGGGCACTATTAATATTTGCATTATATTGTGACTAACACTGAAATCTTATATGAAATCAATATATCACGATATGTATTTTTCCTTACTGCTGCACTTATTTGTTTACCGGTTGTGTTGAAGTTTGAATTCGTGAGAGTGGCATACCAATGGTGATCACATCAGGTCTAACAAGGGTGCTTGCTCTGCTGGAACCTGAATGTATCTGAACTACATCTGATGATCCTTATAGTAATGCATTTGGAGTGCCGGACTAGGCATTGCTCCCGCAGACTCTACAAAAAGAAATGGAGGTGGGAGTTGTCAGTTATGGTACTCAAGGAATGGCAAAGCAACATAGAATCGAGTTTAACTGGTCTCAAATGAAAATGAAACTTATTCGAATTGGAATATTCTCCTTCAGCACAAAAGGTAATTGACATGCCCCAATTGCCAAATTCGTGACCATGATTGATCGGTAGCTATTAGGTAACAATGTTAAATCTTGACTCTGAATCCTGATACTAGTAAACCATGTACCTGATTGAGCAGACCGATTTTATACCAACAAAAAACCAGAGGATAGTCAAAGTAGATGACACTGGGCCTTAGTTGGTGGTAATCATTCTTCATCCATATACAATCAAATTCTTCTCACAAAAGTGGCAGTAAACAATTTTCTTAGAAAAAACAGAAAACCAAAAGGATCCAGTGCTCAGACATTCAGGAAAAAGCAGAGCACGAAGGAAAGAATAAAAACCAACCTATTTGCTTGGGCTGCTTGAACAAACATGTAAAGCCAGTAAAAATATGAAGCATTCAAACCTTGCACCACCAGGCCGGTACATCACTAAGCTGCAGTGTAAGATTGAAACTGTCCTTACGATGGTGAACCATAAGCTGAGTCCTGTTACAGGGCAACTCTCCTTTGGCAGAGAGCTGAACAGAGCCGAGCTATGGCTTATCATGCTTCCCTGCCAAGAAAGAGAAGCCCTGAAACTGGACAGCTTAGGCATTTCATTTCCTGACCATCTAAACAATGAGTTCTTTCCTCTTTCTTATCTTGACCCTATTGTTTTATGCTCACTGTGGGGCTGCGGCATTGCAATATTTATATAGTGAACATATCCTTGAAAAGACATGTACTTCCTGATCTTTTCAAAGGTTTTAAACCATGGATATCCCCTTGGCATCCATTCATCCAACATCTCCCTTTCCCTTTTGCCCTCATGGTTTTGTCCCTCTGAAGTTCTCACCCCACTATCGGATTCCCTTTCTCGTTCGAGATCGAGACCCTTCTTTGGAAATTGGCACTAGCCACAAAACATTTTCATTTTACTAAGAGAAACCGATTGTTCAGTACAATATTTGACTAGACAGTAAAATTAGTGATGCTGACACACTTACTGCTGGTGATTTCCATTTTCCTAAGAGAAAACGATTGTCCGGTATAATATTTCACCACACAGTAAAAGTAGTGATGCTGCCTCACTAATGTTCCTGTTCTGGTCAAGGGTACATTATCTGAAGTTTCTTTTTTTTTTTTTTGACAAAGAACATGATCTGAAGCTTAGATGCAGATTTCACTCATAATAGTAACAAACAACATGATACAGTTCCGACAATATGTAAGCTATCATTATCAGAATCGCACCAACAACATTCAATCCAGCATTACATGCTTCAATAGACAGAGATCCATAATGTGCCTGCTATCTTGGATTGTAGGACCATTACAGTTTTTTCCCCTCTAATCCTTCAGCTTTCAACCTTTCATCTTGGATTCTGACTCCCATATACCTGCCAAGTTAGAGACACAATCATTCATTGGAAGATTGGTAGGATTCGACCTAAAAAGGCAACCTTGGAGATAGGAATCAGTACCACTAGGGCCTGCCTGGAGAAGTGCTCAAAGTGCGGTGATAAAACATCACAGGTGTAAGCACACTAGGGATTACCTGCCGAGCATCATGACGGTGGCCTGCGGGTTGGTTCCTGGCGAGGTGTTGAAAGTGGAGCCGTCGATGACGCGCAGCGCGTCGACGCCGAGCACCCGGTACTCGGCGTCGACGACCCTGCCGACCTGGCAGCCGCCGTGGTAGTGCCAGATAGTCATGACGGTGTCCTTGCAGAACATCTCAAGCGACGTGGAGTCGTTGTCGTGCCGGGGCAGCAGGTTGACCGGGAACCCAGTCGACATGTTGAGCAGCATCTCATTGGAGAAGGAGTAGGTGAAGTTCTCGAAGGCCTTGGAGTGGATGACGCGCTCGATGAGCGACAAGCCGGCCACGCAGCGGCGGAGGTCCTCCGGATGCGAGAAGTAGTTGAACGTCACCGACGGGTTGTCGTCGGGGTCGCGGTTGCGCAGCTCGAGGTGGCCCGTGGACAGCGGGCCGAGGACCTTCTCCAGGATGAAGCCGCCGCGGAACGCCGAGTCGTCGAGCTCCCTCATCGACTCCGCTGCGCGCGCGATGGCCTCCGGCGTGCGCTGCTTCGGGGGCACCGTGGCCAGCTGCCCCGTCTGCAAGAACAGCACCAGGACTGGCAAAACTGCAATGACAGAGCACCGCCGTGGCAAGAACCTTTACCTGTGGAGAGAACATGCCAAAGTTGCGCGGCCGGTGGACGCCTCCGGAGGCTGAGGGCTGGACGCCCCAGTTGGACCCGCTGGCGCCCTCGATGTAGCTCCCGACCTGGGTGATGCCGACGACCTGTATGAGCGAGACCTCAACGAGGGAAGGCGACGGCACGTAGATGGCGTTCATGGGGTTGTCGGACATCCCCTGCCCAACCGCGGGCTGGTCGTGCACGAGGCTGATGCCGAACGAGCTGAGGTGGTCGGCTGGGCCGACGCCGCTGAGCATCAGCAGCTGCGGGCTGCCCATGGCGCCCGCCGATAGGATGATCTCGTTCCGTCGGCCCGTGTTGAGGTACGCCCTGTGCATCCGCCCCTGGGAGTCGTGGAACACCACGCCGCGTGCCACTGGTCGTTTCCCTGGGGCGCCCAAGTGCCAGTCAGTTGGCCTGGTACACTACTGTGGCCTAGCAGGCATCAATTTTACCAGGCCAGGACTTGGCTGTGCCAGCCAGCAGCATGTCACCAAACGGTAAAAACATTTTTACTCGAGTACGTTCTGACCTCTGAAAATGAACAAGATCTTGGCCACTCTGGCCCGTAGCAGCACGTCGAGCCCCTCGGCGCGCGCGTACCTCAGCAGGTCCGCGGCCGTGTGCCGCCGCCCGTCGGCATCGAAAATGGACCCGCCGACCTTGGTCCCGTCGAGGTGGTCGAACGTAAACCCGTTCTCCGGCGCGACGCCGGCCTCGATCAGCCCGCTCTGCAGCGCGGCCTGCCAGGGCCCCAGCTCCGGCCGGAACGCCACCACGTCCTCCACCCAGCGGTACGCCGGCCCGGTGGCGCCGAGGTCCCACCCGACGTCCCGCACGTAGTCGTCGCTGGCCCGCGTGTAGAAGCCGGCGTTGATGCAGCTGCCGCCGCCCAGCACCCGCGGGCGCGAGTTGATGACGCCGTCCTCGGACACGAACCGCTGCGCGGGCGAGCCCGGGGAGGTGTCGGACAGCGTGTCCGCGAAGCGGGTCATGTCCCCGATGCGCTCGTCGTCGTAGGGCGAGCCGCCGCGCTCCAGCAGGAGCACGCGGAAGCGCTCCGACAGCGTGGCCGCCAACGGGCACCCCGCCGTGCCGCCGCCCACGATGATGTAGTCGTAGTACGACACGGGGGGGCGCCAGCGCCGCGTCCTTCACGAACGTGTAGTTCACGCCACGTACTATATTTTGATGATGATTTGTTCACGCATGCAATGCATGGAGGATGCATAATAATGTATAGGTGAGTGATCAAAGCTAGTAAGCTACGAGTAGTATTGAAGAAACTATCACTGTACCTTGTAGCGAGCTGCATAGGAGTACAAAGAAGCTCGTAGCGAGAACGGTGGACAATGTTCGTGTGAAGCGCAGATCGGCAGCCATTGTGGCGCGCAAGCTTTGATCAGGCAACTTTGTGTGGACAACTGTGAGATGTTGCGTGCCTTTATATATCGGGGACGAGGAGAGCAGAGAGTACTAGATGGCTGACAGGCTCTGAGTTTTGAGTTAATGGGTTTACAAGGTTGTTATGTTGGTTGTAGCTATGCTGATAGTGTTGCAGATCTGAAGTAATGCAAGTTATAATGTTAAATTCACGAGTAGATGGTGTTTAGAATGGAATTTCTCCGTTTAGCTTATCTTTAAGCTAAGCTTAAGTTATTGCAGACACAGGATTGATCTCTTCCGTCAACAAAGATTGATCTCTTCCGTCAACAACTTAATCTTGTAACTAACCTAACATATCACCTGAACACACCAAGGTTGTCCCTGAGAGCCTTTCGCATTTCTTTAACACAAAGGGGCAAATACACTGTACATACGCTCCTCTTCGTATTCAAACCAGGTTAAAAGATCGCCGGGTAGTGACCAGTGCAGCAACATACGAGGTCAAACTCAAAAGTCCACCGGTGTGTGGTCGTACCGCACGTCACAGCGCCATCATTTTCTTTCTGCAGCAGGCCTGCATCGCCGGAGGCGTGTTCGGTTCAGCTAGCTCCACGAGCAGAGTAAAATCGCCTCGCTCCCAGGTTTGACCACGCCCAAGATGGCCACCGCGGCCATGCACACACGCCATGAGCGTGAGGAAAGAAAAGGTAGTAGGTCCAACTCCAAGGACCGAACCGCCGAAACAGCTGGTGACTTCACCTCGGATCGCACGTACGGCCACTGTTGCGCCCGACCGTGCTGTGCGGAGCGGAGGCTTTGCTTCAGACAAATCTACGGCCGTTTCATTTCTTGTTCTGTTGCCACACCTACTGCCACCGAGACCTCGGCGGGCCAGGCGCAGGTTCTGGCGAGGCCCATCATGTGTGTAAGCCTTTTTTTTTTATGAGAAAAACTATCTAACCATTTGACCTGCAGATCTCGCGTGCTCTGAATAGTTCGATTCCGGGAGTTTCAGAAAATCATCGCAGCATTTGGAGTAGAAATGCACATGCAGAGTAGGAGCATACTACTTCCTAGAGCCGCCATTTGGAGTAGAAATGCACATGCGTGGGATAGACAAGAGGATTTTTTCCCGTCATGAAATTTGCTTCCACCGGAAGTCAAACCTAGAGCCTATAAAGAGTGCTATTAGAGCCACCTAACTGAGCCACGTTCGCATAACTGAGTTGCTACTCCTAACAATTGGCTACCTTGATGTGTAAGACATTCAGGAGATCAAAAGCTAAAAAAGAGAGAGCAAAGAGTGGATTGTTAGACCGTGGAATCTAGTAAAAAGAATCCCTCCTTCGAGTTGGTATGACTTGGTTCTGATGCTCTAGATGTCCTATGATGAGAAAGATCAGTTCTGTAGACAATGAGTAAGAACAATAAAATCCTGCTATTACTATATAGTCTAGTTGACAGCCAATATTGATAAGGGGTAACAGCACGCCAGCGAACCAATCTGAATGCACTGTGCGGCAGGAGGCAGCCGTTGAAGTATATACATTGAGATAAGGGAATTATTAGATTCTAGTATTAATAGAGTGCATTACTGTATTGAAAGAGATCTTATAAATTGTGGCGGGTATAGTAGCTTACGTTCGTTTGCGCTGCGCGTTCCCACTGGACTGGACACGTGTTAGCTGTAGGAAGTATGGTTACAAAAGTGACTTCGGTTCGCCAGTTCAGGCTCAACTCCTCGCTTTACGTTAGCGGACTTACAGGTCGGGCCGGGGCTCCACACTCTTTCTTTCTGTGTGGGACGATGCCGGGGAATGTGTCGAGGCGGCGAACAACAACAGGACAACTAACTCGCTCAAAAAGCTCTAACGCTCGTTTACGAGTGGAGTGCATAAGCCCTTATTGAAGTAGGGCGAGGCCTTACTACACGAGCTCGTAAGTCAAGCACGGAACGAGCCTTGTCTACGAAGCTTCGCTTCATCATCTTGCTTGCTTTTGGCGAAACTTAACGCACTATAAGGAAGGTTGTTCAAACTTGCACATTTATTTCAGCTTCAGACTATAATTAAGCAACAATGCAACATGCTGGGGGAGGCTCAACACGAAGATATATTTAAAGCTTTCGCAAAAAAAAAGAAGATATATTTAAAGCAAATTGCATTTACACTGAAATACTGTGGAATTAATATACAACAGAAGGCTCATGTTCACAATTCTTTACATGATGAATCTTTACATAAATGCACTAAATACAAGAGTTACATATACTACACTTCATCAAAATGTACATAAACCATGCTTAAACAGATATACAAACCCATTGTGGGCAGGAATCGTTTTGGCTTAGGAACATCGTTGTACACTTGTACACCTACAAGAGACATGCTTCTTCAATAGAGATTGTTGTAAGTATAGAGTGTTGCTGCGATGGACGCTATGCAGATCACAAGAGATGGGAGGAGAGTGACATTGAGAAGGAGGTCCGTGCCAAGATAACCAGCTGCAGTAATCGTGGCATCTGCAACTACACGGGCCAACGTCCCAGCCTCTGTCGAAAGGAGTCCACCATTGTACGTCCCTCCAGAAAGCCTCGATGACATTACTCGCGAGAGCAAGGACAGATTCACTCCTGCATGGCTCGACATTAGAAGTTGTGTGACTAACAAATCAGCAGCGTATGATTGATTTAGGTTTTGCTATCTCGTACTTGTATATAAACATACATACCTTCAAGCACCTCAGAAAATACAAATGTGATGAGAGCTGAAATGACATATTGTGGAATGGAGTAGTGAGGTGTGAAACGAAAGCTCATGATTATACCAATGAGAACCATGACTTCAGATGCCAACAAAATTTGCCTGTAAATGAGAAGGACCATATTAGCAGCTGTTCATTATGCTTTAGAGTATGTTTTAATTTCTAAAACAATTGGCAATACATCTGCAGATCATTTCTCAGTTTAAGATAAAAACAATGTCTTAAGAAGATAAAAGTTTCCTATGTTTTGTAAGAGTACAAAGCTTACCTATCCTCAAACAAATTTGTAATGTAGCTTCCAACAATGGCATTTATTGGAAGAACCGTTAATCCAAGAATCGCTAGGAAGATAGCCACAACACTAGTAGACCAGCTAAAATAGTATGTGGTGACAACGCTTGATTCCGAGAGTAGTATTTCCATTGCGTATTTGAGCATGAAGTATATCAATAGCTGGGCCTGAAAAACAACCAGTTTATAAAGATACGAATACATAAGATGGTAGCTCCAACAAAGATTGAAAGATGACAAGGGTAGCCGAGCATGTACTGGCCCAGAGAAACGCATGCAACTTTTCATCTCACTCAGTTTATCTGTGACATGGTTAAGGACGCTGAGCTGGCTCACTTGGTCAAGGGTGTGGATGTAAACCCAGACCCACCCAGGTTCAAGTCCTTGTCAAGGCAAATTTTGATGCCTACTTTATTTTAAATAAAATGCACCATAGTTCCTCCTAGGTTGGTCTAGTTTTTTACATAGTTATACTGGAACGTATCTATCCATTACTATTTAAAGATACAGTTTTATTATATTATATTATAGAGTTAAGTCATCTAACTTTATTTATAAAAGAATCATGTAGACTGTGAGCATCCTTCTTTCCAATGTTTGAACAAGGTAGAAAATTTGATAATTGGAAAGGGAGGAGGAAGGAAACCTTCACAGATGGAGTTAGCAATCTGTATGCTGAAGCAATTGATGTTGCTGGTTCATGAGAGCTTTCTGAGGTTACTTCAGTATCATCATTATCTTCTAAGTTCTCCTCCTGCCTTTGTTCTATACCTAGAAGCAATGGTTGATCTAGACCTTCCTCCAAGTTAGAATTTCCTTGGCGACCTGTTTTCATAAGGAAACAAACATCTCAGAAAAGTTACTAATAATGGTAAACATACACATCCTTATTGTACAATAAGGTTTGATTCGAGTATATTCATGAATGCAAACAAAACATGTTGCCATTTCAGTGTATTGTTAGCTTACCAGATTCTGATGGCTGTTCGTTGACCTGGGTTTTAGTGAAGTGTTCCGGCTCCTTGAATGTAAACCACAGCCACAACAAGTAAATAAACCAAGCAATGCACATGACCCATCCAGGCAATGTGCTCTGATTAAAAGTGAGCGAGTATATCTTGAATTTGATCTGGAGAAAACCAGCAAGAGCAGGGCCACATGCCATGCCAAGAGCGCTAGCACTAACGAACCCGGCAGCGGCTTGTAGCCTCATCTTGAGAGGCACACAGTCACTGATATAGCGACGGTTCACTGCTCTTGCAGAACCTAACCTGCACATTACATGTTGGCAGCTCGATCAGAGATGCACCTTCAGAAAATCAAAAACCTTTAAACAATATAGCAAAATTACTAGCCCAAAGGGAGGTAGGGATAACTAGTTAAGTTCATAAGGAAATGGAAAGTCAGATATTCTATTGCCAGTCTTGAGTTTTAAAACCCTTCATCTCTGTGTAAGCTAGACAGAGTCCATTTTGTTTTGTATTGAACAATATAAATATTCTATAATATACCCTCAGCTTAAGGATCTTCAACCTGCATTTACCATCCTGGTAATTTTCACCCAGATCAATTCTAGCTTACAAAAGTGAAACATAAATGAAGTGAGATAGAGTGAATTGAGAAAATTGCATACCCACATAGCAGTCGTCCAATCAGGAGAACTATTAGTGAATTCAGATCATATGCCAATGCATACAACAGGTTTCCAAGAAACAGCATAACGCTACTGAATATAAGAGGTTTGAAGTAGGACTTATTTGACCAGGCACTGAAGTAGACTGAGGAGAACACTTGAGCTACTGCCATTGATCCAATAATTACACCACAGACAGTTGCAGCAGCCCCAAGGCTTACAGCATAGTCATCTGCAGTCGGCACAATGATATATGTGTTCACCATGTAAAGGAATGTGTTCACTAGATTAAGCATCAGGGACATGAAATGGTAGCTCTGATCATCAACAAGATCCTCCAACCCGCTTTGTGCGTCTTCCTGGACAATAAGCGAGTGCTGTCCCAAGAATTGCATAAAATTCGTAGCATGTGTGAGCTTCTGTACTGCATGGTTTACTTGGTCTATAATAGGGTCCTGAATGTATAACCAAAAAAAGTGTCACATCACACCCTAGTTCACGTGGACATATAATTGATGCAGTTCTGAGGTCAGAAAGAGCACCTTTCAATGTTTTAATTTATAAATTCGTCAGAAAAAGTTTTGAACTGAGAACAGAATAGTGAAAATAGAATACCTTCAAGGTAACTGCTGGACGATCATAGATGGATACAAAGCTTCCTTCATGATGTTGCAGATATTCAAGGTTACGCGATAATGCACCTACAACAGCTATAATTCCCTGCATCGGTAGGAGTGCATGGTATTGGTGAAATACTTTATACATCAAGAAAGGGAAAAAAAGGCAATGGTCCCTAAAAATGCAATATGCATGAAAATTACCACTTGCTTAAAGACTTGCTGAAGCTGAGAATAAGGATGATTTGAACGAGTGGTGAAATAATAATCAGTGAACTTGTAGCCAAAGCGTTTATCAAATTTCTTTAGTATCTTGCGTATACCAGTAGCATTCACATCAACAAAGCGGAGAAGCTTTATGAGATCAAGCCCGACTTCTCTGTATGCATTGTGTAGCTGATAAACTTGCGATATGTCATACTCTTCTAGAAGAACAATGCGTTTTTCTCCCAATTCCTCAATCCTACATGCAAGATGGCCTTGTTGTTGTAGCAGAAAAAGCACGATCCTTTCAATCTGGAACAAGGAAATACATGTGTGTTTTAGCTCACAACTAAGAAAAATGATCCCAATTCACTAAGACTAAGTTTGCCATATGACACTGTTCCAGTCCCTACAAGACTACAAGTTACTACTGACAGAATATACATGACGCTCAAAATCTTATATCATGAACATTTCAAGAGAAAACTTCCTTTGTATACCTGGTCATCAAGAATCCTTGAAAACTCTTTAAGAACTTGTTCACGATTTTTCCCACCATGCTGGGTCTGTTGGACATATTGATTTAACATTTTCTTCATCAGCTTGTAATTGATGTAGTATCTAGCAATGGAAAGACCAAAAGGCTGATAAGATTTTCGATAAACTATTAGACAAAGTGACACTAGCTTGCGTCAGCGGGAACTTGCTTCATCATTTTGGCGCAACCCATCAATTTGATAACTACTAGATTTTGTTTAATTTAATTATAAAATTAACCAGATGACGATACTAGGGACTGCAATATGGTGAAAACTACAGTATGGTGTATTAATGTATCCTAGTGGAGTGGGCATATATGAAAATAAAGCACCTTTGCCCTGAAAAGATAAAAGGAGTAGATCATTTCATAAGTACCAAAAGAAAAGTCATACCCTTTCCATTCTTCCACTTGATCAGCCATTAATTTCTTTCCGAAATTAACCATCTTGACGTCTCAAATAACAGAGTCTGAAACTGAAGATAAAGAATTAGGTGACCTGTTACAGAAAAAAGATAGTACAGCTGTATGATGACACTGTAATGCTATTTTGGCAATTATCACTCCTTGATGAAAAAAAATATAATGGTATTCCATAAACAGACTTCTTGACAGCTACCTGTATGTATTTATTGATCGGTAAGCCTGCTTATATGATTTGACCAAATTGGTGGTTGCCTTGCCGTACAGCGCAAGGAAAGACAGCGATGTAAGACTAAGGTTTGGCAAATCATGCGGTACCCTTGCACAATCAAAACACAAATAGTGATCGCTGATGACACACAATCCTTATATACTAGTAGTGTTTTGTATTCACTAAACAGCACAGGCATATCTTGTGACGGTAGATTATACAAAAGAATTAAAATAATAGATACGGACAAATGTTCAAGCGAGTCAACCAAGTGTTCTGGGATCCTATTTCCCAGCTCCGTGCGGCCAAGGGCCAACCAAGTCGCTCCATCTCTTCTCAAATTAGAGGAATCTAAAGTATTGAATCGAGAAATTCGACTCTTAAAAAGGCTCTATTTAAGCTTAAAATCAACATCTCAGTTCCCAAACCTTCCACTTGGGGTCCTACCTTTCAACACTGGCCAGTGGAGGGCAGGTGCGCGGGGTCAGCGGCCCTTCCCAGTCCCCACAAATGTGGAGGCAGCGTCGCGGCGTCGAGGACATCTGCTCTCTGCTGGGAGCTGTGGTCCTCTCTGGAGCACACTGATGCGGCGCCGGCCAAAGCTGAAGGCCCGGCGGCTCGCACAACGGTGTCGCCTGATGCCGGCGGCGCAAGGGGGCGCGCGCGGAGGCACGTGCAAGGGTAGGACCGAAGGCCCCATTTCTCACCTCGCGCCGACTCGGACCTAGGACAGGTAGGGGAACGACGAGGTACGGTGCAACGAGAAGCACTGGTCGGCTGTCCTTGGCCGGGTCGGACGGTTGGGCCCCACAGGCGCGGGAAGAATCAACGGTGGATGGATGAGAAAATGGAACGCCTCAGCTTGGAGTTGCTCCAAGAGCGTTCTTAAATCAATCCTCCAAAATCTACTACGAAGGTCGTGGAAGAAAACACTATCTAGTCATCTAGAGATGCAGAAGTTTAAACGTGCTGATGTTTGCAACAAAATGGTTTAAAAAAACGGCGAGGAAAGAATGTGCAACAAGCCAACAACAGCTGACGGATGCATTATGTTTCCATTTTCATGGTCCTTATTCCTTAGCGTTATTAGCGCGCAGAATCACTCGAGGTTTGGTGTTGATAATGACCGGAGACGAATTGCACATCGAGAGCAAGCTCCAAGTCCGATGGTTCGTAGGTGCAGTCGTGCAGAAGAGGCAGACATGCATGAAACTAACAGGAATGGAAGGGAGAACGGATGGCCATACGCATTTCTGAACGTGTTCTAGGAATGAACGTTAGTTTTGAATATCCAAATGGTTCTAAAAGCGACCCATATATCAACAGATGGTTGGGGAGAAAACGACATGGTGTTATATATCTTCTACGTGTCCTTAAAGAAAATGAGACAGAGGGCAAAGGGAGTAACTACTCGTCGTAATACAGTGACTCTGTTACAAAATTTCCAGGATGTTTGTTTACAGTAGGATTGATATCCAACTGTGGTCAAAACGTACGGCTAGAATTAGTCATCATGAGCAAAAGAAATATCGAGTCTGTACTAATAAACTCTATCAGCTGTATAAGATAGGAGTGGCGGCGAATCAATCGGAGATACGGAGTACTTAGTAAGTGATACTAACAGTTCTTGCAAATATATTTTATGAAGATGGATCAACATCAGCAATAATTGACTGGACACCGGGCCCAGGTGTGAGCAATAAGCTCCAAGTTGATAAGCCAACTGGCATCAAACAAGACGGAGCAGCATCTGACGTGGCAACAAAATTGTGGTCTTTTGCTAGAGAAACTCATGTAGAACACGGAAGCGCTAGGAGGCTGGACTGCTAGAGAACTTGAACAACTTGTCTTTTTTTTTTTTTTTGTAACGGTGTTATCTCGCTCTCAAGCTCTCGTTTGTCTTGAGCGATCTTTTTGAGTTGACCAAAAAAGCAAAATGTTACGTTAATTAGGACCTTTTAAATGCACAGTTATCCTAGGATTAAGCGCTGGAAGCAAAAGAATAATGCAGTGAAGGCATGTGCACAGCAGTTTTTTTTTTTGACGGAACTGGAGGGGCCTAGGCCCCTACAGCAGGTAGCAGCAGACGCATTGTGCTCCTTCAGATTCAATCTTTGAATCATGTTTTTATCTCTCAGTTTTCAGAATCAACAGCCAAATAACAGGCAGGCATGCGCGAAGCTACAGACTGATCAACGAACACCTGAGGCTTCCCTCTGGCACAAGGCATGGTCGTTCAGTTCAGAGAGAGGCCAGGGCATCGCTCCTGTCCAGCGTTTCTCTGTAAATCTCGTGGCCGTCTCATGTTCGTTCGGATGAGACGGCAAAGAGAAGAAGAGCACGCAGGCAGGCAGAAACAGGGAGCATGATCCATGAATGAACAGCCAAGAGTAGGGAAATGGGAATCCAGGCAAGGAATTGGGCCCTGCAACTCACCTTGAGTAGGAATCTCTCCGTTTAGCTCCCTAGCTCCACGGACAATTGCTCTTTCGGCCGGTGATAAATATAATTAGATGAACATCAGCAAACGCGGGTACGTACGGTGGCGCCAAACCTGCAACGAAGCACCTTCTTCTGCAGTATATATACAGTACATACAGAGATTAAGAAATCAGGACGCAGGGACACCATCCATTAATGGCCAATCAAGAAAGCAAGAAACTGGGAAAGAAACGCATCCATGACCATGATCCATGTGCACAAATAACGGCCATGCCTTGTGCGTGGATGGTTAGATGGCACGTGCGGAGAGTAGGAGAGCCAGAGAGCAGAGGTCACTCACGCGTGGAGGACGAGGCACAGGGCGGCCCGGGAGAACACGGGACGGCCCGGGGGACACGGATGTGCAGCAGTAGGCAGCACAGCATCAGCCACCGGCCGGAGAGGCGTGCAATGGCGCAGCTACTGCCGTGCTCCTGGGGCCAGGACAGGAGGGAGGCGGCCGCCCGCCGGGAGAGTGGTGGGTATTTTATATAGCACGCAGGGTCGGCGAGGGAGGGAGGAAGAAGAGACGTACAGATGGCTGGAGCATTTGCTCTGAGCTAGCTGTGGCGCGTGGCGGGCGTGCAAGATTCGGCCTGGCCTAGTACATCGTTTTTTTCGTGATTGTCTAATGCCTGGCCAGGGTTTTTTACCGGTATGTCTGCCTTCGCGCTCGCCTCCTCCCCTCGAATTTCTTTGTTTTTTCGCGTCAGGACTCTTCTCTATCCCGGCCCGGGGATTGTTGTTTTTGTTGTAAAAGAGAGAGAACATGCACGTGCACAGATCGATCGATGGTGTCCGGAGATCCGTTCGATCCACGTCACCTTCTGGCCCGGCTTAGCCGTGCCAACCAGCCAATAAGTGCCATAGGTTCTCAGATCGCCACAACCACGAGTCAGCACTCAGGGTACACATGCAGCGCGCTGCGAGTCTTGAAACACGGCCGGCCCGCCGTCCGTCCTTGTCGCTGGAGCTGGACCCATCCATTCCATGTGTTGTAACCCGTTCGGTAACAAGCGCATCCGAATGTGTGTTCTCCTCGTAATCCTCCTATGCACTCCAGTGGATATTTTACTAAGTTCTTATATAGAGAAAAAAAAAAGTTGATATATCAGCATAGTGCATAGACATCAACAACAGAGAAACCAATAAAAAAACATGCAAAGCTCGAATGACGGCGGTTCAAATATGACACCTTTCATGGTGTTGACCTATATGGGAGAGACTAGTTCTGATGTCCAAGATTATGGCAAAATCATGGAAAGCATATTGATCTTTTGTATTTTACCCACGACAGGAGTTCGAGACCCAACAAAGCTAAGTTAAGCTATATTATTCCAACACGACTATATATAGCGTCACGACTTGACGCGTGTGTAGGTTGTGGCTCGTCTTGCACCTTGTACCTAATAACTAAATGTGTACTGTACAGTTTATAGTAGCTACTCATTTAAATTGAGTCAAAACCTCCAAACAGTTCAAATCCTTTATTGCACCTAACATTTGTTATGAGTCAAACTCAATCAAATCTAACAAAAGATAAATTATATGGTTATACATCCTAGTATATGTGTATTTACTTGTACGCTCCATTGCAAAAGTGCGGGCACGTTCGCTTATAGAGAAAAAATCATAAGGAAAAATAAACATGAGCTGTGAGCCCACACGATATTTATTGACATCTATGAATCCCCAGCTACTGTTGTCTCGGGCGGCCTCCTGGCCGGGCCACAGGCAGTCACACATCCAGATCTGTGATCGGAAATCCAGGCTCCACTGGCTGGGCCCTGGCTAGAGGTAAGAGCCAAAACTTCTTCAAATCTTGTGCGCATTTCTTTTTTGGCCAGTTAGCAAGCGTCATCTAAAGCAATCATGATTTGACAAACGTACTAGCAACAGACAGAAACAGGACACACGACCCGCACTGCTACAGCCCCGATCCACCTTCCCAGCTGCAGTTTAGGGTTTAGGCATCCATGGCACATCACTGATATGGAGAAGACGTGAAGCTAATTTTCGTTGACATAAACAACGTTCCTTCTATCTATACATATTATTTTGTTATTCTTTTAGTATACATGGCTGGAACGAAGAGAAGAGACGAGCCACGAAACCTAGTCAGCATTGATAGGGTGCCGGAGACAAAGGGTCGCTACCATTTCGAGTTTTCGATGGAGATTTCAACCAACGCACTTATACGCACAGTACGTATCATCGTGGCCGGAATTTAAAGCCGAGAAAAAAACTGCATGCGCGGCTGTGGCACAGATCAAGGTCCCGGGACCAGGAACCGCCTGTTACCCGGGAACACGTTCACGTGCCGCCCCAAAAACGAACCAACAGTGCTGCATTGAAATTAAACCCGATGTACGACAAGACTAGAATTATTGGTGATGTCGTCGTCTACACTCGACAGGGTACAGGCCTATATATTGCAGCCCTGCCCGTCCGAACACGCGTTTGACATGGCGAATTGGACGTGGAGAGAGCGATCGGCCTCGCCATCGGATGCGATCGGTGAACCCGTCACTCCTCGCCGTAGGCGGTAGGCGTAGGATGACTCGTGAGACGGTGAGTACCGCGCACTTCCTTTTCTTCGATTGCTTCCATCCGATCCGCTTAGATCAGGACTGCAGGAGCCATCCGCTACGGTCCTGTCTCTTTCCTACAGCTTGTACACATGCAACAGGCCATCAATGTATCAGCTTGTTGGACCGTGGAGCACGATAAGCGCTGGTGCCGCATGGAAGCGCTGAGGACCACGCTAAGGTTATTTTTCAGTTATCTTGATGCTTTGTCTCATCGTGGGCACATTCAGTGTTGAGCCCCGTCTTCTGGACATCTGATCTATCTCTGTAATCTCGTGACATTATATTTCCGTTAAGCTTTAATGGAAATGGGTTACCCCTTTAGGAAAAAAAGGCTGCTGAAGATTGGAGCCTGGCTATCCTGCACATTTAACGGGCGCCTATGTTGTCAAAAAAAAAAAAGAAGGAAAGAAAACGGGCCCCTGGGCCGCCGTCGCAGTTGCATCCAACTTTAAAAGAGAATGCGGCCCGAGCCGTGCTCTGGCCAACCTTGCATTTTTTTTTTTAACAGGCCTCTGGCGATCCCACAATATTGGGCCTAAACGGCCTGTCTCCCAATGGTGCACGTGCACTACAACCCATTTTTTCTCTAAAAAAACAATTGTTCCTTTTCTTTTGTACTTCGTATATGTTATAAAAAAAAAACTTCGACAGTTATCATTTACCTGTAGAAATAAAGCATATATAATCACCATCACTTGGTATATATACACATATTTGTCTGGCTTACATATACTCCTTTCGTCTTAAATTATAGTTCGTTTGATTTTTTTTACTTTAAGTTTGACCACTCGTTTTATTTAAAAAAAATTAAGCAAAACTAGTTAAACTTAGGTCATTTTTAAAGATCTTTTGTTAATAAAGCAATCCACAATAAAATAAATAATATTTTGAACAAATTTTTGAATAAGACGAGATGATTAAACTTTGAACAAAAAGTCAAATAAACTATAATTTAAGACAAGCTAGTAGCTTTAATTATTACCTGCTTGTCCAAAGCATCAATCACAACTGATTAGAGAGAGTACCAACATATGCAACGTGCACTCCAAGTGCCGCTTGCTTTGGGTTTTTTTTAGAAAAAGAAATATATATTAATATTTTAGCTTCTGCATCAGTTAATGCATATAGTTGTTTCTTATTACAAATAAAAGTATAAAGTTCTAAGCAATCTCAAAAACAAAGTTTTGATCAAAAAGGAAGAAGAAAAAGATTCCCAAAGCAACATCTATAATGTAATTCTATTAAAAAAAAATCTCTAGTCATTTCTCGTAAACACCTCCATCACAGATGACTCAATCATCCTACAACCCATCTTTATCATTTGGCGATCCTCCTTCTGAAATAGGGACCAAAACCTGATCCAGTAAGTCCCTCTGAAGATAACCTGTAAATAAGATGGTGCTAGGATCTTATCAAAAACTATATCGTTCCAGGTTAACCATATTACCCAGCAAAATGCACTTGCACCCACAAGCATTTTGGATTTCAGCTTCCCATCAAACCCATGTAACCAATCTGTAAACATATGGTGTACACTAGTTAGAGGAGTTAAATTGAAGGAGATATGAATAGTTCATCACATAAATTTAGCAAAGGCCTTGTTTAGATACCTAATTTTGGGTCCAAAATTCACTATGCAGAATTCCTATTCCCCGTCACATCAAAATGTCGGCACATGTATGGAGTACTAAATATAGATGAAATAAAAAACTAATTACACAGTTTTGTTGTATTTTGCGAGACGAATATTTTAAGCCTAATTAATCAATGTTTGGATAATTATTACCAAATAAAAACAAAATTGCTACAGTGTGACGGGACATTTACTATGCAGATTTTGGACCCAAAATTGGGTATCTAAACAAGGCCAAAATAACAATCAAAGAGAAGATGTTGTATAGACTCCTCAAATGAGCAAAAACAACACTTCTTGTCTCCTTGCCACTGTCGTCTTGCTAAATTGTCTTTTGTTAATATTACTCCCTTATACAAGTATCACAAAAAGACTTTGATTTTTAGAGGTAGTTTAAGTTTTTATATTAAAGTGTTATATGGTAAAGCTTTGTATCCTAACAAGGCTCTGTACATGGATTTAACTAAAAATAATCTATTTTGATGTAGCCCCCACACAAAGCGATCCCTCTGGTTTGCTATTTGTACATCTATGACCATAGTGACCACCTCATGCCATGCTTGTAGATTGGCACCTACCAAGGATCTCCGAAAAGGCTACATTTAACGGTGTCATAGACAACACCGTTCTCACAGATGCTTCTTTCCTCCTAACAATATTATAGAGTGCAGGAAATAGCGATTTTAGTGGACACGGTGCTATCCACGCATCCTCCTAGAATCGCACTTGAGAGCCATCACCTAGTTCAAACTTGCCTAAAGATAGGAACCCGTCCTTTACCTTCATAAGGTCAGTCCAAAATTGAGAATTCCCAGGCATATGTTAAACCTGTGTTAGGGTATTGTTTCTTAGATATTTATTCCTAAGTAGTTGTTGCCAAACCCCATCTTCATTCAGCAACTTGAAAAGCCATTTGCTTAGGAGACATTTATTTTGAATATCTAAGTTTAAGACACCCAACCCTCCTTGGTCTCTTGGTGTGCAAACTATCTCCCATGTAGTTAGTCTATACTTCTTATGTTCATCACTCTGCCAAAAAAATCAAGATCTGAAATAGTCTAATTTCTTTAGAACCCCTTTTAGAATTTCAAAAAAGAAAAGCATAAACATAGGCAAACTGCTTAAAACAGAGTTAAGCAAGACTAGCCTCCCTCCTACTGACAACATCTTACTTCTCCAACAATATAACTTCTTCTGGAAACGTTCTTCAACGTGCTTCCAATCCTTATTCATGAGCTTTATATGGTGCATCGGAATACCTAGGTACTTAAATGGAAACGACCCCAAATCACAACCAAATATATGTGTATACTCAAATTGATACTCTTTTGCTGCTCCATAGCAAGACAATTCACTTTTGTGGAAATTTATCTTGAGTCCCGACAATTGTTCAAAAGCACAAAGCAAAAGCTTTATGTTTTTGGCCCTCTCAAGATCATGATCCATAAAAATGACAGTATTGTTAGCATATTGGAGGACTGAAATTCCCTCATCAACCAAGTGTAGAGCAACCCCTCGAATGTGATCAGCCTCTTTAGCCCGTGAAATAAGGATAGCCAGCATATCAACCACTATATTAAATAGAATAGGAGATAACGGGTCCCCTTGCCACACTCCTTTCCTAGTTTGAAAATAATGGCCTATATTATCATTCACCTTTATTGCAACACTTCCTCTAGACATGACCTTTGATATTCATTCACACCAAGTTGGTGAAAATCCTTTTATTCTGAAGATTTGTTGAATAAAGGGCCATTTTATCTTATCATATGGTTTTTCAAAGTCTAACTTCAAAATCACACCATCTTGTTTTTTCTTATGTAATTCTTGTATCGTTTCATGCAACAAAAAAACTCCTTCCATAATGTACCGACCTGGGATAAATGCAGTTTGATATGGTCCTATCAACTTGTCTGCCACTTTCAAAATTCTATTATTTAGCACTTTGGTAAAGATCTTGAAGCTCACATTCAACAAACAAATTGACCTATATTGTTGTATTCGTTCCGCATCAGTAACCTTAGGTATAAAAGTAATAATCCCAAAGTTTAGGCTATAAATGGACAATCTCCCCACATGGAATTCCTAAAAAAAGATTCATTAAATCCGGCTTTATGACATCCCAAAAATATTAATAGAAATCCGCAGGAAAGCCATCCGGACCAGGTGCTTTGTTATGTTCAATGCAAAAATGGCCATTCTAACCTCCTCCTCACTGAATGGAGCTGTCAACATCTCATTCTCCTCCTCCGAGACTTGAGGTATATCATGCCTTAAAGTCTCGTCCATTGAGAACGAATTTGATGTATGAGGTCCAAATAGTCCTTTATAAAATTTAGTTATATAGTTATTTAGATTTGCATCCCCAACAATAATTCCTTTTTCTTGTTCTAGCTGTAGATTTTTGTTTTCCTGTGTCTTCCATTTGCCACCGGGTGGAAGTACTTAGTATTGTCATCCCCTTGCAATAACTTGGTTGTTTGGATCGTTGGAGCCAATATATCTCCTATTCTCTCAACAACTTAGTTAATTGTCCTTTGAGATGACATCTAAGATCCTCCTCCTGAGGTGACAGCAAACAAACCTCAGCCCTTTTATCCAACTCATCTATCTTTGCTAACAAATTAGATTTAAGTTGCTTGTTTTGTGAGGACAGATTCCTAGACCAACCTCTAAGGAAGCGTCTCAACCTTCTAATTTTGTTTTGCCATTCTTCCAGAGGTGACCTACCCCTATTCTCAGATTCCCAAACCTCTTTAACCAACTCAAAAAAAACCATCTCGAGTCAACCATGCTAGCTCGAATTTAAAATTCCTAACATTTTCTCTATTAGATGGTTCCCAAGTATCTAATAAAAGAGGTGTATGATCTGAGATCTCTCGGGTAAGTGCTTGAACGGAATCCAATGGGAACTTTTGTTCCCAGTCAGTTGTAACTAAAATATGATCTAATTTCTCATAAGTCAGAACCTCTGCATAATTTGCCCAAGTGTATCTCCTGCCCGTCATCTCCAACTCTCTTAGATTCAAACTCTCAATAATAGCATTAAATAAAAGAGGCTACTTATTATTGTATCTCGAATTTTTTTAGAAGGGTTTCTAATGATATTAAAATCTCCCTCTACTAAGAAGGGAAGATCCCCATAGCTAGTACATGCTCGTACTAACTCTGAAAGAAAGTGCTCCTTGTGCTCTTCTTGTGCTGCTCCATACACAGACAAAAGAGCCCAATGAAAACCATCTCTTTTATTTTTAATGATGAATTTGATATGATAGTCACCATGAACAATACTCTTGTAACACCTCTGGTGTTATATTAACTAAAACATGTCATGTCATCATATGCACTGCAAAGCATTCATGTTTAAGTCAACCTTAATGTGCATTAACTAAAACAAGTTTACATTTCATAGGTTGATTGTGTTTCTGGAATGTTTTGTCACATGAAATAATAAAACCCTATTTTTGAATGTCATCGCAAATGCTTAGTTTATACTCTATGTACTTGAGGTGTAAACTGTGTTTACACTAGTGTCAATCATAGTGTATAAGTCTAAGTCCAAACCTAAAAATGATTTTCATATTTGAAATTTAATTTGGATTCCAAAGCTTATTTCTAAGTCTGGCAATTCAAATTTAAATTCAAATTAGAAATGCTATAAAAGATTTTTCAAAAGTCAACTTGGTCAACCAAGGGTGTCATTGGGTCAATGACCTAAAAATGTCCTTGGATGATATTTGTGCTCACTAATAACCAACCAATTAAGTTAGAAACCAAATTGAGTTTAAATTCTATTTCAAAAAACCCTTTATTCCAAAACTTAGTTTTACCCCCTTTTCTCTAATTCAAAATCTATAAAGAATTTGGAGATACTCTAAAAAGATAGTTTGTATATCTTGACAAGAGCTACAAAGTTGGTATATAAAGTTTTTCAAGTTTCCAAAATAAATTTCAAATGAATTTGAAAATACAGTTTTCCAGCATTTGTCCCCTTTTGATTTTAAAACCATAATTCAAAAATTATGCAAAATTTTGGAAAATTTTGTGTATGAAAAAGGTTTAGTTTTGAAAGTTAAACATTTCATAGTTTTAAATATTTTCAAGTTTTATTAAAAAATCAAAAGTAATTTCAAATGTTTGTTTCTAGGGTTTTATCCCCTATTTGAATTTGAATTCAAATTTCAAAATCCAGATAGAATTTGAGTATGCTAGTTAAATGAAAAGTGTAGCTCTTGAAAATTTATGCAAATGATATTTTTGGAGATTT
Source organism: Bothriochloa decipiens (assembly GCA_023333625.1). NCBI lineage: Eukaryota > Viridiplantae > Streptophyta > Magnoliopsida > Poales > Poaceae > Bothriochloa > Bothriochloa decipiens. Next base: position 8,304,176 of record CM041640.1, on the reverse strand, counting down.
TCAAGTTCTTATAAAAATTTTGGAGTAATTTGTGTTTTAAAACGAATGGCAATTCTATAATTAGCTCGAACACTACCGAAACCTATCGTCGGCCGCCATCGCCGGCTTCTCAACGCGCGCCGCCGTCCACCGTCGCACCTCCTCGACCGCCAGCGCACTCCTGGATGCACGAAGGTTCATCGTCTTCGTGTTGCCAGTCCAGACGTCGCTTTCGCCCTATAAATACCGTCGCCGTGGCCGAGTTCTTCTTCTTCTGCTTCCCGACGCCGTCGCCGACGACCTCGCTCCGCCGCTCAAATTCGCCACCGTCGCTTCATCTCTGTCCGATTGCTCTTACCAATAGCTCTGCCACATCCTCACGGTCGTTTTGGGCCAGTTCGTGTTCATTCTCCTCGCCCGAGCTGCCCGCGCGCCGTCATCTTCTCCACGGCCGGTCGCCGAGCCGCCGCGAGCATTTTCGCCGCCGACCGCCGCACAGGGTGAATATATATTACCTTTGACCTCGCCATCATGTTCTCCATGCTATCTTGCCTCTAATGCGCACCTTGGTTGGCTTGATGGTTCACAGAAACACCGGTGACGCCGACCTTGCCATCGGAGCACCGCCGCCGCCATCACCGCCGACGTCCGCAGCTCGAACCAGCCGCTCCAAGCCTCCATTAACGTGCGCATCAGCGCCGTGGTGAGCTCCTGCATCTATCTGTGCCATCAATTTGGTCTTTGCCGTGTCGTAGTCGTCGGCCACCGTGGCTCGCCGCTGGCACGGCCATGCCGCTCCGCCGCGCGCGTTGCTGCTTTGGCTAGGGACCAGGAGACGATGTCATCTTGTTGTCAAACAAGTCTGTTTGAGTACCCTGCGCATGCTCGTGACCTTGCCGTCGTCGGAAACCGCTCCGGTGAGCGACGCCGCCGCGCCCTAGCTCCGCCGCGCTGCCATGGCCGCCGGCGTGGGTGCTGCCGCCGCTCCGCCGTGCCGTTAGCTACCTTGTTTGACTCCCCGTGCCAAGCTGAGTCCGATAGTCCAAGTCCGGTCGCCGGAGACCTCGCCGACGGCGAGTAATCGCCGGTCAACCGTCGGCGGGCCGTCGGTCAGCGCGGGAGCACTGTGCCGATTTTCTTTTTCTATTTTTAGAAAATGATTTAAATGCTATTTTCTTTGAGAAATCATAGTAATTCATATATAGCTCCAAAAATTCTGAAAATTTTTATGAGTGTTCTTTATGATGTCATCTACCTAGAAAAAATATGAAATGCCAAATTTGGTTACTTTTTGCATATGTTAAAATTATCCCTTTTAATTGAAAAATGGACTTTCAATGATTTTTAATAAATAAAATAATTGGCTTTTAATTCTGAAATTTGTTTTGCCATCTAATTAAGCTAAGAGCTTTCTAAATAAAAATTTGGGCTTAATTTGATAACTTTAATTTTTATACTTTTATTTAATGCCTTTAAATAATTAATTAATCCCTTTAATTGAGTTTAATCATTATAGGATTTGTTTGACTTTGGGATTGATTGATGACCTTGGGTCATTAACCCTAATGACCTTTGGCACTTTAATTAATTATTTGCGCTTACCTTAATCATGTCATTAGGGCTTAATTAACATTATTTTATGTGTTTAAGTAATTTCTTAAATGGCGTAGTTAACCCTAATAAGTTTTATAAACAAAGTTTTATTGGCTTGCAACTTTATCGTGAAGAAAAGTCGTACTCGATCCCTTAATCTGATCATGCATCCATCGCGCATCATATTTACTATTCCATCATGTTAAAGCATATTAATTATCGAATAGCTTCCGTTAACGGAGAGCTAACGTTGTCGCACCAGATCCGAAGGACGAGTAGATTCAAGAATCGGGAGTTAATCCAGAGTTTGAGACCGTCTACCCCGAACATCAAGGCAAGCCCCGGATGCATTCAAACCCTGTTCTATTTATAAAAGCTTTACCGCTTCAGCTATGATATGATGCATTAAGTGATAGGAGTTGAATAAAAACCCACCCAATTGCATTACCTGTCTTATTTCCTTATTCCTTGTTACCTGCTTGGGAAGATAAGTAGTAACGCTTAGCCCTGCTTATTTAATTAAATGTTCAAGGGTAAAAGAATGAAAAAGATGAGATTGGTTTTCTTGTTGGAATCTTGATGATAGTAATAAATCGAGTCCGGATGGTGAACTTGCACTGGGAATGGAGTCCCTCTGTAGTGTTTCCGTCTGTTGATGCCCTAGGTCCCGTCCGTTGGTGAACTGGTGATATCGAGAATTTAGAAATCCACATGCATGAAGTGATATACGGATGGTTGGAGCCGTGTATATCATGGAGTGACCTAGCGTGGGGCCAGAGATCCCATCTGTGTCATAGTGTGTTTTACTGTAGGTTTAAGTTCTCACGTATCTCGGTACGCTGGGCCAAAGAGCTCAAGTGTATCATGTGGTGATATATGGCTGCGGTTGTTATCCCGGTATATCAGTTCATCTGGGGTGCATCAGAGTTAAAGTCTCCGGTATTCCAGTGACCTAGGTCCCAGCTGGGTAAGAAAATGGATTCGAATCGCCGTTGCTTCTCGGAGAAGAAGACTCGATCGGTGTTCATCATCGTAGTAACAACTTGAACAAAGATTAAAGTTTATTAATGAAGTTGGTTGATAATTGGAGCTAGTCCAAGCAAACTTTTCTTTCTGTTAAGCTTTTCCGCAAAATTTCTTATCTCTTACAGACCTTACCTTGTCCCTCTAGCCTGCATCTCTTGAGTCTTCACCCCTCTTTTTCGTCGGGTCAGTTTTGTTGAGTACTTTTGTACTCAGGGTTTGTTGAACCCTTGTTGCAGGTGAGCCTCATGGGCAGGAATGCTTCGCATCCTGCTGCATGACAGTCGTCGAGGAAAGCGACGACGAGTAAGGTGTTTAGCTCTTGGGCAGAGCTTTTCGTTTGATATTGTAATAAATATATCCGCTGCTACTCCACTACTATTATGGTTTGTATAATCTAAACTTATGGTTGTAAATATTTGAAACTCAAGAGTTTGTAAACTTATGTTATTGTAAGTCTTCCGCTGTTTTACTCTGATGTATATTATTGATATCAAACTTTTGTAATACTGCAATGTCTCTCTACAACGATTGATCCTGCTCGGAGAATCATGGATGATTCGGGATTTACCCGACAGACTTTTTAAGTCGTATGGAACACAGTCATGGTTATTTAGAGTCTGTTTAGACAATAATCATGCGTGTAGGCCATATGATTTAGAAGGTTCTGCCACAACTCTGAACTTCAAAACAACCTTGGTTTATTCCCATCAGCATACCCCCAGACATGCCCTGAGGACACCTCCAATGCCAAACAAAATCAGCCCCGCACAAAAGTTTTCCAAACACTGAGTCGAGAAGCTATTTTCATTTGTCTCTGAAAGTGCTATAAAATCCAATTTGTTATCCCTAGCCAAACCGTGTAAAAAGGTATGTTTAGCTAGGTCTTGTAGACCTACAGTTCCAAAAAACTCCTTTCATTAGAAAATTATTTTTTCTTTGCAAATGAAGTCTTATTGAGGAAATTCTTCTTCTTTTTGTTCCTTGCCACCTTGATGGGTACATCTATGAAAACCCTATCTAGATCCGTACTGTTATCATCCATCACCTCTTCCGTTAGGTCGCCACAAAGTCGACTTATGGTGGTGATGTCAGGATCGATCTCATCCTCCTCAGGCTCAATGTCACTCCCAATTTTACTTGGACAAAAAGATGGTTTCAGTCTATCCTTTTCTATCTCTCTTAAAAGATCATAGAACTAGTAATCAAGTTTTCATTATCACCCATCCTGATACCTAGGCTCTCTTGTTGTGAGTTAGCAAGAGGTCACGCAAAAAGCACTTGTACTCCAGCCAGAATTTAAAGGTATCGTTGTACTCTGTCTCCATTTATCCTTTTTTGCTCCTTGATGATGATAAACGTGCATGTACCATTTTTCCCAAGTTTGGAAGTAACTAAAACCAGTAGGTATCTTATTAACCTCCCTCAATGAATCAATATCTAAGCACGCACATAAAGAGCGTCCTGTTCATTTAAACTTATAAGTTATAGTATAATGTTTTTTCTTTCATAATAAAACAGCGTGAGCCCATCAGCCGGACTAACAAGCATTTCATTCTTGTAGAGTAGATAATTGGATTTTGATTGAGTTAACAGCAAAAGAGAAGGAAGAATACGAAAGTATACCTTTTCTTATTAAGCTATTGTATATACACAGCTTATCTTATCCTCTCTACGAGGGTTGTCAAGATCACAAGGATCAGTTCGGAGCAAACTAAACAAAAGGAGCAATAAGAAGGCACCAAAGAACTTGCGGAACTCTTTTGAATTCCTGTTCATCTCTGACGTCCGCACGCAATCCGTGCAGTAGATAGAACAGAACGCGGCGGCGCGGCGCCACGAATGTCGTCGGCAAAGAAAGAGCAGAGCTAGGTGTTCTTGGTGGGGCAGAGCGCGATGACGAGGCCCGGGAAGACGTCGTCGGGGTCGTGGATGTGCGGGTTCCGCTCCACGATGAAGGGGTCCCCGCACTTGTCGCTGATGCTGTGCAGCGTCTCGCCTTCCCCGACCACGTACACCTCCTCGCACGGCCGCGCCGCGGGGCCGCCCAGCCGCGGGCCCCGGAACGACTCACGGTGCTGCGCGCCGTCGGCGTCCGCGCGGAGCGCGCCCAGCAGCACGAGCGCCACCAGCGCCACCGCGCACCACCACGAGGCCGCGTCCGCCACCGACACGGCCGCCGCGCACAGCTCCGCGTGCCGCCGACGCCGCCGGCTGCTCGCCTCTGCCTCGGCGGCCATAACGCAACGCAACAACGCCTGTCTGCGGTTTGGACTCTGTCTGGAGTGGAAGTTGCTTGGCTTTGAGGGAGAGGGATTTATGGAGCACAACAGAACGCGACGGTGTGGCTTTTTCGCCACGGACGTGGCGGTTTGGATTGGCGGACTTTTGGTGACGGTTTGTTGAACGTGGGGAGCCCACACGAGCGCAGAATGGTGCAGTAGGACGGTTAGGTCCTGAGAACGGCGTGCTAATTGCGGTGGCAGAGACGGAATAGTCGTCATGCCCATTCCAAGTACTAGGAACAAAACTTGTTCAATGCCTAATTGCATTTGCGATGGTAGACAAAATAGTTGTAAAACTCAGCAACAGTTGATTGGTTGCAAGTGAATGATCTACTATGCTAGAGCATGTGATTCAGGCTCCAGACATTCGCCACTGAAATGATAGGCAGCATGATGAAAGTCCATCCATGATTAGTGCCGGATTTTTTCCTTTGCTTGATACCAAAGTAAGTATAGCTCGCTAGTATTAAGTGGACGCCGCGGTGTCCGCTGGCTGTGCAACGTGGGAGTGCTTAGATTTAGAGCAAGGGCCAAGGGGGATAGGGGACCCAAACACTGAGCGTACCATTCGGTAGGTTCTGTACGTGTTCTCTGAGTCTCGCCCTCACGTGTGGCAGTTGCCAACAGTGCGTGGCCGTCTTTACACGCGAGCGGGTCGTCATCCTCTCCCCTGCCGTGCCGAGTGCCGAGCAATAAGTCAATAATAACCTACCCAAATCATGGTCTGAGTGGCAAGACATCGGGCAGCCGTCGGGCGATGGGGGTGAGCCGGGCATCGAGCCAACTCGTGTGGCCAAGCAAGCACGTTTCTTTCTGATGCGCCTCGCGCACACGGCAACAGTTCACCTAAAAAAAATTTCAGCGTTTCCTCGCGTCAGCTTTCAGTTGTTTTCGTCCCTTGGCGTGGCGTGGGCGCGTGGCATCGGTCGTGTCGCGTGTGTCCAAGCCCAGCCCTGCGTCAATTCAGCGGTGGAGAACAGATCGCTGTTGGCTTGGCCCGAAGCCTCCCAGACGGCATGCCAGAGAGCCAGAGAGACACTGGATGCCGAATGTGACATGGTATGGACGACAGGGATCGGTGGTGGAAACGGCCGTGTCCGGTGTCCGTTTCGCTCTGTGAGGTCTGCGTTCCGGTCAGTAGCGTCCAGAGTACTGATGCCGAGGCTTCGTTGACAGGAACGTGTGAGGCCACGTGATGCGCTCAGTCACCGGACAGCGTATACGTCACGGGCAGAGTTGCACGTCAATTAATGGCCTAAGAAGAGGAGGGCATCCTGGTTTGGTGTAGTTTCATCATGTGTCTCGCTCTGAACCTAAACCTGACCAAAACACGACCTTTTCTTCTCAGCGATTCAGAATTTCAGATGGCGGTAACCTGTATGTCTGTACCCGGGCTGCCTCTGACCTAACTCTCAACAAGAAACAGGTCGATATGGAAGTTCAGTAGTTGTAGTGCCACAACAAAGAGGATGATGAGCTGCAACAGACTCTGAATCGGCCGCAAGGTCACGACTTACTACTGATCACCGCGCCCGCGCCTTCTTTTTCTTCCTCCAGAAACTAGGCTCGTTTCTTTCTTGAAGATGAGCTACGGCACGCTTTCGACTGAAACTGAACTGAGAATGTCAGGTTCGCGAGACAACGACGGGCCACCAACTTGACCGTGATTTTGTTTGAGCTTGCTTGGACCAGCGATTAGCACAAGATTTGCGGCGAAATCTAGGCGCCGGCAGAAATGTTCTCTGGTTCAGGATGACAAGGAGAACGTGATTGTTGCAGCTCACAAACTGCTTTCTTTTCTTACAAATGGTAAATTACAGTCACCCAAACTGAACTACGTAGCAGAAATGAATCCAAGAAATTCTGAAAGAGTAAAAGACAGTCCAAGTTCTGCTTCCTTGCTGCTGCTGCTCTACTTGTTCTGAATCTGCGCGCTCAAGTCGGAAAATCACAGTGTTATACATTAAAACATAAATCACAGTTTTACAAAAAAAAGTCAAAAAATAAGATTGCCCAAAAGCTGCTAGCTACTGATACTTTGTCTTTTCTCAAAGAATAACCAGACAAAGTTTCTTCTAGAAAAACACATGAGCACCAAAATTTCCATGAAGAAAGGCAAATCAAGCTGATTTCTGAAACTAGAAGGACCTCGAAAAGATCTGCCCGGAGGGGGATGTGCAAATTCAAAAGTGCCCAACTCGAGACAGCAAAGGCGCAGCCCATGAACACGTGAAAGAGCAGTACAAAACACAGTTAAACAGTCATATTTGCTCCATACTATAGTCCGTATTATATTCCCGGATAGTATCAAATAGCCATTGCCCATCCTCTCCATTAGCTTTAGATCGATCGGAAAATATGGTACCATTTGCACCCAAACAACACTGGCTTGTTCAGCCAACTGATCCAATGAAGTGAATCTGTCACCAAACATCAGCAAAGTTGCGCAATGGTTAAGTAACAGAGATGGATAGAGTTGGAGACTGCGCCTGACTGCACGTCTCTGGATTTTACCATTCCAGGTTACACTTTTTACCTAGTCATAGACCTCAAATTGCATCAACATGAAGTATTCAATGACCACTGTACCATGCCTGAGGGGCAGTTATACAACGATGATGGTAGCACCTATTGCATTTCGTGCCACCAACAGTTGGAACAAATGAATCATTATTTCCCACCATCACATTCTGGTGTCAGAATATCCTCACAACAGAAAACACACAGAAAAGGAAAACACGCAGCCTAGTATACTACAGACTACAGAGATGGAGGCATGAAACCAGAGTCATGACTCTTTCAGGCCCGCCTTCCATAGTCCCATTGAGTTGAGTTGAGTTGACATACACCCTGATCCCAAAGACCTTTTGAGCATCATATATTCTCTGAGCAATTTGAGCATACTTAAAATGTGGCAGCTAGTTCCTTCCCAAAAGTTGGTAATATGGTCTGATCAGGACAAGATATTGCCAGGAGCACTGCAAAGTGTAACTAGGGTTGTATCTTATGCTCTATGATATAGTTTCTGCAAATAACTTCCAAGTTGAGGTGAGATAGAATTTGCAGCACCATGAACACACTTGTTGTAAGAAAAGTCTTCTGTGGTATCATCGTTTCTCAGCAAAATGAAGCACCTTGTATCTGGGTGATTAGGATTCAACCCGATCTGCATGCAAGACAAATGATCACGCCATCAAAAAAATGACAGCAAATACCAGCCTCAGAGCACTGCCTAATACTTTTCACATCAAGTTTGCATGCAATTTTGCAATAAACAGGGATATGCTAGGGTGTAAGCAGAGGCGGAGCCCCGTTTGAACTGATAACTGTCATGATACCCAGTCATGATACATATACGGTAATAATATACTCCGTCCATTCTAAAAAAAATGTTGTTCTCTCTTTATAAGAAGTCAATCCATCTCAACTTAGACCGAATTATATAAAAAACTAGTAATAACTATGATATGTAGTAAATATTTGACAATTTAAAGTGAGGCACATGTGGTGACTCACGAACCTCAAAATTTTCAAAGGTGCTTATAGTGGGTAGGACAGGTGTTTGTTTATGGGAGTGGGGGTGCGTGCATGTATATGAGCGTCTGTGTCTATACTGCGATTCACACTAAAAAGATAATCGACATATAATATTGTGCCGCTCAATAAGCTTGATGATAATAAAGTATTGACAACAAATAAATTGTTATCACTAGTTAAGTATGAGTTCATCAAAATATAAAATATAATGAAATGTAATTACACATTTAGTAAAATGTATAAGTTCACAAAATGTGTCCTGATTCTGATTGGTGCGCAAAACAAATTTAGATGAATCAAAATATTTTATTCTAATTGTGTTTTGTATGATATTGTGGTTCTAGAATACATCAATAAATAAATGTGTCAAAAATATTTATCGTATCTTTTTTATATTATTAATATAAACCATTAAACTATATATTAACTAAAAAAATCTTGTAGTGATGTTTGGTGTTGGGGTGGGGGGTTAGGCTTCACCCCTGGTTGCAATCCACCTTTTAGTGCGTACATGCAAATTCTACCATGTGCCATCTGGTTCTGGTGTGTGTGCGGAAGGATTATCATTTGCTCAACCTTGGGAAGCTTGCAGTGCTTAGAAGGCTCGTGATTATATTGTGTAAAGATCAATTTTAATGCACATGATGTTTCCAGTTAATTGGACAGCTTGTTAGTGGAGTTTCAAACACTTAACGATATTGGAGATAAGCTTTGCCAATGGCAAACAGATATGCACAAAAATGTAATCAAAATAGGATGTCTTCTAATGCAGCTCATGATTTCACAATTATAAAGTTAACATATACACTTATTCTCTTTGGTGTGAGTGGGTTTGGTGTTGTATGGGTTTCTAAACCCTCCTCTTCTTCTTAATATAATGATGCATGTGTGTGTTCAAGGAAAATAAGTTATTTCAAAAGAACAGGTATCATTGATAATCACCTTAATTTCTCTTACTCCAACACCGATCTTTTCAGCCCCTCTGGGATGAAATTTTAAGGCCTTAATTAACTGTGATTTATCTGGCCCCATCACATATCCATTTAACGGGTACCTTCACGAAGTAAAAGTTAATTACATAATGATAATCAACATATAACTTAAAAAGCAAAGCATTATGCATAAGCCATGCAAAAATAAACTAGTAAAACAGCTCCATCAATGGTGATATTGTCTTCTTACTCTCTTAGTATGTTCTGTAAGGAAGTGCGCATATCAATAATGTTATCCCATATACCAACTTTGGCATCAAGAAAGTCCTGGTCGGTAGTTATGGCAACACCATTGACAGTTGCATTGCCTTTAGACTTGCATGCTAACCTACATCCGGAAGCATTTTCAGTATTTCGTCTACAGGTATCCAAATGATTCTTTTCAACATTCTGAACTTTAGGGCTGCGTAGGAAATCATAGACGCTCTTGTTTTGTTCTGGTTCATGTGGCTGCAAAATACGGTAACTGTTAGCATAAAATTGAATAACTGAATATTCTGCAGGTATATTTAAGACGGTGGTTTATTTTCTTTATCAACTACATAACAAAATACAGCAGCCTAATTACTGGAAAAATTCAATGTAGAAAACTACACCAGTTAAGAGATCAGCTTAATTGATCGAAACATCAAGCAGAGCTATACCACTGATACTCTAAAAAATAGAAAAAGAAAAAATATTAAATATAGTGCATCCATATTTCTACAAAAACTAAATTCCACACAGGTAAATACTGGTATGGATGGATGTGCATCAAGCTCTTCAAAATTGTCATTATCAGTTTCTTGGAGTGCATTGAAGTGTATCTTGGAAATATTGTGCATCTGTCATTATGGCATCATGTTTTGAATACATACACACCTTTCCCGAATGCATAATTTCAAAAGGCCCTGACGTCCCATTGAAAGGCTCTTTGCCCCAAGCAATTGCATCTAGACTTCCACACAGATTGTCCACTGAACATTGTTTAGCAGCATTTATAAAACTTTGTGCAGGCCTCTGAAAAAGGGATGGTAAAATCACAATGGGCCTGTTGGCCTTAAACAGGCAATTCATGTAAACAGACCAGTACAAAAATCACATGGTACTTACAGAGAAACATGCTTCAGAAAATGGAGACGAGATTGACAGCCGAGTGCGCTGCTGCTTTAAACCTTGACTGCTTATTGCATGGAACTGCCCAGTTACAGACATGCTATCTGCAATAACTAGTAAGTGCTCCTGACGAATATTCCTCCCAATATCAGTAGTTGCTGATTTCAAAGACTGCAAATATGAAGTAAAATCAATTCTAAAGATGAAATGATGACAGGCAATCAGGCTTGTAGATCTTCATCAAGTGAAAACAAAAACCAATGGCAACAAATACAGGGGCACATACTTCAACAAAGTATTTCCACGCTGAGTCTATGCCATATGAACAGAAAATATCAGCTACATTGCTTGGTCGACTCAGCTCCCAGTCAATCAACTCCATTACTGGAATGCAAGCATTTTGTAGAGTAGCCCAGAACCTCCCACCTTTGCAATGGTCAGACATACAAACTTTCACAAGAAGCTCACCATCATGTTGACACTGGATCTCAACATCCATAAATTCCAAAAAACCTGCACATAAAGAGAGGATAACCAGCCAAACATCAAATGCTATCAGATTTTATTCCCAAAAAGGACAGCAAAGGTTTTGCTGTTGTTTTATTAGAAGAGATTGGCCCAGTTTTTAAGGGGAAACCGGGCCAGATTAATACATGTAGGAACAAGAGCAAATCTTTAAAAGTGATGCTTTCTAGGGAAAAACTTTAATACAATAGCGTGATTTGGCTGGTGCAGCTTCAGTCCAGAGTGTGAACTCCCAGATCATCCAAATGGGAGCATCTGATGAGATTCCTTCTTCCCCAAGTCTGTAAAGCATCACCCAATGATCTGCCGCACTATAGTTACAAGAATAATCTTTTGAAGGAAGCTAAGGCGTCTCAGAACTATCCATAGAATCAGTATAGTTTACTGTATGTCAGGTGCTTAAGACATTTGATTCATTGGCAAGTCAGTTAGTATATTGGTGACTGACTTATTTAAGTCTGACATGGGTGATAACAGAACAACCCTTGAACCTTTGGCACGGGCATTATTTGTAACTTCATAGATAACACTCTCATAAGAACTTAAGAACATACTCCTCTGTCCCTTTTTAAGCGTCGCTATGGTATTTGTGGGTTTGTAGAAAATTTTAGCAACACTTGTATCTCCAAAGAAGTTATTATTTATGAAAATAGATTCAACGATCTATATAATGATACTAATTATGTACCAGAAATATTAATATTTTCTTGTATATATTTGGTCAAAATTGAGTGTGTTTGACTTCTCGAGAAGTAAGAACGACAATTGAAAAGGGACGGAGGGAATACCTATTATCTAGTGCAAACAACATATTAAGTTCTATAACCTACCAGTTTTATTCATTTAAACATCAATCAACATGAGAAGTTCCTAAAAGATACAGATCATCAACCACCAACAGATATTTCCATCATGGACTCAACAGGAAAAAAATGGAAGTTAACCGTTCAAGCAATATTGCTGATTAGGCTAGGATGTGGGCACTTTATTGATGGAATGGAAGGGGAAATACAGTGGCCAACCTAATTAGAATAGCAGCGGCTGAGGGGATCGCCCTACTTAGGAGGCTATGATAGACTAACTCTGCTTCTGTTATATCTTCCACCTGGGCGGCTGAGGCACTAACCACTTCCTTTTATTTCACCAGATCCTATCCTTTAGCCAGCCAATCCAAATAACTGAGCCTAATCCAATCAACTAAGCCGGCTCTAGCCACTAGAGGCAACCGCACCCTTGTTCCTAGTGTACACTGCCCAATGAAGGATTTCACAACACTTGCTTTATGTCTTTCTATTAAAACAAAATCCTGCCTTACTTTCTCAAGCCGGAAATAAGCCTGAATCTATAAAACAGGGCCGAATACAACTCTAAGGATCAGCATGGACAGTATCAGCGGGCACTGTACCACATTGCAAAACCCATCTAGGTTTAGGATTAGGAAGAGTCTAGAAGCTAGGACTACTTGTGTCAAGTCTAGTCAAGTCCTCCTTATAAATATAAGAGATGTATCCTTTTGAGATTAAACAATAATAGTCTAGGGTAAAACATATCTCATCCTCTCTCTCCAGCGCCCATGCTGCCGCTGCCATGCCACCCATTGTGCGCCAGGCCGGCTGCAACACCCTATTGCCGCCGTCCTCTCCCTCTCTCTAAGGCGCACCCAGCCCTAAGGCTGCCATTCCTCCCCTTTAATTCCCCAAACTTTACCCTCCAATTAAGGGGAAGTCATCCCTCGATCAGGGGACCCCCAGATTGGACGCGTGACAGAATCCTATAGGCTATAGCTCACATCATAATTCCTAGGTGACTAGAGTTCTACAGGAAATTCATAGTAAATATATGAGTAAATAAATATATGGGGCATATTATGTAAACTGTAACAACCTTTCAGCAGTGTATCCAGTATGATTGGAATCACTCTTTTCTTGATAGTATCCAATTGAGACATGGAGTTAAGTTCAGCTAGTGCTACGACAGTGATGCAGCATGCTGAAGTTTTAACACCCGCACCACCTACTACACATTTTCTGCAGAGTAGAAGTTTTACATGTGAAAAGATAGTGTAGGAGATGAAAAAAAAAGTACAATGTGAATAGCAATGACTGTATAATTATAAATTAATAATAAATGAGATGTGGACCCATATGACATATGTTGCCAAATCAAAATTTAAACATTTCATACAATAGTTCTGTGGGTCTAACAATTTTTATATAAGACATTTTTCAGAATAAATTCTCAAAAGAAAACTATAAAGTATTATTTATACACCATGAGAAATTAAATTCTAATAATTCAACAAGCAGGTTCAGATGGATATATTGTATAAAATTTGAGATCTGATTATCTGATACATTAAAAAGAACCTATAACCACCAGCTTTTTTTTCAATCTTCTGTGACATGTACTTTGAAAAAAATGAAATGATTACTATTATAAACTAATAATGTTTCTTAAATATAATCATTTTGTAGAAGGGCGGCCCTGGTGCAAGCGGTAGAGCTTTACCGTTTGTGACCAAGAGGTCCAGGGTTCAAGCCCCAGCCTCTGCACATTTGTGCAGGGATGGCTGTTGGCTATTTTCTCTTCCCCAGACTCCGCAGTGCGGGAGCCTATGGCACTGGGTACACCCTTTAAATATAATCATTTTGTAATCTGCAGCTAGCAAATGCCAAACATTTCCGTGTTTTTCGTACACATCAACAAAATATAACATATATGCCCATGAAAAATGGCAAGACCCACATATCACTGCTCATTTTGTACTGGACTTCACAAACTATGGAACATTTTCCCTTTTGCCACTCACTGCTACTCCCTCTATTCCTAATCGTAAGATTTTTTAACTTTTCTAGATACATTGCTTTTTCTATGCATTTAGACATATTTTATATCTAAGTGCATAGCAAAAAATATGTATCTAGAAAAGCCAAAACATCTTATAATTTGGAACGAAGGGAGTAGCTTTCAAAGATGGCCTTGCAGTCCCTTACTTTATGGAATTTTAATTATCCTCCTAGTCTGGAGTATCTGGACGGTGACAAATGATTGGATATTCAAGCAAGTCTCACCCTGTGTAGAAGCTTGTATAGCTAAAAGAAAAGTTATTTTCCTAGCATCAGTCGCTGGCTAGATAGCTTCTTGTAAATTTTGTTTTCTTTGTAAATTTTGTTTTCTTTCTCTCTAAATGAGACAGGCTGTTTTTTAGTACTTATTTAATATATTTCACGTAGGGGCAAGCCCCTCCCAGTTCGTCCAAAAAATAAATGGATGTGAAATAAGGTACATGTCTATCAACATGTAGTGAAAAAAGCAAAGGACATCGCTAAAAACAAGGCAAATGAATAGATATAGATACTCATTGAAAAACAAATATGTTTGATGCTTTTTTTAACAAACAAATAGGTTTGGTGCTTACCTCCTTGAGATACGAATTGATGGGATTACATTGTTTAGCTGATCTCTTGCGGTGTTATACTCTTTTGTAAGTTCTTCTATAACAAATCTCAATCCTAATCTTTTTTTCTTCATCATTTCCTGTGAACAGATAGTTATATACTAATTTCAAAACCCAAATAAAAGAAAGAAATCAAGAAATCATTGTTCATTTACATATAAGAAAAAAAAATACCTTGCTTATATGAAAATGTGTGGTCCAAGTTCCTTCTTTTCTTATTTTGTTGTGCCCATCATATCTAATAACAAAATGCAATATTAAATAATAAAATGCATAGTATTAAAAGATTAAATGACAGGAAAAACAATGTTTAAGTTAACTAACATAATCATGATTGTTTCAACCAAATCAGAGAAGTTCACTCTCTCAAGATGGTTTTTAACTTCTAGGGATCCATATTCCAGACCATATCTATACTTCTTCAAATGCCTCGATAGGAAAAGCAAACCAATATGGTCCCTTGAATTTGTAGCCTTGTGACATTTAAATACATCCTGCACAGCAAATTTAAACATATCATAACATGGGAAAATATAGAGCCGTGTCCACATAATAAGTGTAGACACTAATAGAAACAGAAATAGAATATTACTTGTAGATTCATGAGAGGGGAGTCCTCTAAACCATTAACTGGGTGTTCCAAAGCTCCATATGCAGCTTCTGAAATGGAACAACCTGCCCAGCAACCTACCGGGGCGCCGAGTTTATTTACCAGATCATCAGCACTGTCATAAGAGAACTGCACTATTTGCTGTCTGTAAGAACTTCTAACAGTTCCATCATAAGCCACGTGTATATCTCTCAAATGATACATTAATTTTCTTGTCAATGTCCCTGGCACATCAGCATTTTCGCTAAAGAAGTTTGCCCTGCCAGATATAGCATGCAGAAGACATTCCAATGGATTTAAACCCTCAAGGAAGCAAGTCCTGATCACAGCATAAAGGTTTTGACCTCCCACACGTTCATTAGTACCCTCAGCTTCATAGTTCAATGATTTCTGTCTATTCCAGCTAATACATGAGAGTTGGGAAGGAATTCTGAAGGGAAATTTGGTTGCTGGTAGTTGAAGACCAACACATGCAGTTTGTTGAGCATATTTCAACATGCTACCCTTGCTGCCTGCATTAATCATCACCATCATTGAATTATCATTACTAACATGTTGTTGCACCATTTTTAATAGATCACTGAAGACATCTTTAAATGCCATGATTGAAGATCTGACAACTGATGGATTGCTCTGGATACAATCAGATTGTCTGTAAGTTGCATCTTCAGTTTCATCGTGACACTTCAGAACTGGTATGTTAGTTGGATCCAGCAATATTTGCTTGATTCGGAAAGCTTCTTCAGCTTCATCCAATGCCAACTTAACTCCCTCGGTTAGTTTTTTCCTTGAGTAATGGTCTGAGAACATGTAGAGATCTGAAAGAGAGACACTTAAGCCCCTCATGGTTAAGAACTCACATAATACTTCTTGTGCAGAAGAAAGGAAATCAAGTGCCTTGCAACCATACTGTTTGAACATGACAGAGAAAAGACTAGATGTGCTATTTTGCAACCAAGAAGACCCCAGTGAGCAGGTAAGCACTTCACCGTTTAAGATGTGTAACTTCCTATCACAACCAAACTTCATGCCTGAAGGAAGAAGCATGCTGAAAAGTTGTTTACCAGTCCACCGAGAACCTTGAAAATTCATAGATTTAATAAGTGCTGGTATTGGTGTTGATACTGAAAGGCATAGCATTTGAAGCTGCTGAAATTCAGATTTCTTCAGAAAAACATCTGTACTTGTTAACAAATGTGCAGCAGCTAGAGAGTCATGAGTTAGTGACACCAAACTTCGACCATCTTGCATATTCAACAGCTGGTGGTGTAAGCTCACCAGCTCTCCAAGCTCAATTCTTGATCGTACAGATTGTGGGATATATCCATGCAAACAATCACCATCAAAATCTCCCTGAAAAGGTGCACAACACAGTGGATTGATTGATACGACAGCGTGAATTGGTAGAATTTTTGCAGAGAATGCAATCAGTGAATGTTGATGGACTGAAGGAGGCCTGTTGATGAGAATAAGATCACCATCCTGCAATGGTCTATAGGCAATGTCACCAATTTCTAGCTGATGTGCCTTCCGAACAAACATTAACTTTCCATTTCGCCGAACAAATAGTTCATCCTTGACTAGAAGGTGCAGGTTGCACTTCAAATTTATATTTTCAAAATTATACGAACTAACGTACTCAGAAACAACCAAGCTTGAGGCTAAATCTTCGGGAATGCCAACTTCCCATAACTTAATTTTTGGGTCCCCGACCATAATACTCCTAAAAGCATTATCTGATCTTTTGCTGAGAACAGCATCCTTTAGCCATTTCATTCCAGACGTATCTGTGGATGTCTCCCCATCTGTCTTTTTAGAGTACAACTGAAAGAGATAAAAATGTCAATGAATAATGTTAAAGAATTACTAGCACCAAAATTGTAATATTAGAATCTTAACTTATTGTTGCTAGCGCTTAACAAATTTTTTTCTTCCTTATTTCCAAAGTAATTTCCATAGATCATTACTCCATCTGTTCAAACAATGTTTGTTTTAACTTCGTCTACTGCAGTCAAAATACTTGTTCTACAATGTTGAGGTAACTTGACCTACCATTCTCAACCTACCCCCTCAATTCCTTCATCATTAACTAGATATGGAAGAAAGTAAGTGTGTGCTTTTGATACCATAAATGCAGTAATGCACACTTTATGGAGGATTAAACACGGGTTGAATAGTCATTTTATATACCTCAATTCTTCTCCCCAGGCTAAAATAACAAATAACAGGTATTGTGAAACAGAGGGAGAAGGTAGCTAAAACTCTGAAGATAATTAATACTTTCAATAAATTGAAGGTTTAAGTTCCTTGAGTGCAATTGAATTGGATTTGAGTGGAAACTTATGAACACTCACATATCAGATACATATATTCTTTTTATACTTATCGACACCAATACTCCTTGTATACTCATTGGACAAGTGTCGAATGTTTTCATGGTAGAATATTTTCATGATTTCATCATGACAGTTCCGAAACATGCATTTGATCACTTTCAAGAAGGCCGCCATTCTCTTTGCAGTCAGGTTAAGTTCTAGGGAAAAGAACTAGTTGCATAGGTCATAGTAGAGTGTAGAACACAATAAACCAGATATTCTCAAATAAGAGCAACATAGTTTTGTCTGATGAGGGATAACCCAACCAATTAGAAGTGTTAGACATAATGGTTCAACAACAACATCTATGTTAGAGTGATATAACTGGGTATGGACAAATAGAAACTTTAATTGAATCGTTTTCATTCAAACACTTGATTTTAACTAAGAACCCGGATCCAACAGAACAGGATGACTTATATCATCCTATACAGATATTGCAATATAGAAAAGATAATACATTTCTTGCCTTGGATGACTTCAGACATTCTGAAACACGGCTAGACACGAGTGAACTTGCAAGAACACTAAACTGTGGATGCTGGCGGTAGTCATCAATTCTCCTACTGACATCAACCATCCTCTTGTAAGCCTTTGTTCTGTCATCCTACTTCAAGCATGCAATGAACAAAATCGTGTGTTTACATATGAGATGCCAACGTGGTTCAAATATGTACTGTAGCATGTACATGAGTGGATGAGAGCACCACCACATGTCGTTTTAATGAACAAAACTATAAATAAAACAAACCGGTACTATCTCCATTTGAAAACTGAAATGACAACGAAAAGATTGTGCATATGGCAGTGCAATGAAGAAATCATTTCACACCATATCGCATAAGTACCCCCTAAGTTTGATAATCACTTTTTTTTTGTGAAAGATGTGCAAGAACTGCATGTTATTTCAGTATAGGAGGGAAAATAGGGTAAGAAGGGTGGATCATCCTCCTTGGAAACAACAAAAAAGGAGATAAAGAGAAACAAAATCAAACACCCCTAGCTCAACCATGCGCTCCACAGATCAATGCCTATAAAAAATGCCCGTCTGGACCTCCAGAAACACTCCCTCAAAGATGCATGAATCATTATGCTTTCAGATAGTCCAAGCACTCAAGAATCCAAGCTCATCAAGGAAGTTCTCCCATTAATTAAAGAGGTAATGGATTATTTGACATCAGAGAACTTCTGGTTTCATTATTTGCCATCAATTAAACCGGATTTCACTCCAAGCCATTCAGAATTCAGATTTCTCACTATTTTTTTCGAATGCGCAAGAAAACTACATGTCATTTCATTAAAAGAATAAACAAGTAACAAAAAGATAAACATTCAAAGAAAATACAGACACATCACCCACCCACACATGCAGAAAATTAGAACAGTGATATCATGGACAGTACAGTATGTTGACACAACTATAACCGGGGAGCAAGAATTACACTAGCCCCATGAGATCCCTGGCATTGGTGGCACACCAGATGGCTCCTTAGGACACAGTCCTAACCACTATTTCTTCATTTATGGAGTGAAAAAAAGAAATTGAAATCTTAATTTCAAACGTTTTCACTCCATGCAATCTGGCAATGGCATGGAATGAAGAAATTTGAAATCTGGGTGGCATAGAGTGAAGCAGACTTTGGCAAATCAGGTGAGAAAGTTCTCCAAAGATATACAGTGGATTTGCTAGTTAAATGACTTTCCAAAAAAATAGTGAAAGGTTTACTCTAAACTATACAGAAGGCTAGCATTCAATAGCGTTAACTGAACAAAAAGATGGTATATTAATCATGAATGGCAGGAAAAAACGATGAATGGATAAAATATTTTTTAAAAAAAATAGTACTTACAAATGTTAGACGTCCATCTGAAAGCCCATATCCGATTTCTACAACACGATGGCAATTAGGAGTTACTGGTAAACATGATAGAAACAATAGCTCCCGCCTTGAAACAAATTGTTCGATAAGTTCAGGGTCACTTTTCTTCAACATGTGGAAGACCTGCAAATATGGCAAATGAAACAAGGACAGGTCTTACTGTTTGAAACATTATAAGGACCAGATTGCCCTTGTTTGGTAATCACAATTATATTTTTTGTATGTTGTGAATAATCAAAAATAACAATTCAATAACAAATACTCCAAACAGTATGAGTAAACCCCAAATCCCCTTTTTGTATCCTACCATTGTACATTTTAAATCACCAGTTTCTGATACTATTACTCGAGCCAAACTAGCAGTGACCCAAATAAAATATATATAGAGAGAAAAAAAACAGTAATTACTTGGTAGGGCGACAATATTATCTTGGTCACATTTGACTGGACTTGCTTATTTTCAGAAGGTACAAAATCCCAATAATCCTGGGGCAGACCTTCAAGCAAACCTTTACCCTTTGATCTATTAGACACTCTTTCAGCAGCTTCTGCAACAATTGAAATTCTTTCCATCACGCTAGGGCTTCTGTGCAGTTTACTCTTGGATAATAATACTCTTGGAGTTGATAGTGTCTTAAAGATTACGCTAGGGTAAAGTTTAGAGCCATCCTTCTGTCCAGAAAAAACACAAGATTTAATACAAGGTGGAAGAAATATGCACCGATAGAACTAAAGATGCACTTACCGAGCAATACTTGCATGTTGATGTTGCTCGAACTGTTTCTTCCCCCAATCTCTTCAATAAAGCAAATAGTGATTTATAAGAGAAAGGCATAGTATTTTTAACAGTGGGTCATTGCCTCGTTGTGTCATTATGGATGTGTGTGTAAACATTAGTGCCATAACAAGATCACCTCTGCTAGTTTTAGGAATTGATAAAACCATGATATGAAAATGCAATAGGCATAATACCATATATAAACACTAGTTTGTCCCTACTTTCTCTGAAAGGAGCAACCCTTGGAATACCAGAAGCAGGGTTACACAAGAGAAAACATAAACAATGAAGAAACATAGGTACCCTACTATGCCATATACAAAGATGGCCTATTTCTGAAGCTCATTTAAAACAAACATGTCCTGCCCAAAGATGAAGAGCAACATCTGGAACTAAACATACAATACCTACCAAAACATAAGTAAACTGAGCCAGGACATTACTGTTAGTCATGTGTTTCCGTATGTTAAAAACCAAATAGAACATCTTGGGTAAAATCACTTATAAGCAGCTGAATAACATCAATTAGCCCATAAGTGGAACTATAGGCAATTATACAAATATAAGTTTATCATGCCTGACTGTTCTATTAAATTTAGCTAAAGTTAATTGGACTGTATGTTTAACTATTAGTACAATTCACAAAGTAATCCTTAATAATACAATGATACACAGCTCTCCTGCGCGTCCAAGAGAAAAATCACAAAGTAATCAAATGTATTGCGAATTAAACTTTAATGCAAACAATAAATTATTATATTCTATTTATTTTCAGGAAAAGAGACTAACATAAGAAACAATACAGAGGATAATAACTTTTCAGTAAGTATCAAACTGATATATACAGATTTTTTTTTTTGAAAAGCATTATACCGTTTTCATGTGTATCAATACCTACTGAAAAACATGTAGTGCTTAATGAGGATAAAAATAGGTCACTAAGGAAGGTACAAACCTTCATATTTATGCCTTCCCTTGGACTGAGACAACCAGGACATATTTGGTTTAGAAAGTGAACAACGTCATCAATAAAATATGGGCTGTGCACTGTTGCCGCCAGTTTAGTCACACCGAAATGCCCTAAAAATTAACAAATTGATTCACTTCGCACAAGATTCACATAAAGCACATGCTTCAATGTGGCATGCTTAATATATCACTTTTTAGGCAAGTGTGCTTCATACTCACCATCACAGTCGCGTCCACTTTTCGATCCGCATGTCTCACACTGCGGCGAACTATTTGGTAGCCCTAACTTGGGACTTGTGACATCACTCACTTCAATTACGCTCATGCTGCTCAGTTTTTCCTGAAATGGTAAAATAATTGCATAAAATTATCTTTGCAGCACAATGCAATGAATAGAATAATCAAATTACTCTATGTGCTGACTTGATAAGAAAATTAGCATTTGCATAGATGACCAGAAGCATATAGAGTATAAGTTGTAGAAAGTAGCTCTTCACAAAAAAGAGAAAGTAAAGTATAAAAGTGTAATGATGCCCAACACTTTAATTTAGGGAGGAAAGTAAAAGTTATGCAAAATTAACAAAACATACCATGTCTGTACTGGTCATGAGATCAAATTTTATGGAATTCAGAATAGCTTCAGGAACTTCACGATGTAGCTCCATCCTGCACAGGAATTGCATGGAAAATAATGCATGCTGAGAGAAGTAAAAACCAAACAGTAAACAGCAAGAAGTACAACATAACTCTGAATATGACATTGAAATACAGTTATTTTAATCCATAGCAATTAGTGTTAATGAAAAAGTAAACGCAAAATAAGACTCCATAATGATGATGGGACAGGACCTTAAATGAGAAATCTCACTATAATAATGCAAGCATGTAGAGTATCCTGGTTTGTTTTACTGTTTGCTGGCTATACTACACCGCATTTCAAATACTCGTTTTCTTGAACACAAGAGAGCTGCACATCTTTTATATTAAGAAGGAAAAAGGGGGTATCAGAAACCCCAAAACAACAAAGACAACACCTCAACACACCCCGACACACACGGCCACAACAAGCCCACACAAACTTACAAACAAAGACTCCCAGACACACAGACGCAACAAATCCACACACACAAACTCACAACCAAGGGAAGAACGACCAAGGAGCCAAGCAATTAGGCAACACAACGTATCCGTTCAGTCAACAAGGCTATGCCCCTAGCACCTGCTAAACCCCATAACTTTGCTTCATCGTGAACTGAAGCATTTCAAATATTTAAAGCATCACCATTAAATAATTTGGAGGGAAATTACTTAAGAGCACCACTTTAACATGGAAATTTGATAACATCAAATGCCCTTTGGTTTGGCAGTTTCATTTCTTCACAGTCTGTTGTAGTTGGGTCAGCTTATGTCTTTTAACTGACACCTGCCTCTGTTTTTTCTTCTTGTCGGGGCGCTTTACGCACTGGAGTGTATCTTAACTGTAATGTACTGTATTCTTTTCGGGCCACTTCCTCTCCTCTTGATGAAAACAGACGTTCTTGAAAAAAAAACACTAAATGCCCTTCTTAGATCACAGGACCTAAAACTAATGCAATTACATGATACACAATAATATCACAAGCATCCATATATTCCATTTAAAACATCACTGTACTCATTCTTTAAAAGACATCGCGACCCACGGGAAAAGAAAATCACCATGACAAACTGTGGCAGTAATAAAACAACCAGTTTTAATCAATCGTAAATAAAGTCTGGTTGGCCCAGCGCCCAGCATCCCTGGGCCTCTGCCAGGGTTCCTCGCCGTCCACAGCCATTAGGCCTAATGATTAAGTAGCCTCCATATAAAGGAGACAAAGTCTAATTTGTGATTAGCCCATTCGATCGTCCAGGCTTCTAAACATTCTTGGGTTCACCACTCTATGAACTGCGCTATCAACTAATCCACACATGGAAACCTCGGATTGAATACCAAAGTTAACAAATTGGCAAAGACAAATACGGTAGCAAGCATGTCAAATCACTTTCCCTAGGAGGCTGCTACATGTGACAAGTTCTGACAGCACTGTGCTCCTATCACCTATGGTACGCTTACTTTCTTACAACGACAGAAGGTGATATTCATTTCCCATAACCTCAAACAAAGCTTCTGAACTCTGGAGACATGAAGGTTTAGAGCTACATTCTGACCTTCAGTATCCGTTGACCTTGATCATGAAAATTAAACACTTCTCCACGAATGTACTGACTTCGAATGAGCACATTTCAATTTCAAGTAACGACCAGAAATCAGTTTTAAGAGATGGATCACCAGATTAGAGAATCGCTGACTCTGCCACGGCAAGGAGCTTGTCAGTCCACCAGCTCAGGCCTCATAGGCAAGCGGCCCTCGCAGCAGGCACAGGCCTTTTCAAGGGCCATTCTCTAACAACAGGGGCCACGGAAATGAATAGGACTATTACATCACGGTAATCGGTGATGCATGGGGATTTGAGGAGGCCCTTTCAGAATCCAAAAAATGTATATATTCGACTGCTGAAGCATGGAAGCCTCGATCATCCTCTGCAATGGACATGGGCTTGGCGAGTAGTGGAACAGCACCAAAAATCTTACCCTTGGGATCCAAAGGCACCAGCCGACCCCATTCACGAACTCTCGCAAGTCATTACTAGCTCCCCGATCACGTGCGCTAAACCTGTAACCTCATAGAGAGCACGTGCTAAAACCCTGCTTTGGGGAACTTCAGTTCACCAGCCCCGACCTTGCACGGCCGCAAACGCCGGCCCCGGAAAAACAGGGCAATCAGCACGGCGAGACGGAGCAAAAGCCAAAAATGAAAAAACCCCACCCTCGATCAGAGAAAAAACAACAGGAATCAAGCGAATAAACCCCGCGCGACCATAGTAAAACACAGAAATCAAGCGAATAAGCGATGCGCACAAGCATTGCACCACGCGGGGATCAGAAACCGTGTGAATGCGAAGAACACTCACCTCGATCACGCCGGCGGTCGGTCGGCGGAGGCGCGGCGGGCACAGAGAAGCCGAGGGGGCGCAAGTCCTCCGAGCCGCCTTCCGATTCCGACAGCCGAGTGGCGGCCACGCAGCCACTGGAGCCGTTCGTGCGAGGCTGTGGTGCAGGACAAGCGGGAGGCGGCGGCTGCTCCGGCGGTGGTTAGTCGCCGACGAGCTCGCCGCCTCGGCCGTCGCCTGCTCTAGTGGAAGGGGCTAGGAGAATCTGCTTTGGGCTTTGGGGGTTTTCTCGCCCCCTGCGGCTCGGGGTTCGTGTATTTGCAGGGTGTGCGCACTACTGACTGTGTTCAGCCTGGAATTTCTCCCCTCCTCTGTCGCGTCTGACCCGAGTACCCAGTCCCGAATACCCCCGACTCGACGACTCCCGCAGTCCCGCTCCTGCGGGCAGCTGCTCTCGGTTGCCTACTACCCCTGTATCGCCAGCTCGCCGCACGCGGCACGCCAGTGCGGCGCGCCGCTGGATCGCGGGTCAGGCACCCAGGCGGCGGGTGAGGAACAAGGAGCCTGAGTCTGGCAGGACCACACTGTCCACAGGAAAGAAAAGCGTTGGGGTTGGGCTGGTCTACGCGGTTACTGAATTGAATTGATTGAATTTCACTGATGGTGCCCAGCTCATAGTTGTACTGGTTTATGACTTCCCTAAAATGAACGGTGGATGTGCATTCCAATTAGCCACATCCTCCTGCGCGGGCATAAAGAAGCATTTAGGAAAATGTTTCTATTTTAGAAAAATCTCTCTATATGTTAAGTTCATCATCATTACTGTTATCTAAAAAAACTTCATAATTTTCTCCTACCATCTTACCTGTAGCGTCCTATAAAATTAAAACAAATCGAGGTTTTTGAGAGACAACTTAGTATATGAAAAATGACGTTGTTACCCTTATATAATCAGACAAAAAGATACAGTAAATCACCGAGGGTCTGCTTGGTTGAGCTGTTATGGGCTATGAGCTTTAAAAAAAGTCACTGTAAGCTATAAGCTGTGAAAAAAACTAAAAAAAGGTTAAAATCTATAAGCATGATACAAGGTGCTTTTAAAAAATATACTAGCCAGTAGGCTAGTAGCTACTTCTAAAACTGCAGCTCTAAAAACAGCCCCTATGATTACGCTTTAGACTTTTGGGTAGTAAAAGAGCCATAAGACTTCAACTAAAACTCTAAAAAGGCCCCTAAATTAGTAACGATAACATTAGGATCCTAGAGCCCTCCTAGTTTTGTTTTCTTTGGGTTTCGATCATATATTGCCACTTTATTGGTAGAGACTTCATAGCCTAGTTTAGCTATGAGCCAAACAGTTGTCATATAATAATAGAACGGGTATAAGTAGCCATGTTGTTTTGACATATTTTTGGAAAACAAAAAAAATGAATCAAAACATTATATTCTTTTGGTATTTATGGAAAAAAGGTGTTTTTGATAAAACATATGTACGAAAATGTAGAAGAAGGAAAGGAAGCGACATGCGAGCGTAGGAACGGACAAACAATTTTGGAACAGAGGTGACAAGGGATCGGTGAAAAATCAATTCATTCAAAAAATTAGAAAGAAATCTCATGAAAGACTGGTTTGTAAAGGATGACGGGCAAAAAAAGGAAAAAAATATAAAACGAAAAAAATCTTGGAAAGGAGAACAGGAAAAAAAGATCTCTCGGCCTAGGCGATGGGTGGAACATAAAAATAAGAACGAGAATGCTTACTTTCACACGCGCAAGATCTAGTCGATCAGAACGCATACTGTCTCCGTTATCCGATGTGTGCGTCAAGTTTGTTAGATGCCTGACGCTCGTGCCCGCAAACCCGACCGCACCGCTGCTCCCAACCTTCTTCCTCAAGTTCGGTGGGTCGTTTCCTCTCTCTCTCTCTCTCTCTCTCTCTCTCTTACATACACACATCCTATCACCCTCTTCTCCCTGCTGGCAGGCTTAGAAGGGGCAGAGGAGGAGCGGCGTTAGGGTTTTGGTGATAGGGGAGACGGGTGAGCTAGGTCGTGGCAGGGCGCCCATGGCCATGGAGGCGTCAGGAGGGCAGAAGAGGAAGCAGGAGGCCACCACGGACGCGGTAGGGTCCGCGCCCGCGACAGCGGGGGTGGGGACGTGGGTCGCAAGAGGAATAAAGGGATGCCTGTGGGGAAGGAGAAGGTGTGTGGACAGGCTGATTAACCCTAAACCCTAAACGCACGCAGGCTGAAACAACGCACAAAAAGAAAAGTGGGTTGAGGGCAATGAAAAGTTGGGAGGTGTATCGTGTTGTTATAGGGGCAGGAATGGATAGAAAGTCAATAGTGATGTAGGTGCATAGTGCAGCCCTATTCCACACCATGGGCCGTTGTGGGCTCCCAATCATGGGTCGTCACTATATCAAGTCATATGGGGCATGTGAGTCATATTGAGAGTGGTTGGGGACGGCGCGGTCCTCGGGCGTGCTTGTGTCTTTGCCAGAGGGTCTTTAGCATAAGAGCTGTTGGACAAGGCGGAAGCCCCCCTCCTAGGGTTGGAAGGCATGGGGCCCATCCACAAGAGGCCGGGCAAGACGAAGGGTGTGGCCCCAGGGTCAGCGGAAACGGGAGGGCCTTCTCAGGTCAGGAGAGCCGGATGTTTGATCCTTGACGTCGGGCGATATGGGTCCCTCCGGCTCAGGGGACTGATAGGTCCATCACGTCGGTCTCAGTTATCGGTTAGGTAACCTATCATCTTCAGGTGCTAGGATATTCATCCTCAATACTGACCATAGTATCGTCGATGGAGATATGGAAGGAGCAAGCATGGATGCCATATCCAGGCGAGGAAAGGCATGATGCTCATAGTTGCTACCGCCAGAGGACAATGTGGGCCCCATGTGGTCAAAATGGAGGGCGCAACATCGAGCAAGGCTAAGCATGGGCGAGGTCAGCCGCATTCGCCACGTGCAATCATGCACAGTTGTTGGGTGAAGCTTCCACGTGAGCGAGGTGTATGCATATGGCATCTGGCCATGGTAGACAGGCGGGGCGCGTCCCCTATGGGGGTGAGGTCGGGCATCGGTGCAACCTTTACTGTGTTGTGTGTTGTCTATGCAATTGTGTGGAGAGGTGGAGCAGCGCCGCCCAACCGGTGATAGGAGATAAATCTTAGCATCAGCAACAGGAAGGGAAGAGAACGATGTGAAAATAGTAGAAAAATAGAGGATAACAATTAAATATATAAATGAGAGATGGGTACATTAAGTTTGGAATGTGTAGTAAGACCTTTAAATTTGTGCTCTATACGTATAGATGAGTTGGTAGAGTTCATACTAACATGGCAAAGTTATAAGAAACGTATTGTTCACTATTACACAAATAATTATATGCAGTGTCGCACTTCTGCACTCCGTGGCGAATGTTTATCTTTGCCCGCTTTGGTAAATCTCACAGGTTATTGTGGCAGCTGGTAGGCATTTTTTTATTTATCATGGCAAGTTTTTTAAGATGTTCGTCACGGGAAATAGCTATAAGGCCCGTCACGGTAAATAGATCTGCTGTGCGAACAGGCAATAAGTCCTGCCATGGCTAATACGCCCCGATACAGAGACTAGACCGTGGCCCTTACGCCGTGACAGACGCGATTGCCCATTGCAGTAAATGCAAAAAACCAGCACGAAAAAGAATTACGTAGTACTGGTTGGTGTTTCAATTCTAACCCGCTAACTAGATTAATATGTTTTTTCTCTTTCCTTCACTCATCACAATAATTTTTGTTTTTCCTTGGTCTTCTCCTTCAGAACTCGCAATTGTGATCTCCATGACTCCTCTTGTGACAAAGGCAAGACAACGACGACATCGTTGTCCCAACTCATCCGCCACTGGATCGAGCCATCTCACGCGGACGCCATCGGATCGAGGCTATGATTGTGGTGCTGTGGAAGAAGCCGATGTGCTCCAACATTGACGCCCACATCGCAAATCGCATCTGCAATGTAACACAATTGACGAGCCCTACATCTGCCCCACTTTGGTCAGGCTACCCAAGATACGTTCGAGCACTCTGAGGTCGGTTTGGGTGAAGTTGTTATGGGCAGATGAGGCTCGACTAGAGTGCAAAACTAGAGGGAGGAGGTGGCGTACAAACACGAGGAGGGTGGTGCATTGATGGATGAGCTGGATTTTTTTTTTTTGTTTGTTAGTTAAGCCGAGCCAGTTTTAAAATTGTAGCACAATAAATAAAATAGCTAACGCTTACTTGTATGGGACCCGTCGATAAAGACTATGTGGCCTATACGTACGTTAAATATGGTATGGCACACAATAATAAATACAGCTACGCCTACTCACTCGGTCCAAAAAAAAGGCAAATCTAGGTTTGAACATGGACATTTTGTGTGTCCAGGTTCAAAGCTAGAGTTGTGTTTTTTTTTTATGAGACGGAGAGAGTACTATATGACCTATACCCACATCAAATATGATATGTATAGAATAAAATTATATAGGGTAAATGTGTGTGCATAACTAGATCTGTAAAGTGGTTTGAGCAAAATAATTATACGAGGAAAATTGTAATGCTATCGTAGGCACGCAGGAGCACTGTTACTACCTCGATTTTAAATAAAACCGTTCTCGTTTTTCAAAAATTCAAATGTCTTTTATGTTAAATAAATATATAAAAATATCAATATTAATTTTATAATCCATATATAGTATGAGTATTTATCTATTTACAGTGAACTTATCTATTTTATAATCCATATAATCCTCTACTCTGTACTACGTACTCCGTATAGCGTCAGCGTAGGAGGCTAGGAGCAGGAGGACAGCAGAACTGTCAGGCACGTAGGTGCTCTCAAATCTGGGGGTGGTGGTACGCGGCTTTTTGCCTGGCCTGCTGGCCGTTCGCTCATGCTGGGTATGGCTGTAAAAAAAAAACGTTCAACCTGGTATGCACGCGCCCGTGGCAGAAACCTGCGGGGCCAGGGCGCCGCAGCCCGCAGCCTTGCCGCCGGGGATGCCTGGCTCCCACGTGCCGGGTTCAATGCGTACAGCACTGTACAACCTACTACTGCGTGCTACTGTACCGGCATATCTGTACAGTGCAGTGCACGACATCCAACCGAAAACGCTCGCGCGCGTGCAGCCGTCCGCCGGGCAGCACGCTGTGGCTCACCGTCTAATGTCCAATCGAGAGCTTGAACCGTACCATCTTGAACTGCCAAGAGCCCAAGACCACGTGCTGCATAGGTTAAAAAAAAAAAAGACCACGTGCTGCATGATGCCAGCCGCAGGCGTGTATCTATCAGGCTATCACACTTTGGGCGGGTTTAGTTTTCCAAATTTGTCTTAAATTTTATTATAAAAAATATTTTTCATCACTTCAAAATACCGATATATGTATGAAGTAGTAAATGTAGATAAAATTTAAAACTAATTATACAGTTTCGTTGTACTTTACGAGACCAACGTTTGGGCCTAATTAGTCAATGTTTGGATAATTTTTACCACAGTGACGTTACAATATTTTTTTGTCAACTTTACACATGCAATGTTGGGCAACTAAACAAGGCCTTTACAAGAACCAGAGCTCTAGAAATGCAGGATTGAAAAATGTTGAGAAAAAAACATAATCATGAAAGTTTCAGTCTGCCTCTTCCGCCACACTTTTTTCTTCTGCCACTTATATCCGTGTGTATGACTGTCTCTTCTACTAAAAGCACCTCTAGTATCCCAAATCGAACAGGAATCCAAATCTAAATCCGGATGGCATCCCAGATAGAAGAGGAATCTATCTATCCCTACTACTAAATTGCCTCCTCCCGTGTGTATAGAAAGAGAACCATAATCAAAACCATCACGAAATCAACATACAGGACCAAATAGGAACACGAGGAAGCCAACAACAAAAATTTAGAAGGCTAGAAGACTAGAATAGAACAGAGAACCGAATCGATGAAATCATAATTTAGATCGAGACCAAATAAAGTACAATACCAAATCAAGACCATCATGTTCTCCAAAAAAAATTCAAGACCATCCTATATACCATCATATATACTCTAGATCAAGATCAAATAGGTAGCAGATCGAGGCCACCAAAACATTGAGCACAAACGGCCAAGGCCTCACCCGACGCGCCTCCTCACCGGCCTCACCCGACATGCCTCCTCGCCGCGCGCCGCACTCGCCATGAGCGGCAACCTGAGCCCGTGCCCGCTATCCGCATGCAAGGCTAAAACATAGAAATTTTGAACCGATTAATAGTTTCTACCGCTAATAAACCATTTAATTTCATTTTTATTGTGAGAGAAAAACAGTATAAAAATAGTATATCATTACTAATAAGTTTAACCGAACATGTATATTTGTTGGAACTGAGTATTTCGAAGAGCGTAAAAGAAATGTAGGAAATAAAAACTGTGTTAATCCATATTGGAGGTACTAGCTTCTTTATCAACGTTTGCTCGTTGGCCAGTACTATACTTCCGTATCCAATCTCTATCATTTGTTGTGCTCATTCAGTCAAGCCTTCTCTATGTTGTTTTTGGCTTGCCATTTACCTCGATCCAACGCATATGTGTTAAAAAAAAGAGATCCATGTTTCTTCCATGAAATGGCTTCCAAAGAAAATTTCCCTTCAAATTTTCTCAATTTTCCTACGCCTCAAGCCCTCAATCCTACCAACCAAATCGCATTACAACGCTCATTCCTATAGGAACCAAAATCATGTATTTTCCTACAAACTTCCTATGATCCAAAGCGGACCTTGATGACCGGTGGTATTTCTCGTGGCACTATGCTCCATTGCTTGGAAGGGCACCTACAATTAAACACTA
Source organism: Bothriochloa decipiens (assembly GCA_023333625.1). NCBI lineage: Eukaryota > Viridiplantae > Streptophyta > Magnoliopsida > Poales > Poaceae > Bothriochloa > Bothriochloa decipiens. Next base: position 8,273,266 of record CM041640.1, on the reverse strand, counting down.
AGGGCTTGTTAGGAACACAAGAAATTCACATGAATTACGCAGAAATTTCGCTATAATCAGTTTATTTTCACATGGAAAAATATAGGAATAGCAAAAAAATCCCACGTTCTAAACAGGGCCTAAGGATATCTCCAACGCATTTACTCCCTCCATCCTAAAATACATGATGTTTCTGACTTTTTGTTTCACCATTCATCTTATTCAAAATTTGCTGACCTATAGTCACTATATTAAATTTTCCACATTTACTCCCTCCATCCTAAAATAAGTGATGTTTCTTGCTTTTTGTTTGACAGTTCGTCTTATTCAAATTTGCTTGCCTAAACTCAGAGAAATTTACCATATTTATTCCCTCCATCCTAAAATAAGCGACGTTTCTGACTTTTTGTTTGATCGTTTGTCTTATTCAAAATTTGTTGGCCTAAGCTCACTGTATTAAATTTGCCACATTTACTCCCTCCATCTTAAAATAAGTGATATTTTCTGACTTTTTGTTTGATGTTTGTTTTATTCAAAATTTTGTTAGCCTAAGGTCATTATATTTAATTTGCTACACTTACTCCCTTCATCTTAAAATAAGTAATGTTTCTTACTTTTTGTTTGACCGTTGTCTTATTCAAAATTTGTTGGCCTAAGGTTACTGTATTAATTTTTCCACATTTATTCTTTTCATCTAAAAATAATGTTTCTGAATTTTTGTTTGACTTTCATCTTATTCAAAATTTACTGACCTAAGGTCACTATGTTAAATTTGTTACAGTTACTCCCTCCATACTAAAATAAGTGATGTTTCTAACTTTTTGTTTGACCGTTCATCAAAATTTACAGCCTAAGACCATTGTATTAAATTTGCTACGTTTACTCCCTCCAAACAGAAATAAGTTATGTTTTCTAACTTTTTGTTTGATCATTCGTCTTATTCAAAATTTATTGGCCCAAGCTGACAATGTTAAATTTGTCATATTTACTCCCTTCATCCTAGAATAAGTGATGTTTCTGACTTTTTGTTTGACTGTTCATCTTATTCAAAATTTATGGTCTAAGGTCACTGTATTAAATTTTCCACATTTACTCCCTCCAACCAAAAATACGTGATGTTTGTGATTTTTTGTTTGACCGTCCGTCATAGAAAACATATAAATAAGATGAACATGATTAAAATATTTTAAATTCATCAATATAAATACGGAGAATTTCTCGAAAGTGCAGTCCTCATTCCTCAAGAAGCGCAGCAAAGAAACACAACAGGAAAGGACAATTGCCCGCCCTAGTGCCCTCAGCTAGTACTACTCTCCACTACTGCTTCTTGGGTCGAATAATTTACAGACAACCAGGTAACCACAAGGACGCTTCACTCAAGTCCTAGAAGTTGGAGCCAGAGCCCACAACCGCGGCCCCCAGCCACT
>CM041640.1:8247519-8263382 GCA_023333625.1 Bothriochloa decipiens | reverse complement strand
TAATTACATTTGTACTCATAAAGCAGAATGTCATCACAGACCAGGTAAGCAATTGTGCTCATGTTTGGAATTCTCTGAAAATATATTAGGGACCTGCTATGAATGGACCTAGGCATGTGCCTTGAGCCCTTTGCTTAGGATACAAGTCTATAAAAAGGAGAGAGCAAGAGCTCAGACGGTATCCAAGAAATTATCAATTACAACCTTTTCCTACTATTCGTCTTCCTCCCCGAGTCCTTCCTATGTGTACCTACTTCTCCTACCTTCCTTTTAGCTTTGATTCCCCTGTTTGCTGCTCCATCCTAGATTCTACTCTCTCATATTGTGTCATATCATATATAGTTCATGTACTTGTTGCTCCATCCTAGATTCTACTCTCTCATATTGTATCATATGATATCATAGGTTCATTTACTTGTTGCGGTGGAGTTGAAGTCATCCGAGTCTAAAGTGTGTTGCTAACAAAGTACTAATAGCTAATTTCCTTTGATCTAATGTCTCAAGACCTATAACCTAAATATTTAAAAGTTTCCATTAAATATTTGATTTTCTTATTTTCTTAGACACAATATAATGTTAATTTTTCCCACAAACAATATTAGTCGGAGAAACTATCACCCGAACGGTGCAATACCATGTACTCAGCAATTAGCATAATTCCTCAACTAATTCTTTCATCAAATAGCAATATATACCACAATCCATGTCATATCTCAACAGCTAAGTTTATGTTATCTGAAACATCTCCATCGACGAGCCGCTCGATCTCCTCTACCTCCGCTTTCTGATATGACCTCAGGCTATGCAACAATGTCGCCGCCCCATCAAGCCACGCCTTAGCACTCTCTAGTAATGAAATCTCAAGGCTAACCATTTAAGCCTTCAATTGGCACGAGGATAAACTTTCGCGAAAGAAATCTTCTAAAAGTTTATTGAACCGTCTATATGGGGAGGCTATTGGCGCTGCGGCGCAAGTGCAATAATCAAAGCGAATCGCGTGCTGGTTGTGCGGCCCCCACGTGTTAGCTAAACAAAGCAAAACCACAAACTGAACGTGTGTCAAAGTGGCTACTTGCAACATGGGGTGAATGGAAAATTTTTGAAAGCTATTTTTGCAAGCCAGCCAATTGTTTGACCAGGACGTGCTTTCGCTCATTTTTTTTGTTTGAAAAGACCGCTCTTTTTTAATTCACCTTCTCTCGAATGCACGATAGGCAAAGCGTTTAAGAAGGATTGTTGGCTGTCAGCTATGGTTCGGCCGTCGCGTGCCACATGGGCCTGGAGCCTAGTTCAGACTTGCTGGGGCAGTATTACCAACAGCTCCTCCCAATATTTCTCTTCGCCCTATTGTTTTTCTTCCAACCCTAACATTCTTCTATTATCTCTCTAATTATTGTTCTCTCTTCAATCCAACTACTAGTCGCTAACAAGGATCCGTGATTTTAACCTACAAAACTCTGAATTGTGATTGATCCTTTCTAATTACATTTGTGCTCATAAGCATCATTATCAGTTATCACTTATTGGTTAAGCAATTGTGCTCGTCTAAAGGACTAATAGCTAATTTTTGTCTCTAGATCCGGAACATGAATATGTAAAAGTTGCCGTACACATTTTTGTCAGCGTGGCATACCACAAAATCCTCAATAATCAGCATAATTCCTTAACTAATTCTTCCATCAAAGAGCAGAATATACCACCCTCCACGTTAGAGCTCAACAACTCATGTTCATCTTCTTTGAAACATCTCCACCTCCCAAGCCACTCGATCTCCTCTACCTCTGCCTTCTGACCCAACCTCGGCATGGCGCAACAATGCCGCCCGTCCAACCATGCCTTGGCAGTTTCCAGCAATGACATCTCGAGGTCTGAACCGTCTGATCCTCCGACATGGCGCGAGGACAGACCTTCACGAAAGAAATCTTCTAGCAGCTTCTTGAAGCAATGGGCGGCACACGGCGAGCTCACTTCCGGGAGTCCTGGTAGGTGCCGTTGTACGGACTCACATCCAACGTTTTCATCGTCTCCGGCCAAATCCAGTTCACCAACGTGGAAGCTCATGTCATAATCTGTGGTCGTGGCATCGGTGTCGGCCATGTCGGATGTGTCTAGCTCCGCCAGCTCCTCGAATCGCCTGATTCTGTCCAGCAGCTGCTGGCTGGCTCCTATGGAACAAAATTTTAGACGTCAGCCGGTGAAACTGCGAATCAATCATACATGTTGACAAAAAAAATTGGGACTGAGTATAGTAATGCTCTCATCATGAAGTGATTAGTGACAGCTTTTTTAGGGGAAGTGATTAGTGAAAGCTTTTTTTAGCAAAGTGATTGACAGCTGAAAAGGGTACACCACGCAGCGGCCGATTGCATCATGAGTCGCAACAAAACACACGATCATAGTGGCTTGTGGGCCTTGTGGGCTTGTGGACCAGGCTTTTAGGCCCTGTCGGCTTTGTTGGCTACTTGGCTTCTTGGGTTGCCCAGAAAATGTTTAGCTCGCAACCAAAAACAGATACTAGTATTTAGGTACTGGCCAGAGTATGAATCAACTCTTTACTCCTGCATCATGAATCATGAATGAACGCGTACAAGATTCCCAATAACCGAAACGGAACTAAAAACACATGCTAAATCCATGCACGTTTCGTCTACGATACACGAGGAGCTAATGTATGACTCAACTGCTTATCCAAAGTAGCCAATCTTTATTTCCAAAAAGAATGTAGCCAATCAAACTGATAGGCTGGCTACATCACATATACGTACTGTATGCACTGTTCTGGGTGTCTAGGAAACTTTTGTTCTACTTTCTCTGAAAAACACATAGTATATCGTCTTGTTTTTTCCCCAAGCCAAAGGCTACTTGTATTATACTGTATATATGAGTACATTAGCCATCAGGTCAGAGGTGGACGGTAGACCTTGCAACCACTGGCCCCTGAGCTGGTGATTGGTGTATTTAATTGCCAAAGCGATTATTCTGCCGTATCCCGGCGGCCCTTTCCCTTTGCACTTTACAATTTGGACGGGAATATCATGATTTATGCATACTATCCTTCTGGTCCTGGCCGCATTGCCTATGATGATGAGAATCAGATTTGTTTGTTTGTTTAGGCGCCTGACAGTGCTAAGTACATACATGTACAAACTCCCACGCAACCAATTATTCTTCAAGCTCCAATTATACGTTCCGCTTGGCTATCAACGTCGCGTCTTCTTTGTTCCGTTTGTACACTACCTGCACGTACGCGCCATTCTTTTTTCGGCCCCATGCAATGGAGACCTGCTCGCTGCACTATTGTCCAACTCCCAACGGTTCGCGCGCGGTTCGCCCATGCGTGATCTCTCCTTGGGCAGATAAAGAAGTCAGGGTCGACAGCGACGGGCTACCGACATGGTCGATCTAAACAGTAACACGCCAACGGGTCGTGCGCGTCCAAACGCACGCGTGAGTGCTCAAACTTTCGCGGCCCAGATTGATCGATCGTGCGTGTCTGGAGGGAAAAAGTGGTTCAGCTCTACTGCTTGACACGAGGAGTTCGAAGTACAGACCTTTTTCTTTTTGCAATTTGCAAGTTCGAAGTACGGGTTTACGGACTGCTAGCAGAGAAAAGGTTGTGTAACCAACATAAGCGAATTGGTGTGCCTTTTTGTGCCGCCCGGGCTCGTCAGATACAGCTAACAGCTTGTGTGCGCCAGCTAGGTTATGCGTGACGCGTGAGAGATTCATATGAACAGAGTTCAACTTGCATGGCGCTAATAACGACGGATTAACCGAGTCAACGACGGAGCTCGCTTCACAATGGAGCCAAACGAACGGAAAGCAGGAACTTACTTCGGATGTTGGCCAGGGTTCGCTCAAACGTCGGCGACGTGCCCTCGTCCTCGCTCTCGCAATGGCCATCATCGCAGCCGCCGCTGTCGTTGCAGTCGTCGTCTCCGTCCTGGCTCAGGAAATCCATCACCGAGACTGGGCTCAGCCGCTGTTCCTGCTCCCTCTCCTCGTCCGGGTGGCACGTTGCCTCGCACTCGCATCCCTCGACCTTCATTTTGTCAGTCACAGGAAAAAGAATATCAGTAGCGATCAATCAGACATGAAAATTGGATCAAGAGCAGAAATACTTGTGAGAAAGATAAACGAATTGATCAAAATTTCGAAACTGTTTCTTTAGAAATTAGAATGGTGAACTCCTACCACTGTTTGATGGCTCCGACGACTGCCGCCGAGACCTGCGCGATCGTCACCGGCCTGGCGACTCTCCCGACCCATGCGCCGCGGCGGAGACTTTGCCGGCGAAGACGCTCCATCCCTCCTTCCAGAGCTCGCGGCAGTCGCAGAGCAGCTGGCGACCGGCCTGCCCATTTCCCCCGTCCGCTTCTTCCAGAACCCCACCACTCGCAGCGGCAGCCTCGCCGAGAGGCTCCTGGGGAGCGCGACCGCCTCCCGCTGTCGTGCCGATGCCGACGGCGGGCGCGAAAGCGCGGCCCGCACCGTAGCCGAGACCCTGGCGATGACGTCGCCGTTTCTCCTCCGCCTGCAGCCGGCGGCGCTCCGGGTCCGGGGCTCGGTGGCGAGGTGCCGCGGGTAGCAGCCGACGAAGCCGTCGCGGGAGAGCTCCGCGCTGTACTCGAGCTCCAGCCACTCCTTTAGCATCAGGGGATGCCTCGGCCTCCCCTCCAGCTCCATGTTGTCCATGGAGATCGAGCAGCGGTTTCTTGCACGGCCGTACAACCGAAGTGCGCCGGCCACCGGGGGTTGCTCCGAAGGAATAATTTGCTTGCGCGCCGGAAAGACAAAGGAGACCGATGTGACCTGTGTCCTGCAGAGGTTGGGAGAGCAGAGACGAAGAAGGAAGCGCCAGTACTCGGCTACTGCCTGCTAATGTATGGATGGGGTCTGGAGTGTGCTGACAAGGGAGTGAATTCTGTGGTGGAAGCAGGAAGCCGGGAGCTAGCAGCGTCAGGAGGCGCAGAGGATGTCTGCTTTGTGCTTTGCAGTCCTCTCTCTCTTCTGTTAAAACTTAAATTGCATCGGATGCTCGTATCGTTTTCAGGCCGAATTTGTCATGTTTGACTGGGTTCATTCACGAGCTCGTGTATGCAAACGCAATAAATCAGAATGACGGTCTGATCCAGCATCCATTTCTCTGACTGTCGGTGGAGGCGTCGATAGGCATGAACGATGCGATTCTTTAGAGCCTTTTTAACCAACTCTGCTCTATCTTTGTTAGCTATGCGTTAACTTCGCAAGCTAAACGGTGACTACTGCTCCGTAGAAACAAATCTATAATCTATAATCTCTATATAGTCATACCCACTATGTGTTAAAGCTGCACTCTCACGTAGCCACGTCATCATAAACTGATATGGCAAGGTCGAGTCCCTCGCTTCCTCTGGATTGTGCCTTATTAGACAGAGCCTACAGTATTTAGAATATTTTATTCAGCTCGAGTCCAGTTCGAAATATCTATTTTACCATTTTCCATAAAAATAATGCAGGCCCAAAAGTTCCAGCCATATCAAGCTTTTTTTTTTGGCCCGGCCTCAAAAAACGCTTAGATCTACCTATGGAATATGAGTCCATCAGCAGCCCATTGTGATGCCAAAAAGGCCTAGCCCACCCGGCCATCAGCAGCTATTCGCATCTCCCCGTATCCGCTCGTTCCTCTCCGTCTCGTTCCTCTCCGGCAGAACTCGTGTTTCTGCCACCGGCGGCGGCGGCGGTACACTCCACCCCTCTGGTTCTCCTCAATCTTTGCGCCTGACGGCTAGTCTCCACGAAGGCTACGGCAGCCTGCGGCTTGCGCGGCGGCGCCCCTAGCAGCCCAGGGCTGATGCAAATCCAGCAATATCCTTCAAGGTCGGCCCCCACTTTGTCCGGTTTCTAGATCCGCCAGTCAGTCAAGCGGCGGCGATCACTTGCGAGGCTGTGACCGCGAGGAGCTGTCCTGTCCGGAAGGGCTCTGCGCGAGGCGAGCCACGCAGCGGGGGCGGCGGCGAGCACGTTCAGGGCGCTGGCAGGTAATGGCATCTTCTTCTTAGTAAACTAATCTGTAATTCTATTCTGTAGGGCTTCTTTCTTCTTGGTCTAGTCTCTCATAATGGCTCACAGATGTCTCTCCCTTTCTTCTACAGGCTCGTCTAGTCGTCTACTCCTACCCGTGCGAGCGGTGCTCCTCTGCAACTCCACCTGCGCTGTCGACGGCTAGCCGCCACCTGTAACATATCGGGGCGCAAAAGGCCGAACACCCAGTTGCCAAGGGCTTCTGTTTCTCCCCCTTCAGCTGCGAAGGGGGAGTGAGAAGCGCCGGGAAGATGACGAGCGTGTACATCCCGGTGCAGGGGACAGAGGAGGAGGTGCGGGTGGCGCTGGACCAGCTTCCCCACGACGCAAACGATATCCTCGACATCCTCAAGGCCGAGCAGGCCCCGCTTCATCTCTGGCTCATCATCGCCGTACGTCTCCCTTCCTCATGTATCTAGTTAAATACTGCAACCACCAATGCTTCTATGGGCGTTGTGTGATCGTCTATCGTTTGCTAGGGTCTTGTTTAAGTTTTGTGCTTATGTACTGGTTTGGAAGAATTCAGTTCATCTTGATGACTGCTGTTGAATTGTTAATGTGTTTATGTTGAAGTGGGTGTACAAACATTAAAGCCTTGTTTGGATGTTGTCTGGTTCACCACAATCCACATGTGTTGGAGTGGATCAGGGTGGAATTTAGTTCAAGTTTCGCTCCAATCCACCCAAAACATGTGGATCAATGTGAATCCGACTACATCCAAACAAAGCCTAAAAGGAACAAGCTCCACTACATATAAATGACAAGACAAAGCAATTGCATGTAATAATGGACTCTGTAGCAGCATTTTTGTGGTGTCTCATTGCTGTTTATTCTTATAATCCTGCCTCTGATAATTGCATGGCTGGTCATGAGTTGAATCTTGTACCTACAGATGTGCCTCGTTCAAATTGCTTTGGTTGTTCTCTCAAAAATCATTTTTAATAAATTTATATACTTATTCAGTTGTAATTTTTATTTCTTGTTAATCTTACTTGCACACAGAGAGAATACTTCAAGCAAGGAAAGATAGTTCAGTTCCGTCAGATTCTGGAGGAAGGATCTGGCCCTGGTTAGTTTTTCTTTGACACTGGATGTAGTTTTTATTTTTAAACCAAATCATATTTGATTTTCCTTTCTAGTTCTATTCCTGAAAGACTACATCTTTTTATCTGAATCTTGTTGAATCTTGTCTCTGCAGAGATTGACGAGTATTATGCTGATGTGAAGTATGAACGGATAGCAATTCTTAATGCTTTGGGTGCTTTCCATACTTTCATGGGAAAGGTTGAAAGAGCACCACAGAAGGAATCACATTTTAAAGAGGCAACTCAATACTATAATAGAGCATCAAGAATAGATGAAACTGAACCTTCTACATGGATCGGAAAAGGTTCCACTGTCTTTTAACATTTCAAATCTATTACATATTATTGTTGTATTATAGCTTTCCTGCACATCGTCATGTGGTTGTAGGATGAATGACTGTTACATTGGATGCACATAGGAGAAAATATGAAGGGTCCATTTGTAGTTCAAATTCGCTGCAACAAGTAGTTGCTACAACAGAATGCATTCTTAATGTGATTGGGAAGCTGTTATTATTCTGATGTTGTTGTCTGATATCATTATTGATTTTGAGAGAAACTAATGTCGTAACTTTACTTTTTCTGATTCAGAATTGATGTCATTTCAGCCTTCTCAACTTCTCTCAAATTACATGCCATCCCAGAATTTCAAGGCACTTTCCTTTCTTGCCATTGCTCAATAAATTCTATCACTGACACAAATAGATGAATGGCACACACTGGCCAACAAGGTCATTTGAGTCACATTCTTAATCCTTCTGCATAACCCTGCATAACCCTTGGTTCCAAATTTCAAGTCGTTTTAGCCTTGTACTAAGTCAAACTTGCCAGGTTTGACTAAGTATATAGGAAGAAATGTTAACATGTAATATGAATTAAATGCACAAACTGTGTCAAGGCTAGAGAATTTTGACTTAGGACAAAGCTAAAATGATTCTTACAATTTGGAATGGCGGGAGTACTTTTTACTGGAGGGTGTATTTATTTAGGTTACTTATTTTGTCTATTATCTTCCTATGAGCATGTATGCCATGCTGCATGGGTAAGAAGTACCCAATTCAATGCTTTTTTCATCATATATACACTACATTTTGGATGATTACTCCATATTGTCCTTTACCAGGATTGGAACTTTCAGTATGCTCATATGTCAATGTTCCTGCAGGTCAACTTTGTGTTGCCAAGGGCGAGTTGCAAATGGCGTCTGACTCGTTCAAGATTGTGTTGGATGAAGATGAGAACAATTTTCCAGCTCTACTTGGTCAGGTGATTTTTAGGTTGTTTAGATGGTCCCATAAGGCCATAATTAAATATGGATACTTTCAATTTGTTTCTCATGTGGAGTCTATTGTAAATGCTGATGCATATAGTTTTGTCTTGCTTGGTTATGATTTAAGCCAGTGGAAGTGTCACCATGTTTGTGTTTCTACAATAGTTTAATCATATCTTAACATTTAAGCTCTGTTGAACATTTTAGTTCCATGTCTTGCCATTGTTTGTTAAATGCTTGCTGTTTCACTACAACTAGTTGTCTTGTTCTTAATCTTTAACATGATGGCATAACTTGCTTGGATGATGGGTTCAAGGGCAGGAATTAATTGATGGAATGCTCTGGGCCAGTTCTGGAGAAGAAAAATAAGAGAGAATGTTTTTTTTTCTTCTTATTTCTTGTTTGCTCCTGGGGAACTGCGCTTCTCCTTAATTGTGTGGAGCTCCAAACAATAGAATCTACATTACTGGAACCGATTAACAGAAAATTATGTTCGTATGGGTTCTTCTTAATTAAGCGGGATTTCTAAGTAACCAAATATCAATCGTGATAAAAAAGCTTACACTTTATTTTGACTATGTTGTGTGCTGTTACAGACTAATGTTTGCTGCTGATTCAGTGACATACCAACTTGTGTTCTGGGCACAGCATAAATTCAGATAGACAAGCTTATTTTCTTTAAAAAAAATTCTGGGCAACATAGTAAATATACCATTATTTCTTGGTATATTTGATATTTATTTGTAAAATCCTTATTTAATTTTCAAATTTGCTGTCACAGGCCTCTGTTTACTTTTTGATGGGCGAAGCGGAGCAGCAGCACAAAAAATCATTGGAGCATTATAGAAACTCATTAGATCTCTACAAGGTTCAATAGTTAATAATTAATAAATGATTAACTTACAAGGATACATGTTTGTGACCCCCTGACAAATTCTCCTGTTGACTTTGTACACTTCTTAGAGAGCTCTTCGGGTCTATTGCAATTGTCCTGCTGCTGTAAGGCTTGGTATAGCCTTTTGCCGATACAAACTTGGACAAGTAGAAAAAGCTCGTCAAGCTTTTCAGCGAGTTTTAGAGGTCAGCATTATTTCTTTCACTGGGCAGAAAATTTGTATCTAAGGTAAATACATTTCGTTAACCAATGCAACTTAAATTTTACAGTTGGATCCTCAGAATGTTGATGCTCTAGTAGCACTGGCAATCATGGACTTGCAAACAAATGAAGGTAAATTCTCTACACAGGTGTGATGTTAAATTCTTAAAGTTGCCTGTTACCCCTCTTTCTAATTGGAGTGTTTCAACTTGCCTATAGCTGGTGGGATTCGGAGGGGAATGGAGAAAATGAAAAAAGCATTTGAAATCTATCCTTATTATACATTGGCACTTAACCACCTTGCGAATCATTATTTCTTTACTGGCCAACATTTTGTGGTTGAACAATTGACTGAGACCGCTCTTTCTTCAAGCAATCATGGACTACTGAAATCACATGCTTACTATAACTTAGCCAGATCGTACCACAGTAAGGTAATATACTCTTTCCATGTACATATAAAACTAATAGTGGTCTTTTCCTTGTTTCTTTGTTGGCATTTTGGATTCCTTTGTTAAAAATAGCCAATCACATTTATTTATGCATATATTTGGTATTTTAATAAAATGCAGGGGGACATTGACACTGCCGGACGATATTACATGGCATCTGTTAATGAAATCAGTAAACCACAAGACTTTGTGTTACCATATATTGGTAGAGTTTCGTGTGCACAATCTTTATCTTTTCAATTTTTTTAGCATTGTTTTACTTAATAATTTCTCAGCATTTATGCATGCCCATGTTTTTTCATCAGAATTGGGTACCACGGTATAAATTTATTATCTAAGCTTCTCTGATTGTACTTATCCCTAATGCTTGTAATGTGCTGATTTACATGCATTGGATCCTTTTTAGCAACAGATTATCCCTACTGATTGCGAACTACTGAATGTTGTTCAGTAGTAGGCTCTCAGTAGCTAGTTTCCATACTTATATGAACCACAGCTCAATGAAAAATATTTCGTTCTTTGTATAAATTCTTCTGGGTATATAAGGAAACAAGATGGAGTTTTTTCATTCAAAATTATATGTTACATAATTACTTAAGTTAATCGGTAGCATCGTTACATATGTCGTCATCAAGTAAAAATTGAATGCCCCCTGCACCAGCTTGATCATAAACTACCTATATGACATCTAAAATTAACATTTAACAGTTCTAATTTTCTTTTCAATCTTCTTCCTTAGGTCCACACATGATGCATGCAGCCTAGATTAGCATGTTTGGTCATTTGGAGCACTCCACTGTATATTCAGTTGATGTTTATAACACAATATGATCTGAACCAGGACTTGGTCAAATTCAATTAAAATTTGGAGACTTCAAAAGTTCACTAGGTAGCTTTGAGAAAGTTTTGGAGGTGCACCCTGAGAACTGTGAAAGTTTGAAGGTAAGACATATAACACATATATATCTAATCAAACACTTATTCTCTGTTCGTCTATTTGCAACAGCAACATAGTGTTGTATTTGTGAAATGATTTTATGTTTCTTCTTCTAGGCTATTGGTCACATATATGCAAAATCTGGGGAAACTGAAAAAGCTATAGAGACCTTCAAGAAAGTTACCCGTATTGACCCAAAAGATCATCAGGTACAGTTGCCCCCCTCCCCTCAACCATTAGGTTCATGTACTCTTGTGGATCAAAAGAAGTGGTAACATGGTCCCAAAACATGACTCTGGAACTAATTTGTTTCTAACATGAAAACATAAATAGTACAACTACCTTCCAGGATGAATGTACTGATGAAATTGTCAAATGCTCAATCTGAACATAAAAAACTCCATATGAACATGTGAAAATATTTTCGTTTGAACACTGAATTTTGATCCATCTCTGGATCTTGGAATGCTGATGATTTGGAATAATGAAGATGCTGGTCTAGGATGAAGTTGATTGAAAATTTGGAATGGCGTCTTACAATCAGTTATTTTGTTGTCTATTTGATCTGTGTTTGGTCCATGAAAGAAGCACACTGCATTTGTCCTAATGTGTAATTTTGGTATAAAGATTTTCTATTGTTACATTAATTATTTATCTATAATGAAGAACATATTTTACCTGCATAGTTGTTCATCCATATATTTTGCACGTGTCATTGTGTCAACTCCATTAATGTGCTATATTTGTTTTAGAAAAGGATGAGACACTCATACTAGGTTTCATAAATGCAAAAAAATATGCATTTGTTGTTTAGCTGATTTTCCTTTAGACTAATTGATGCGTCACAGTACTATATTTTAGGGACTAGCAGTGATATGTATTATGTATTTATGTATCATTACTGGATGATAGTGTCAGGGTGATTAACCAAAAAAATTGAATAAGGCTAAGTGTGGAGGCTGTGATCATTTTTATTTCAATATCAGAGTATATGAGTATGTGTTCGAGAAAAAAGAGTATATGAGTATGATGTCTAGTCAAATTACTTCCTGTTCTTGTTCAGTCCTAGAATCTTAAGTTGCATACTTAATCTCTGTTTTGAGGCCACACTTTAGCTTTATTGATCCATTATTCATGTTTGCATATAACCTAAGTTAATGAGATTATTTTGCAGGCATTTGTGGAACTCGGTCAATTATTGGTAGAATCTGACTGGGCTGCTGCTATGGAATACTTGAAGACAGTAAGCTTTTCAGTTAGCTATAGTAGTTTTGGGTTTGATTTTTGTTGTGTTGTCTGATATCGTATTTCTAGTGTAGTTTTGTATAAAATTTTTATGATTGCCCCTCATTGTTTCTATCAAAAGATGCACATGATTCAGCAGAACTAGTCATGAAAAGTTAGCTTTTTGAGCATTGTGTTGCCCTCAAACTGTTTGACTTGGGCTAGAAATTCATTTATGTGCTTTCTGCATGGGTTTTTACTGTCTTCTTTCTGTCTGCTCTCCCTCTCAAACTCTGGGGGTAAAACAACTCTACTATCCTAGAAGCTCAGTTTTCCCATTTTGCTGCATCATATGGTTGACATTGTTGTACTCAAAGTTTTGTGCGTGTCAGCATGATGAACCATGTACATAGTAGTTGCATGGGCTGGTGTTATCTAAGATAGTCTACCAGGTTATGCTCTTCTTGTCATTGTTAATGATTTGTTGTATTATACTTAATTGTTTTAGCTTCATATCTTGTAAATACTGAAGACTGAAAATATAAAAGTAGTTTGAGGTCCACTGCACACCCTGTTCTCATTCATCCTTATCCTTAAAATATAAAAGTCTCAACTAGTAGTTCACAGGCTCGAAATCTCCTCAAGAAGGCAGGGGAGTCTGTCCCTGTTGAGTTGCTCAATGGAATTGGACTTCTTCATTTTGAGAAGGGAGAGTTTAAGGTTTGCTTACTGTTAGTGCACAATATTATGAACTATCATTTATACCTGTCACTATCCTTATTAAATTACACTTTCAGATGGCAGAACAGAGTTTTAAGGAAGCACTAGGTAATGGTCTTTGGGTTTCTATTATGGACGGGAAAGTAGGCAGCTCTATGGTCAACTGGAGTGTCCAGAACAAAGATCAGAGCTTCTTTCACCGACTTGAAGAAGAAGGTGTACCTCTTGAATTACATCCAAATAAAGTAACCGCACTGTTTAATTATGCAAGATTACTGGAAGAACTCCATGATTCTGTCAGAGCAAGCCTCTTTTACCGTTTCATAGTTTTCAAGGTACTCCTGCTCTTGTCCTCACTAGCCTTTCTATTTTGCTACACTAATGCCTACCAGAGCTCATAAACCCAACCCGCTACCGTCCATATACTGAACTGCCCATAACCTTATTGAATAGTGACTGAAAGCTCGTGATGGATGGTATTATCAGCTAGTAAAAACTCTGCCATGCAGTTTTAACTCATCCATCCTCTTATACTAATCATACATGCTCTGCTGATCATTTTTTCATATGAAAGATATGTTAATAGTTCCATGAATGATATTGTCAATTATTTTTCAGTGTTTTTCTTCCAAAAAGTGCGGTTTGCACTGGCTTCTGATTGAACTACTAAAATATATCGTATAGCATTGTGTTTTTACTTGCTAGGTCTCCTTTGCACTAATGAAAAGTAGCTCCTGTGACTTTTTTGTTGTGCTCTAATTCGGTTTTCTCAATGACAGTACCCTGACTACATAGATGCCTATCTGAGGCTAGCGGCTATTGCAAAACAAAGAAACAATGTTCAACTGAGCATTGAACTGGTATGATCAACACTTTTGTTCCATTCTATTAAACGAGAAAAGTAATACTGTTTTTGTTTTAGATAGGTGATGCTTTAAAGATAGATGAGAAGAACCCAAATGCACTGTCTATGCTTGGGAGTCTTGAACTGCAGAGTGATGAAACCTGGCTTACTGCAAAGGAGCATTTCCGTAATGCGAAAGAGGCCACCAAGGGAGATACCTACTCTTTGCTTCAATTGGTACATAAGCTAATTTCACTCAAGTTATTTTGTTCACACTGTGAAAGAGGTTCAACTTTTCTCGCTGCCGTACCAGTTTAGTAAATATTCAGAGAGCTGTGTATAATTAGCACCAAAAGGGTACACACACACACATAAAAAAACAGAGTTTGGTCTGAATAGCAGTAGCATGTACTTCTGATACCTATTTTTTCTGCTTTCAATAAAGTTAATCAGCTGGCGCCACCATATCTCTCATTTTGACGGTGCTTCTCACTAGATAATAATGAGGTGGCGGTGCCGTGGTGGAACAAACTTGTTGACTCATGAATTAAATGCTGCACTTACAACATATAATTTCAACATTTCACATCTATATTGTTCGTCATGTATATTTTTTTACAACCGATCATTTTTATCTTTTATTTATTCTTTTTCTTATGATTATTTTTCAATTTTATTGAAGGGTAACTGGAATTACTTTGCTGCCAACCGTCCTGAGAAAAAAGCCCCGAAGATTGAGGCTACTCATAGGGAGAAAGCCATGGAACTCTATCAGAGTGTATGCTGTTTTACATTTTCCTTAGCAATGTGTTATTCATACTAATTAAAATGGATTACTCATACCAGTTAAAACTATTGGCTTCACATTTCCTATTATGAAGTTCATGTTATACCCCTCAGATTCGTCTTGCATGCTTGATTCACTTGACATATCTTTTTTTTGTTCTTTTGCATATGTTTTACCTAATGAAATGAAATAAGAGTGCAAACACTGTTGTTGGAACTGCTAGTATAGGAATATAATAACATAAATAACCCCTCACAAGTTCATCTGCCTTAATAACAATATAACCATTTAATATCTTATTATTGGATGTTCTGGGGTTTGTTGCCAATATAGATTGTACTGCTATAAAGCTTACCCCTAATTCTGTTCCCTGTTCGGCACAGCTTCAGTTCTGAGATCCTGGTTGTTTCTGTAATTGATGACTAAATTGTAAGTGGTTTCAGGGAACTATTAGATTATAGATACTAGCCTTTGGTAATCTTTTTTATCCTTATTTATAGTTTTAATCGATACTCCATTTATTGGTAATTTTGCTATGAGAAGTAACTACTCCCTCCGTCCCAGGATATTAGGCGCAACTATATTTTTGGTTTGTCCCAGGATAGAAGGCACTTGCCTCCTCAGCTCTGCATGCGAGGCTCGCTTCAATGTAGAATTTACTGCTAGTTGTATGCATGCAAATCGAAGGAGTTAATAGCGCGCCGCATGAAAGGAAAATGAACGCAGCTATAGGCTGCATGCATGCGTGCGTGGAAAAAGGAAGGAAAACAAACGGTTGAGAGCCTGGCCTGCAGTTATTAGGAGACGGAACCCAAGAGGCTCTTCTAGGAATGAGTGGCAATTAATTTGCTTCTTGGTCTTCGTATTTTTTGAGTCGCGCCTACTATCCTGGGACGGAGGGAGTAACTCTGACTTGAAATGAGACACCTGCATTGCGTAATATCATTTTAGATGACAGTTTAATTTTCTTTTCGAACTTTCTATTTTGAAAGATGGGAAAGTCAATTGTAATGGAAGTTAGGTGTGAATGATACTGGGCATGACCAAATCACATTGTGTTGCCACACTTTTCTTTTCTTCTTTGGAGGTATAAAAAGAGCCTGTTATATCAAATGGAATAATGCGATTTGGATATTCTTGTGCTTAGCAATGATTTCTCAGAACATCAAACACTATACTTTGTAGTAGTGGAGGCCACTTAAATGCTAGTTTTGCTCATTCAGTCATTCTGGACCTAGTTTTGCTCACTCTGGGGGCTCTAAATCTATCTTCGGTGTTTACAGTTGTAGTGAACTGTACATTTTATTTTATATGTTGTAATGGGGTTTTATGTGCAAAGTTCTCCTTGCTTTCTTTCCCTTAATGGCTTTGTAATAAAGTTGCAC
>CM041640.1:8117789-8242519 GCA_023333625.1 Bothriochloa decipiens | reverse complement strand
GCGCTCACCAGTCCAAGGGTTGAAACCCCAGGGCTGCTGTGGGCGCTTGCCGTCCCGGCGGTTGTTGCTGCGGCGGCCACCGTCGGAACGCGGCGGTGTCGGTGCGGGGTCCTTGCTGGTGACGGAGGAGGAGGAAGCCGAGGAGGACGCCGCAAGAGGGCAGATGCAGAACGCGTGTTGGCCTCGTTCAGGCGCAACTCCTTGAGCAGGAGCTGCTACCGAGCCGTGGGAAAGGAGAGGGCGCCGTCCTTGGCGATGTTGTCGGCGACGGTGGAGTAGGAGTTGTTGAGCCCCCGCAGCAGGTTGAGGACGAGGTTGGAGTCCGAAACAGGCTGTCCAACATCGCGGGGTGCGTCTGCAGCCTCTTTCATCTTGAGGCAGTAGTCGTCGATGGAGAGATCGCCCTGGCACATGGAGTGGAAATCGTGCTGCAGGTAGATGGCGCGCGGAGCTTTGTTGCCGGTGAAGACGCCCTCAATGGATGTCCAGATGCCGCGCGCTGCCTGCTCTGTCCCGTCCAGGGCGATGCTGAGGACGGCGGCGGAGACGGAGCCGAGGAGCCAGCTGACCACACAGGAGTCAGCCAGCGCCCAATCTGGGTCGAGGGGTGCAGCCTCCATGGAGCCGTCGATGTGGCCGGAGAGTCCAAATTTCCCACACATGGAGCGGAAGGACTTGGACCACATGGTGTAGTTGGACGGCCGCAGCTCAAGGGTGATCGGGACGTGGGATTTGATGTTGATGGTGGCGTAGGGGTGGATATGTGAAGAGGTGGCAGGGGAGGTGGCGCTGGAGGTGGCAGCCATGGTGGAGAAGAGGGGAAAGAGACGGCGGCGCGGTTAGGAAGAGAAGGGCGATGCTACAGATGGGATCTGTAGCTCGCGGCTGAGAGAGAAGGGCCCACGATCAGCTAGTCTTCTGTTACCATGTAGATAATTGGAATATTGGGCAATTGCTGATTGGAATATTGGGCAATTGCTGCACACCCTTTTCCAGGGGGGCGCCATGTATTTATATGGCCAATTGGCTTGGGTTACAAGTTAGAGGGATATGCCCTGATTTACAAGGACTCTATCTCTATCTCTATGACACGCCAACCACCTGGGTTGGCTTATCTACAGAAGTTATATCATAACATTTAGAAAAAGGAGGTCCAGAGTGGAGTTTCTAAAATTCTAAACAGGTTACAGTTTTATCTACTGCAGTTTCCAAAAGTATTGGATTTGTTGCTTCCAAGCATGTAGTTTCCAAAACCAATGTATCTTACAAAACCGTACTATAATTATTTTTATCAAAAAGCTGGAATACAACCTTGCATCTGAACAGGACATTACTCTGATAAAGCTGCTTCTCCATGTATTAGTTTTATATGCTATTATATTGAATGTCACATGGAATACACCACAGTACACAAGCTGCTGCATATTTCCAGTGTTTGAATCATGGATTCAGGCAATTTATTACAGACCTATATTGGGTTTGTATTGAAATGTTCATTAAAAAGCCATGTAGAGAGCCTCTTGGAGACACTCCAACATTAATGAAAATATGAAATAAAAAGAGCCTAGTTCCTTCATAAAATTTGTCATTTCTCCTGATGCTCTTGTCATAGAATTGATGTTGAATATATATATTTAATTTATTATTCATCAGAAGCATTCAATGATTCTCTTTCTTTTTTTCCATTTTTATAGGTTCGTGCCACAGTCACTGAACTTCAGAATGCTATTAGAGTTTTCAGTCTGTTGTCCGTTGCATCAACATACCACTCCCATGGTTTTGATGAGAGGAAAATAGAAACTCATGTTGAGTACTGTAAACATTTACTTGATGCTGCTAAGATTCACCGTGATGCAGCTGAGCAAGCTGAACAGCAGAATAAGCAAAAAATGGAAGTTGCTCGTCAGATTGCTTTGGCAGAGGAAGCTCGCCGAAGGGCAGAAGAACAGAGAAAATTTCAGGTCTATATCTTTCTTGAATTCTTGCATGAACTTCAATGATCTTATTTGCAAAAGTATTTTAGGTCGGTCGTTTTAATGTGGTGTTTGTAACAGTTAGAAAGGAGGAGGGAAGAGGATGAGCTAAAGCAAGTAAGACAACAGGAGGAACACTTCGAGCGTGTGAAGGTATTTTATATGTATCCTTATAAACCTGAGGAAGCAATTAAAAAATACTGATGTAAATCTCATTAATGCTCGCACCTTATCGTTGTTACTAACCTTTGGACGCTTCGAAGATAGGAACTCCATCAGTGGAGATCAAATATTATGGCCTTGTAGCCCCCACCAACAAACCACCCCACTGTTCCTTGCCAACTTGCCATCATTCCTTTTTCATGTAGGCCATGTGCTCAGGGTTCCATCCTTTCTTTTGTAGTGCTGCAAATTCGTTGACTATGTGCATTACTGGACAAGTTATGTTCTGACATTGTATTGTCTTGTCAGGAACAATGGAAAACATCCAGCCACACCCCTGGCAAGAGAAAAGATAGATCTAAGACTGAAGACGAAGAGGTGGGAAATGAAAAGAGGAGGAAGGGAATTAGGAGGAGGAAGGATCAAAAGACAAAGATGCAGTATGGGGAAGAGGAAGAAGATGAATACAAAGATGAACCAGAAGCAGATGATGACTATGCAGACCTGGCGAGGTATAATGGTGCTGACAATTCAGAGAGGGCCCCAGATCACCTTCTTGCGGCTGCTGGCCTTGACGATTCTGATGCTGAAGATGACATGGTTAGGATTGTGTTGTTACAATTATATTCATTATCGTCTTTGTACATTTTACCATATATGTTCATTTATTTACCTTTGGAAAATTGAATTTTAACTAACATTGATATGCAGAGTCAAATTTCCTGTCAGATTTAGCTCTTGCCTTTTATGATTAATAATAACAACCTACTTTTATTTTTCACTATTTGGTGCCAAATTGCCCTACACAATCTTTTCTGCTGCAGGGCCATCCTCAATCTGCAATAGAACGGAAGAGACGAGCTTGGTCAGAATCTGATGACGATGAGCCAGTGAAGAGACCAGCAGCACCACCTAGCCCAGGCGCTGATGGTTTGAGTGAATGAAAGAACAGAGATAATGTTCTTGCATTGAAGATTAACAAGCATGAGTCTTTTTTAGGTTAGCATGGTGTTGAATTGGAGAGAGAACTTCGCTCTACATATGCTGATTGTCAGGGAGTATATATACACCTTGTTGGCAATCGTGTTTATGTATGCGAACCCTCCATCGGTCAGTCTGGTGGTGATGACCTAATGTACTTCCTAATCTGTATTTGTTTATCACATTAGTTTACGGAGGTGTTTAAACCTGGTTTTGGTAACATAACATGGAACTCAGTCCTATTGGATTATGACTGGGATGCATAGTTTTGCATGTCAAGTTTCAGCATTGAGATTTCCCAACAGAGCTTCCTCCGTCACACAAATAATTGCACATTTTGACTTTTACACTATCTGTTTGATCATTCGTCTTATTTAAAAAGTTTTAATAAATATTATTTGTTTTATTATGATTTATTTTATTATTTGCATTAAAATTTAAATAATACGGACGGTCAAACAGGAAGTGAAGTCAAAATGTACAATTATTTGTGACACGGAGGGAGTATGTTATATCACATTGGTCGATACGTGGAGAAAAATATTGAACAAGCTAGTCATATTAGCAAGATGACATAAAACTAAGTCAAAAGCGCAAACTTCAGTGTTTCGTGTTAAATAGGCGACTTATAATTCCCACAAGTTATAAATTAAGAATAATTTGTATTCTAGTGTTTATCCTATGATGCTAGAGCGCTCAAGCTTAGGACTTGTGTGGATGCACTTTGTATCTATCTTAACATGTGTTAGCATGGATTATGGTGGAAATTAAAGTTTCACCTCTAATTTAGCATGCCACTTGTATCCAAACAAACAATAGGATCTTGTTTGGATATGCATGGATGAAGTATCTATTTCAATCCATACGTGTTGAAGTGGATTGGTGTGAATAATTAAGCACATGTGGATTAACGTGGATAGCCATGCATCCAAGCCAGGCCTTAGGATATTAGGAAATATCACTACGCACTGGTAAATGGATGGTGTGGTAAATTGATGACATGCTGGTTGCTGCTAGTGAGCCCATTGTCAAGCGGTGCCTAAGCAGCACCCTTTTGTTGTGTGGATTGATAATATCTACTCATTAAACACCTTCCTGTTGCCCACGAGCCAAATGTCCCAAATACTATACTAATAACCCAAGTTCAGCCTTGCAATTACCTTCGCCGTTACAAATAACCCAAGCTATGCCAACGACAGACACCAATACCGCTTTGCTCCTATACTGAGCATCTTCTTAACACTACTGCAACTTCTTCCAGGGGAACTTTGTTAGAACAATGTGTTGGAGTATAACATGAGGTCCATGTATGAACACTATATATAGCTACCCTCTAGGGTTGGCCCATTAATTAGAATTACAATTCTAGCATGGTATCGAGTTAGATTTTCTCTCCCTCCCTCCCCTCCTCCTCAGCCGGCCGTCGCCGCCAGTGCCGCCATGGCTGGTCTTCCTCCTCCTCCTCCTTCTCCCACCTACTTTGATTGCTTCCCCCCCTCTCCCTAACTACATGTGAGCGTAGGTTGCCCGTCCTCTTACCGCCGCCGCCCCTGGCGCTCCCGGCGCCATCGCCGCTCCTCTCCTCATGGCGGACGCGGTCGCCGGCACGAGCACGGGCGCGGGCGCAGGCACCGACACGGTCATGGGCGCGGACGCCACGGCGGGCGTCGTCGCTGACGTCACGCCACGCATGCCTGGTGCGGGCGCGGGTGCTTCTCTCTACCCCCCCCCCCTCTGACCCTGCCGGCCCCTCTCCACGCAGCGGCTCCCGACCCCGCCCTCGCCGCCGCCCTCGTCGCAGCCCGGGCTGCTGCTGCGGAAGGCAAGGCCCGCGTGCGTGCGGCCGCCCTCGCTTGGGAGCGCGAGCGTGATGCGGCCGATGCACTGGCCCGCCAGATCGCCGAGACGGAGCAGTTTCTCGTCCTCCCTGCCTCCCACGACGTCGGTGCTCCTCCGGCTCGACACCCCCTCGACGCGGGGCCCCTCTGGCTCAACACCCCCTCCGGCTCGACACCCCCTCGACGCGGGCCCCTCTGGCTCAACACCCCCTCCGGCTCGACACCCCCTCGACGCGGGGCCCACACCGCGGTCATCTGGCACGATCCGGCAGATCCCCTCGTGGCGCAGCTCCACTACCAGGCCGGGGGTGTTCAGAACATCCGGCTTCTCATCCCGATCGTCCTCGAGCCTGAGTCGCCCTCCTACTCCCGTTGGCGGGACCTGGTCCTCCTCACCCTCCGCCGCTATGCCCTCGACGACCACGTCCTCCTCGACGTCTCGGTCGCGGTCCAGACCCCCTCCTGGCTGTGCCTCGACAGCATTGTGCTTTCTTGGATCCTCGGCATGATCTCCCTCGAGCTACACGACCTTGTCCGCAACTCTGCTGATGCTCGCCGGGCCTGGCTTGCGCTCGAGGGCCAGTTTCTGGGCAACGCTGAAGCCCGAGCTCTGCGTCTCGATGTGAGCTTCCGTACCTTCGTCCAGGGTGACCTCTCAGTTGGTGATTTCTGCCGCGGGATGAAGAGCATGGCGGACTCCCTCGGAGACCTTGGCTGGCCCGTGGAGGACCGCATCCTAGTCCTCAACGTCCTCCGCGGGGTCAGTGACCGCTACGCCCACCTCCGGACATGGATCACCCGGCAGCGACCCTTTCCCACCTTCTTGCAGGTCCGGGATGATCTTGCATGGAGGAGCTCACTCAGGGCGTGCAGCCTGGGTCCACCTCCACACCGGGGTCCGCGTCTTCCTCGACTGTCCTTGCTGCTACTCCGCCGCTGTCGTCTCTGCTTGGTCCTCCCCCTCGAGCCGAGCAGGGGTGGGGGGCTCGACCACGGGGGGGGAGGGGTGGTCTCGACTGCCGGGGGGTCTCGACCGCAGGACGGGCAGGCGTCGTGGTGCAGGTCCCGGCCATGGGAGCAACCAGGCGCTGGCACCTCCACAGGGCTCACCCTGGCCCTCCTTCCACAACCCGTGGTCGGGCACATCTCTATGTGGCCCTTCCAAGCTCCCGGCCAGGCATCGAGGCCCCCTCGCCTGGTGGCCACGCTTGCTACCGCTTCTCCGGGGTTTCCCTCCACGGCTTCGTGGGCTACGCCTCCCGACGCCTCGACTGGGCCGGTTGGTTGGGACCAGACGGCCTTGGCCGCCTCCTTCAGCAACATGGCCCTGACACCGCCTGTTGGCCCTGACTGGATTGCCGACTCGGGTGCCACCTACCACACTACTCCTGACCCTGGTATACTCTCCTCCGTTCACCCTCCTTCTTCTTCTCACCCTTCGTCCATCATGGTCGCAAATGGTTCGTGTCTTCCTGTCACGTCCGTGGGTGCCGCCGGCACTCAAGTGTGGCAGAACCTTCCAAATCATATGGCCCACACGCATGATTATTGTCTAAACAGACTCCAAATAATCATGACTGTGTTCCATACGACTTAAAAAGTCTATCGGGTAAATCCCGAATCATCCACGATTCTCCGAGCAGGATCAATCGTTGTAGAGAGACATTGCAGTATTACAACAGTTTGATATAAACAATATACCACAGAGTAAAATAGTGGAAGACTTTCAATAACATAAGTTTACAAACCCTTGAGTTTCAAATATTTACAACCATAAGTTTTAAATGGTACAAACCATAATAGTAGTGGAGTAGAAGTAGATAACCTTATTACAAAACCAAACGAAAAGCTCTGCCCAACAGCTAAACACCTTACTCGTCGTCGCTTTCCTCGACGACTGTCATGCAGCAGGATGCAAAGAGTTCCTGCCCATGAGGCTCACCTGCAACAAGGGTTCAACAAACCCTGAGTACAAAAGTACTCAACAAGACTGACCCGACAAAAAAGAGGGGTGGAGACTCAAGAAATGCAGGCTAGAGGGACAAGGTAAGGCTTGTAAGAGATAAGAAATTTTATGGAAAAGCTTAACAGAAAGTAAAGTTTGCTTGAACTAGCTCCAATTATCAACCAACTTCATTATTAAACCTTAATCTTTGTTTAAGTTGTTACTACGATGATGAACACCGATCGAGTCTTCTTCTTCGAGAAGCAACGGCGATTTGAATCCATTTTCATACCCAGCTGGGACCTAGATCACTGGAATACCGGAGTCTTTAACTCCGATGCACCCCAGATGAACCGATATACCGGGATAACAACCGCAGCCATATATCACCACATGATACACGTGAGCTCTTCGGCCCAGCGTACCGAGATACGTGGGAACTTAAACCCCACAGTAAAACACACTATGACACAGATGGGATCTCTGGCCCCACGCTAGGTCACTCCATGATATACACGGCTCCAACCATCTGTATATCACTTCATGCATGTGGATTTCTAAATTTTTGATATCACCAGTTCACCAACGGACAGGACCTACGGCATCAACAGACGGAAACACTACAGAGGGACTCCATTCCCAGTGCAAGTTCACCGTCCGGACTCGATTTATTGCTATCATCAAGATTCTAACAAGAAAACCAATCTCATCTTTTTCATTCTTTTGCCTTTGAACAATTAATTAAATAAGCAGGGCTAAGCATAACTACTTATCTTTCAAAGCAGGTAACAAGGAATAAGGAAATAAGACAGGTAATGCAATTGGTGGGTTTTCACTCAACTCCTATTACTTAATGCAACATATCATAGCTGAAGCGATAAAACTTTTATAAATAGAATAGGGTTTGAATGCATTCGGGGCTTGCCTTGATGTTCGGGGTAGATGGTCTCAAACTCTGGATCAACTCCCGATTCTTGAATCTGCTCGTCCTTCGGATCTGGGCGACAACGTTAACTCTCCGTTAACGGAAGCTATTCGATAATTAATATGCTTTAACATGATGGAATAGTAAACATGATGCTCGATGGATGCATGATCAGATTAAGGGATCGAGTACAACTCTTCTTCACGATAAAGTTGTAAGCCAACAAAACTTCGTTTATAAAACTCATTAGGGTTAACTACACCATTTAAGAAATTAATTAAACACATAAAATAACGTTAATTAAGCCCTAATGACATGATTAAGGTAAGCGCAAACAATTAATTAAAGTGCCAAAAGTAATTAGGGTTAATGACCCAAGGTCATCAATCAATCCCAAAGTCAAACAAATCCTATAATGATTAAACTTAATTAAAGGGGTTAATTAATTATTTAAAGGCATTAAATAAAGGCACAAAATTAAAGTTATCAAATTAAGCCTAAAATTTTATTTTAGAAAGCTCTTAGCCTAATTAGAGGGAAAAACAAATTTCAGAATTAAAAGCTAATTATTTTATTTATTAAAAATCATTGAAGGGCCATTTTTCAATTAAAAGGGCTAATTTTAACACATGCAAAAAGTACTCAGATTTGGTATTTCATATTTTTCCTAGGTAGATGACATCATAAAGAACACTCACAAAAAATTTTAGAATTTTTAGAGCTATATATGAATTACTATGATTTTTCAAAGAAAATCTCATTTTAATCATTTTCTGAAAATAGAAAAAAAAATCGGCACAGTACTACCGCGCTGACCGACGGCCCGCCGACGGTTGACCGGCGATTTCTCACCGTCGGCGAGGTCTCCGGCGACCGGACTTGGTCCACTGGACTCAGCTTGGCACGGGGAGTCGAACAAGGTAGCTAACGGCGCGGCGGAGCGGCGGCGGCACCTACGCCGGCGGCCATGGCGGCGCGGCGGAGCTAGGGCGCGGCAGCGGAGCTCACCGGAGCTGTTTCCGGCGACGGCGACCACACGGACACGCGCAGAGCACTCAGGCGAACTCATTTGGCAACTAAATGAAGCCGGACTGGAACTCCAGCATCGGCGGCTTCGCGCGCGGCGGCGCTGGCAACACTGCGCCGGCGGCGAGCTACGGTGGCCGGCGGCTATGACACAGGATTGATGAAATTGATGGCACAGATAGATGCAGGAGCTCACCACGGCGCTGATGCGCACGCTAATGGAGGCTCGGAGCGGCTGGTTCGAGCTGCGGACGTCGGCGGTGATGGCGGCGGCGGTGCGCATAAGGTGCGCATAAGATGCAGGATAGCATGAAGAGTACAGTAGCAAGGTTAAAGGTAATATATATTCACCCTGTGCGGCAGTTGACGGCGAAAGAGCTCGCGGCGGTGCGGTGACCGGCCGTGAAGAAGATGACGACGTGCGGGCAGCTCGGGCGAGGAGAGCAAGCACGAACTGGCCCAAAACAACCGTGAGGATGTGGCGGAGCTATTGGCAAGAGCAATCGGACAGAGATGGAGTGACGGCGGCGAATTCGGACGGCGGAGCGAAGTCGTCGGCGACAGCGGCGGGGAGAAGAAAGAGGAGAAATAGCGACGGCCGACCGGTATTTATAGAGCGGAGACGATGTATGAGCGGACGACACGACGACGATGAACCTTCGCGCGTCTAGGAGCACGCTGGCGGTCGAGCAGGTGTGGCGGTGGACGGCGGCGCGCGCTGAGAAGCCGGCGATGGCGGCCGACGATAGGTTTCGGTACTGTTCGCAGAAATTACAGAATTGCCATTCGTTTCAAAAAACAAATTACTCCAAAATTTATATAAGAACTTGAAAATCTCCAAAAATATCATTTGCATAACTTTTCAAGAGCTACACTTTTACTTTAACTAGCATCCTCAAATTCTATCTGGATTTTGAAATTTGAATTCAAATTTAAAAAGGGAATAAAACCCTAGAAACAAACATTTGAAATTACTTTTGATTTTTAAATAAAACTTGAAAATCTTCAAAACTATGAAATGTTCAAATTTTCAAACCAAACCTTTTTCATATACAAAATTTTCCAAAATTTTTCATAATTTTTGAATTATGGTTTTAAAATCAAAAGGGGACAAATGTTGGAAAACTGTATTTTCAAGTTCATTTGAAATTTCTTTTGGAAACTTGAAAAACTTTATATACCAACTTTGTAGCTCTTATCAAGATCTACAAACTATATTTTTAGAGTATCTCCAAATTCTTTATAGATTTTGAATTAGAGAAAAGGGGGTAAAACTAGGTTTTGGAATAAAGGGTTTTTGAAATAGAATTCAAACTCGATTTGGTTTCTAACTTAATTGGTTGGTCATTAGTGATCACAAACATCATCCGAGGACATTTTTAGGTCATTGACCCAATGACACCCTTGGTTGACCAAGTTGACTTTTGAAAAACCTTTTATAGCATTTCCAATTTGAATTTAAATTTGAATTGCCAGACTTAGAAATAAGCTTTGGAATCCAAATTCAACTTCAAATATGGAAATAATTTTTAGGGTTGGACTTAGACTTATACACTATGCTTGACACTAGTGTAAACACAGTTTACACCTCAAGTACATAGAGTATAAACCAAGCATTTGCGATGACATTCGAAAGTAGGGTTTTATTATTTCATGTGACAAAACATTCCAGAAACACAATCAACCTATGAAATGTAAACTTGTTTTAGTTAATGCACATTAAGGTTGACTTAAACATGAATGCTTTGCAGTGCATATGATGACATGGCATGTTTTAGTTAATATAACACCAGAGGTGTTACATCAAGGCTCTTTTCGTCTTTCTGATATTCTTGTTGCACCCTCTATGGTTCACAACCTTCTTTCTATTCATTGATTTGCAGCTGACAACTCTTGTTCTATCGAATTTGACTTTTCTGGTCTTACTGTGAAGCATTTGGCTTCCCGACGTCCTCTTCTTCGATGTGACAGCATGGGGCCCCTTTACACCCTTTGATTTTCGGCATCTTCTTCGCTTTCCTCACCGTCCACTATGTCAGCTACCTTCGCCGCCACTACTTCCTCCACCACATGGCACCGCCGCCTCGGCCATCCTAGACGTGATGCTCTACTGCAGCTTAGTTGTAGTTCTGACATACGTTGTACTCGAGCTCACGATGAGCATTTGTGTCATGCGTGCAGCTGGGCCGTCATGTTCATCTTTCATTTTATCGTTCTTTCTCACATGCTGCTCAAGTTTTTGATCTTGTACACTGCAACCTCTGGACATCACCGGTTCTCAGCATTTCTGGCTATAAATACTATCTTGTGGTGGTTGACGATTTCTCTCATTATTCGTGGACGTTTCCCTTGCGTGCCAAGTCTGACGCTTTTCCCACACTTTTCCATTTTTTCACCTGGGTGTCGACTCAGTTCGGCCTCACCATCAAGGCCGTCCAGGCCGCGAGTTTGATAACAACACCTCTTGTGCCTTCTTCCTCACTCATGGTGTCCAACTGCGTATGTCTTGCCCGTATACCTCCTCCCAAAATAGCAAGGCCGAGCGCATGATTTGCACTACGAATGACACCATGCACACCCTTCTGCTCCAGGTGTCACTTTCTGCTCACTTCTGGGCTAAGAGTCTGCACACCTCCACTTATCTCCTTAACCGCCTTCCTTCCGCTGCCTGCCCAGCTCCTACACCACACCATGCTCTCTTCGGTACCCCCTCGATATGAGGACCTTCGTGTCTTCGGGTGTGCGTGTTACCCTAACACCGTTGCCACCGCTCCCCACAAACTGGTTTCCTGGTCGACTCTGTGTGTCTTCCTCGGGTATTCCCCGGATCACAAGGGCTACCGCCGTTATGATCTCACCTCTCAAAGGGTCCTCATCTCTCGTCATGTGGTCTTTGACGAATCAGTCTTCCCCTTCTCCACCACCAACACCACAGACACCGGGATTGAGGCCCCCTCTGACCCCTCGGCCCACTCCCTCGAGCTGCCTGACCCAGAGTCGACCAGGGATCGAGGCCTCCTTCGACCTTTCGACCCCCTCCCTCAGGCTGGACACCGCCTCGACGGGGGGCCTCGGGTGACGGACTGAACTCTGCTTCGGACGACCCCCCTCGACTCCGAGGGGAGGAGCCCTCGTGGACCGCGGAAGGGAGGGGAGGCCTCGACCGCGGGTGACAGACGGACTTCCGCTTCGGACGACCCCCCTCGCCCGCCCCGGGAGCCTCGACCGCGATACGGGCCTCGACCGGGGGGTAGGGGGGGCTCGACCGCGGGTGACAGGCAGACTTCCGCTTCGGATGACCTCCCCTCGCCCGCGGGGCGAGGGGGCTCGACTGACTCGCCGCCGCCGACGCCTACACCACTGTCGCAGCCCCCGGCTTCCCGTGTCGTGCCGCCGGTTCCCACCCACCACTTCTTCACTAAGACCCCACTCATGTTCACCCTATGGTGACGCGATGCGCGGCTGGTACCCTGTGGCCCCGAGCTCTCGCGGCGCTGCCCGACGACCCGCAGGTCTCTCCTATACCTTCTTTTGTTCGCGACACCTTGTCCGACCCTCACTGGCAACGCGTGATGGAAGAGGAGTACGCGGCCCTTCTCGCCAACCGGACCTAGGATCTGGTGCCCCGTTCGCCCGGCTCCAACGTCATCACCGGCAAGTGGATCTGGACACACAAGCGACGGGCTGATGGCACCCTCGATAGATACAAGGCTCACTAGGTTCTCCAGGGTTTCACTCAACGCCTGGGGTTGACTATGATGAGACATTCATCCTGGTGGTGAAGCTGGCCATAGTCCGCACAGTGCTCTCTCTGGCTCTCAATCGCTCATGGCCCGTGCATCAGCTCGACGTCAAGAATGCTTTTCTGCACGGTAGTCTCACTGAGACAGTCTACTGCAGCTAGCTGGCGAGGTTTGTCAACTCTTCTTATCCTGACATGGTCTGCCAGCTCAACAAGTCTCTCTACGGCCTGAAGCAGGCCCCTCGGGCGTGGTACCCTCGATTTTCTGCTTTCCTGTTGACACTGGATTTTGTCGAGGCCAAGTCAGATACGTCCCTGTTCATCTATCACCACGGAGCTGAGACTGCCTACCTGCTACTCTATGTTGATGATATTGTCCTCACAGCCTCCAGTCCCTCCCTACTCTGCTGTATCATCACCTCTCTTCAGTAGGAGTTTGCTATGAAGGATCTTGGTACGCTCCACACTTCCTCGGGGTCAATATTGAGCCTCGACCCACAGGGCTGCTTCTTCACCCTTGATATCCTCGAGCGAGCTGGGATGACTAACTGCAAGCCCAGCTCCACTCTGGTTGACACACAGGGCAAGCTGTCAGAGGCCAAGGGCAACCCAGTGACCGACCCCACTGCATACCGGAGTCTTGCCAGTGCACTTCAGTACCTCACCTTTACTAGGCCGAACATCACCTATGCAGTTCAGCAGATATGTTTCCACATGCATGATCCTCGAGAGCCCCACCTCACTACTCTCAAGAGCCTCCTCTGCTACCTTCATGGCACCGTCGACTATGGCCCGCTCCTCCACCGCACGCGGGGGGGGGGGGGGGGGGCTCGACCGCGGGACCGAGCTCGTCGTCTACACTGATGCGTACTAGGCCAGGTGTCCAGACACTCGGCGCTCCACCTCCGGCTACGCTGTCTTTCTGGGCGAAAACCTGGTGTCCTGGTCGTCCAAGCGCCAGCCCGTGGTCTCCCGCTCCAGTGCCGAGGCGGAGTACCGCACTGTTGCTAACGACGTGGCTGAGGCCTCCTGGCTCCGACAGCTCCTCTTCGAGCTCCACAGCCCTCTCTCCCGGAGCACCCTCGTCTACTGTGATAATGTCTCCGCGGTCTACCTCTCCACCAACCCTTTGCAGCACCAGCGGACCAAGCATGTGGAGATTGACATGCACTTCGTCCACAATCGGGTGGCCATCGGCGACGTTCGGGTGCTCCACGTACCGACCTCCTCCCAGTTCGCTGACATCTTCACCAAGGGTCTCCCCTCGTCGGCCTTCTCCGAGTTTCGCTCCAGCCTCAACATCACCAGTGGCTAGTTGCGGCTGCGGGAGGGGGGGGTCTCGATCGCAGGAGCCTCGACCGACTTTCGATGGACGGACGACCCTGCCTCGACTGCTGGCCTCGACCTCGACCGCGGCTCGACTGCTGGGGTTGGCCTCGACCTCGACCTCGCCTCGACCGGCTGTTCTTTCGTGTCCAGTCTTCGACTCCGCTGCGCCGGTAGTCTAGACTGCGGGGGGTGTTGGAGTATGAGGGAATTTGACACATGAGGCCCATGCATGCACACTATATATAGCTACCTCTAGTGTTGGCCCATTAATGAGAATCACAATTCTAGCACAATGCATAGAAGCTGTTCTGAAAACTTGAAAGAGAGCATGAGACAGAACAAAGTGGCTTCCAGCATGCAGGATGATGCCCTCAAGCTCGCAAACTTGCTGGTGGACCGCAGGAAAAAAAAAAACACTTGCCAGGCGGGTGCGAAGGGTGCCACGTAATTTGATGAGGATGACATCCAGATGGGCATAATTCTCATTCATTCCGTTATTTCCAGGAACCTGCATAACCTCTTTTCAAGCATCCTTTCATGCACTTGAAATTCGATCTCGTCATATATACCAAGGCCGTAGGATGAATCATAGTAATCGGCATAGTCGTCAGCCAGGTCCAAGACTCCCCATCGTTCGGCCAAGTATTCAAACATAAGACAAGTAGAGCATTCACTTATAGCACTGCCAGGCTCAAATTCCGCATCATCAAATTTCCAATAATAATCATTAAAACATTGGTAACCGGGCTTTGGTCAGCTTCTTGGTCTTAATCCATTGTGACATAGGAGTAGCTCGTAGGGTGGTCACTTTCTTGGTCTTCATCCGGTGCCACTTAGCTAGTAGGGCATTATTATTGTTCCTGACGATATTGCGGCAGTTCCACACGTCGAGGGGCTCAAGGTGAGGGCACTTGCCAAGGATGGCTGCGAGTCCTTTGCTGGTGAGATATAGTTTTCCAGATGGGCCGCACGGCATGGCACGGGCACGAACACGCCCAGGCACGGCACGGCTGGGCACGGCACTATGCGGCATGGCAGCCCGCCGTACCGTGCCTGTTAGTGCCGCCGTGCCAAGGTCATGGCCCAGGCACGGCACTATCCGAGGTTTGTCGTGCCGTGCCGTGCTCCTAGGCACGGCAGCCCGTGTGTGCCCGTGCTGGCCGTCGCTGTCGAGCCGCCGCCATGACGAGGTCGGAGACGTGCCGCCGCCGCTCGAGTTCACTCTCCCGCCGTAGTGTTGTGTCTCGCCAAGCGCCATTGCCATGGACGCGCCCGGCTGTCGTAGCCGAGCCTTGAGGACGGGATGTACCGAGGATAGGGCCGCCGCAGCAGTACCTCCAGTGAACTCCGCCGCCCTGCCGCTGCGCCCTGCCACGATGTCACGCCGTCGTCGTAGCCATTGACCAAGGGAGAAGCGGAGAAGGGGAGAGATTGAGCCGGGACCTGCATGCGGGCATGCGGCCATTGACCGAGGGAGAGGCAGAGAGGTTCGGCCTCTCGGTCTTTTGTCGGAGAGAAGGAGCGAGCGAGAGAAATTGCGGCTGAGAGGGAAGAAAATGAGAGAGTGTGAGGATTGAGGTAGCTTTTATACCCGAAATTTCTAACCATCTCCAGGCTGATTTTTCCTCCCACGTCGGTCAAATTTTCTGTGGGCCGTTTATTTTATGTGGGCTCAGCCATGTTTTATGTGGACAATTAATTAAGCAGCAGCAGACACAAAATAACGGCGGGGTTCGTGCTCCTGACGAGTGACCTCCTGCACTCGGCCTGGCCAAGCGATGTTTTTTTTTCTATTGTGTGGCATTTTTTTATATTTATTTATTTATATATTTAGTATTCCTTTTTTCTCAATTTCAGTTACAAGTTTTTTTTTCTTTGTGCTAGCTTGCATCAGCATGCATGCAAGGCGCACCTGTGGTCGCTCATTAGTGTCTGGTATCTTGTTTTGAATTGGTTGAGAAAAAACCGATTGAAGCCCAAACAAAAATCAGCCGAATGATGTGTAGCAACTTCCTTTATATCTAGGTTTTCTATCTACAGATGCATCCGACGGTTAGAAATAGTGGAAGCTGATCCAATGACTAAGAATAGCCGGGCCACCATCGTGCCGGCCCAAAAACCGTGTCGCCCACAGGCCGACATTGCGGCCCAGGCACGACACTATGGCCAGGCCGTGCCAGGCACGGCAGTATAGGAGCCGGGCCGGGCTGTGCTTGGGCCGTGCTTTTTCGGGCCATACCCGTGTCGGCCCATCGTGCCTGGCCCATCTGGAAAACTATATTGCGGTAGAGCTCAAGGGAGCGCAGTTCACGCACTACCGAGATCACCATGGTTTCCTTCTCGTCAATGTCAGAGATCTGCTTGTAACAATTAAGTCCATAGCAATTGTGAAGATAGAGCTCCCGGAACTTTGCTCATTGTTAGGTCTAAAGTAATTGAGACAGGTAGAACATTCACTCCTAGGGCTGCCCTGCTCATCATCAAAGCCAGCCCATCTTCCATACTTGCTGTAATTCATTAGTATCTTTCTTGCCTTGATCCTAGCTTCCATCTCGGGAGTCATGTCGATATAGTAGCAGTTGAGTATATCGAGCGACTTGAGGTGAATGCAGTTGTCAAGGATTGCCACAAGCCCTTGGCAATAATAACCATAGGGGTCATCGCAAATTCTCAAGTACTTCAGCCGTGGGCACTCCTTGGCAATAACCTCGAACACTACCGCGCGCCGCACAAACCACCAAGAATTGGAAAGACGACAATTGGAAAGATGGAGCTCCTCGAGCTGGGGGAATCCCTTTATTGCCTGCATGAATCCTTGACCCGTGAGTCCGCCACACGAGACGAGGACCAGCCGCTTTAGCAATGGCGCGCTGCAAGTATTAATATTGTTTTAGGAAAAGGTATAGATTAATGAATTAACTTCTTAGTAACAACTAAGCACGAATATTGCGAGTAACTAGTTGATGTATCTGTGCCCCGATCGACGGTCTGTCGAGAGGCGGTTGCGCTACTCGCGCGAGGGCGAATGTTGTAAACTCTATTTCTCGTTATTAATATATACCGGGTAACCGGATCTTTAAAAAAAAACTAAGCACGAATGAATGAGATTATATATTAATTAAAAGGCTCACTGGTTTTCGAGGAAGAGGATGAAGTCGTCGTGGAGTCCGTCGCCCTCAACCGAGAACGCCTGGCACGGCCCCTGGCTGCGCCGCACGGCCTCCACCGCCATCTGGTTGAGGTCGACCAGGTTCCGGTCAGAGAGCGCCTTGTACCCTCGCATGTCGATGTGGCGCCAGAGCTCGGACTCTCTCAGCGCCGCGCGGCGCCAGGAGCTGCACACCTTGTCCGCCCCCAACATGATCTGGACGTGGTCCAGCCTGTGGAGGATGCAGGAGAGCAGTTCCGGCGGCAGGCCGGCTGCCCAGTCCCTCGTGGGCAGCACCAGGGAGTGGAACACGGGGAGCCGGAGAGTCACGGATTCAAACGGCCTGCGCTGTCGCCGGCGAAGAGGAGGCGCCGCCTCTGCTGCGGCCACAAGAGTTGACGAGGGCATCGCGTGATCGATTCGATTCCTTCTTGACCTTGAGGTCCTTCCCGTATAGTATGTGCGTATATGTGGATGTTTTCTTTGTTTTTTGAGAAATAACGGAACGGTTACTGTTTTGTTTACTTTAGCGTATCCAACTAACTTATCAGCCATCGTATAATATTTTTTCTCATGACAAATCAGCGAAAATACTTTTTGGCTTGTCTTTTCAGCAAAAAGAACATGACAAGTCACTTGGATAATTCAACAATCGCGTCATACATTCTCATTCATCTTGGAATTAAACACTACATCATGTTCGAACACCTCTACTCGAATTCATATAGGTAAAGGACGCTTGATGTTTTTTATCTAATGATTGGGTCATGCATTTTCAATTTGTGTTGTCATCATACTCCCCACCTTAACATAGTACTCTAACTCATAAAAGTATACTCCGTAAGAGATAGCAAATGATATAGAAACACTAATATGGACGTGTGAATTCATATTAGGTGAAGCGTTGGAATTTTCGGCCATCCATTGGTGTTCATCAATCACATCGATTGACGTCGTTCTCACTATGCAAAAGTCAATGGTAAGATTGCATGGCTTAGTTCATCTACTTCATCTGCATTGAGGTATAGATTTATACGCTTGTACTATGTTCATTTCTATTTGACAAATTTCATTCTTTCCTTTTTTTTTTACTTTCCTTGTTTTTATGGGTTGGCATACATATGTAAACATTTCTTTTGGCAACTCCGTGAAGAACATTGTTTATCTTCTTTTTGAGACATCCATTGAGTTATATATTTATACACTTGTACATTTACTTTTATTTCACAAATTTCATTCTTCCTTTTTCTTACTTTCCTCGTTTTTATGGGTTGGCATACATATGTAAATATTTCTTTTGGCAAAACTCCGTGAAGGATATTGTTTATCTTCTTTTTTGAGACATCCATTGAGGTATAGATTTATACACTTGTACTACATTATACACTTGGGATGATCTACCTCAAGAGATTGAGGATTTGGTAACCAACAATTCGTCTGGTGGTGATGAGTAATAAAATACCATGTTTCGAAAAAGAACCAGCAGATTTCAAGCAGCGGCCGCAGCTGTCGGTGATCGGCCTGTGCTGCACCAGGCCCATTTATTACATTTGGAGCACACAGGCCCTATTAACATACATGGGCCTGCTAGGCCCAGCACACGTCTGCTAAAAAAAAAAAATCCGGCTTATTACGTACGCGTATCCAGGAGGCACGTGTATAATATTAACGCGCGTATGTGATTATAGGCTCAGCACGCTTGTCTGAACACACGTCTGTGTAGTTCTTATTACAGACGCTTGTTTATCCCCGGCACCATGCAATATCTTACTACAGACGTGCCTCATGGAACGCTCGTTCTTTTCAAATTGTTATTCATGTCCAATCTGGTCGACTATAAAAAAGGAGAGAATCGTAGTGTTAGTTTGGATCGTGCCAATTTCTTGTCCAAACTCATACAAAAATCTTTTGTAATGCACATTTACGTACCCTATCTCACTTCGCTTGGGGGCTAATGTCACTGAGACATTCCAACTCCAAATAAAGAAACCAAATCAATTTGTTTCCTTACCATGCACGTAGAACCATTAAGAAGCTTCATTCTGCATCTTAAAACGCAATTTTTATCGGATATTTTTTATCCTTTTGTTTTTTCTAAAAAGTTAGACCGTAGATGTAGACATATGTAAGTAGAGATTTCACCTGTTTTTAGATTCCGTTCCCTTTTACATGGACGATTCCTAGGACAGTGTTAGAGTTCGATACTACATATTTTTTTTTCTAATCGGTAAGCAGTCGTTTTTTTGGCAAAGAAGAGTTTTTTTTTTTCCATACTACCTGAGTTTTTGTAACCGGTGGGCAGTCCTTTTCTTTCTTTTTTTTGCGAGTCAGCTGGGCGGATAAAAAAGGAACGAAAAAAATGAGGCCGAGACCGAGCCGTATAGGGAGAGGGAGAGGCGGAAGAAAAAAGAGGTGGACAAAAGGTACGCGGGAAATTTTATCTTTTTATTATTAGGGCATAGAATAGATATATGGATGTATTTATAGGGCGGCGTCGGCAACCACCAGGTATAGATCCTACTAGAAAATAGGCGCGGCTTTGCCGCGCCCCCATCGGAATAAATCATGGGAGTGAACCTGACAATAGGGACCGTATGTTTTGCAAATGGGATGCTAATCTTTTTCTTAATCTAGACATCTTTTGTAGTAGTGAGTGTCGCCTAAACTCAAATTTGCTAACGTCAAATGTCAAAATGTTAAGGCAACTATTGTAAGTTTAAGAAGCATTATAAGAAATTTTGTCAATTAACTTAACTGAATTGAATAATGTCATAACTTGGACACATTGTTAACACATAATTTTAAAGCGTGGCGCATTAGAGGATGAAAAAGGGGCTACACCAAGAGCTGAAGACCATTTCTACGATTGTTAGACTTGGCTTCTTCATACTCTTTCTCTTGGAGCTCTTCCTTCGATAGGCGAATGAAAATTACCCATCTCCATTGCCGCATTTTATTACCAAAAACAAAAAAAATCTTGAATATTACTTCCAAGGTAATACTGCAAGCATTGATAAAGAATCTGTTTCATCATGAATTGTCTGATTTAGTGAGAATGACCTACATGCTCTATACATTACAAGCTACAAGCAATCACCCAATGTCAGCGGACCAGTTACCTTCTGGATCCGTGTTTAATTCATCAGCAAAATGCAATTCACATGTCCAGATGTGGTTTTTTTGGGGCTCCGTTTTTATTTTGTGTAAAAGTCTCAAGGAAATTTATTTGGACAGTGAACTTGCTTGCTACCAATGCGTTGTCAGTTGTCACCTATCAACCTCCAACTTGCTTGTTGGCCTCGACACCGTCAAGCAGGCACCGTTATCTTCGCGTGCAGATGCACATGAGGGGCGGCTGTCCTCACTCATCTTCATCACGCCAGCAGCGCAACTATGGAGTCGAGGTTAGGCGGATGAGATCCGTCGGCGGTGTAGCATCGGCAGCGCGCGGAGGAAGTACGGGCTGTGCAGCGTGGAGAATCGTGTGGGCGCCGGGGCAGGTTGCGACACAGAGGATGGAGGCTGTCCATTGAACGTACGTACCGGTCTGCTAAGATTCACGGGCATCCTTTGCATTAGCCCACGCCCGCTGCAGAGTGGGGGAGGGACAAGGGAGGAGGGGTTGGGGCAGCGCTGCAGACTGAGGGCGATGCGATGTGATGATAGGCCAAGAGGCAGGCTGCGTCGAGGCAGGTGAACGCTGACATACGCCTCGCACTCTAGAACGCCCTAGAAAACTTGTTACCGTGGCCTTTTTTGATTTGCCAGATGGATAGAAATATAATAACGCTGGTGCTGTGCTAGTGTCTTTGAAGGCCACGTGGCTCAATGAAATGCAAGATGCTATGGCACAGGATTCGTCAAGTAAAAGATTGGGCCTAGAATAGTGAGTTCTTTCACGTAGACGTCTGGTTTCCTGATCAGAAAAGGTATAATAAATCAGTTTTCCAGTTATAGGGCGTAAGACAACCTTTGCAGAATGGTTAAAATTAATATATCAACCATACTCACGATCAAGAGTGGTCTGGTCGTCTGGATCCTTTTTAATCAGATGTTGCTATGGATGGCTTAAACAAAATACAGTTACTCAGGTTTAATTAAGTAAAATTTGTTGCTTTATAAAAGCAGGGTTTGCCTCTGTCAAAAAAATTAAGTAAAATTTGACCAACTAAAAATGTTTATGAAAGTATAGCCATGTCAACCCTTTGAGCCTTGCATAAGCTCATGCTATGCTATGCTTGTTGAATTTGATGATCATCACGTTGAGATTGAAAAAACCGAAGTGCTTGTTTCTGAAGTCTTCATCCTCTGCATCCAAGCGAGCAGAACTCTGCCTCAGGAAGCGTCCTTCTCAGGCCGTGTTTAGTTCCGGCCGGATTTGATATTCTGCACAGTACCGTGTCAAATTAGCGCACTGTACCATTTCATTTGTATTTGATAAAAATTATTTAAACTTTGAATAATTAGGCTCAAAATGTTCGTTTCATAAAGTATAACCAAACTGTGTAATTAGTTTTTAATTTTATCTATATTTAATACTCCATGCATGTACCGATATTTTGATGTGAACGAAAATAAGAATTCTGCATAGTAAATTTGATGAAGTTAGAAGTGGCACGGAGAGGGGACAACCAAGTCCTATTCAGCTGCCTCCACCTGTACTGTGCAATACTGCAATGCATCTGGAGTGAGACCTGAGAACTCGCGAGAAGCTTCAACGATGGCGCGAGCTGATCGATTCACCTTGCGAACATCTGATCTGAGGAATGTGCTGCGAAAGGGACGACCGTGCGTCACCTCGTCCGCAACGTCGGCTACCTTTTGGGAAGGAAATCTGACGTTGCGGACTGAAGTATATGGCCAATAGGAAAGGCTCTAGGAACGCTAAATAGTACCGAAACAAGATCGCTTGAAGAAAGCAACCTTGCAGAAATCCGACCGTAGAACCATGACCTGCAAGCAAATTCAAACTCGAGGATTCATTATCCGGGCTAATCCTTTACTGTCAGTAAAGCCTGAACTGCACAAATTTCAAAATGTTGGAACATACAGGGATGAGTCTTTGCCAACCTTTTCCAATCCCTACATTTTCCAATCTTTAGCCAACCACACGGAAACTTCATCAACATCGATGCAGCTGCAGGTCCAAACACTCAGCAGGCTCTGCTGCTTATTACAACATGTGTGATTTTCATCTTACTTATACATAAGAAGGGCGCCTGCACCAAGTGCCATATCTGGCGCCAAGGCTACCTTGGCCGTGTTAACGCCAGTGCCAAACGTGCAGAGACAGCCGCTGAAAACCTAAGCACACCCCTCTGCTCCTTCTGACTGACTGACTGCATTGCATTTCGTCAGAAGAGCAGGGAAACAGTACAGACATGAGCACACACACCATAAGCTGTACATACACAGGATCAATCGTTGGTACCAAAGCCGGGCTTGTTCAGTCATAATGGCGCTCGATCAGTAGCTCCAGAGACTGACCTCGCACTCGTCCTCGATCCATGCCGTCGGCTGCGGCGGGTCGATGAGCATCCCCTGCGCCATGTCAAGATACCCATGCATTTCGTACTCCAGCCCGTCGTCCATCGGGTAGTAATCCAAGTCGCCACCGAGGCCGCTGCTCCCCTGTGCGCAGGGCGCCGCGATCGCCGCCGCCGCTGCCTCGGAGCCACCCACATTGTGCTGCTGCAGCTGTTGCTGCCCGGGGTGCTGCGGGCGGAACAGCTCGGCGGCCTCGACCGCGGCGCGCCGTATCTCGTCGTGCCCGGCGCCCGGCGCGGGCACCCGGAGCCTCCGCGGCGAGTCCGCGAAGTTGAGACACGCGGCCCTGCCGCGCAGCGCCAGCGCCGCGACGTCGTGCGCGCGCGCCGCCATCTCGGCGGTCTCGAAGGTGCCGAGCCAGAGGCGGCCCCGGCCGTGCGGCTCCCGCACCTCGCACACCCACCGCCCGGGGTTCCGGCTGCGCACGCCCTTGTACACCGGGTGCCGCGTCTCCTTGAACTTGGTCCGCCCGGCGCGCCGCTTCGGCGGCGCCGAGGACACCGTCATGTAGGCGGCGTCGGCGTCGGCGGCGTCCACGTCCCCGCCGCCGCCAGCCGCCGGAGGAGGAGACGGCGGCGTCGAGTAGCCGCTGCCGTAGTACGCCCAGTCCATCGGTCAGTGATCAGTCGGTGCACTCGAGAAGCGTCTTGGATTGTGTCGCCTGGTTTCGAATTTGGGAGGGAAGCGGCGGGCGACGGTTTCTTTTTATACGGCTCGGATTGCCGGATGGGTTTTAGCGGCGGACGGGGACGTGCGGGACGCGGGCGCGTGCACTGCAGCAACGCGGCGTGACACGAGGGGCGCCAGCCAGGCGAAAGGGCGATGTCCGATGTGCGAGTGCGAGCCGGGTCCGCGCGGGACGGGACGGGATGGGATAGTGGCGGGTCGGGCTCTGGGTGGGGCGCGCGGGGCGGGGGGCTGGCTGGCTGTCGGACCAGCTGGAGGCGGAAAGGGACGCGCGCAACGCGCAGTCATGGGGCTACGGCGGGCGAGCGGGCGGGGAGGCGGACTCGGTCGCCCAGCAGTCCAGCACGGTGGCGGGCTGGGCTATTTTTGGGGTGGGGGTTGATGAGGGCTGGCGTTTGAAACAAGCCCCAAGATGAAGGAAGGAAGGAAGGAAGGATGGAGATTTAGTAGTAGCTGGGCTTTAAAGCGGACGGACGAACCGACGTGGACCCGTGTGAGATGGACTCGCAGAGCGCGTGATCTGTGTCCGCCGTATGGGTAGATGCTCGCTGTTCCTCTGGGCTCCGGCCTTGCGGTTTTCAGTTGAATGATGATGGATGATGACAGCGCCGGTTTTGAACAGGTCCACGAGCTAGAAGCTAGATGCATCTGCATCTCAGTGCTCATTGCTCGGGAATCCGCCGTCCACGGGACTACTAGCTCTGGGGCCCGTGGAAAGTGCGAGAAATTAATCGCCACTACAGAGGCACTGGCACTGTGTTCTGTGTTACGCACGCTTATCCTTGCTGGCTACTACGTACGTACGGAGTGGTACTCGTAGATTCGTCCTCGGCGTGTAACTCTGCGACGGGTGGAGACTGCCCTATCTACCCTAGAGATAACGTCCAAACCTACCACAGTAACTAACAGTACGTCCAAAAAAATTTTGGCAGCCGGTCTACAGTTACTACTAACAGGGCGCACCATTTGATCTGATCCGTGTGTGTGTCGGGTCAATTATGCACCTGATCCGAAAGGGAACTTGCGCCCGGCCTTGTTGATGCTGTCGGAACAGTAGTCGTACCGAAAATAATCCAAGCCAGGT
The DNA here is from genome assembly GCA_023333625.1 of Bothriochloa decipiens. Classification (NCBI taxonomy): domain Eukaryota; kingdom Viridiplantae; phylum Streptophyta; class Magnoliopsida; order Poales; family Poaceae; genus Bothriochloa; species Bothriochloa decipiens. The sequence goes on along the minus strand of CM041640.1, from coordinate 8,218,132 downwards.
TAGAGGACCATCATGGCGACTCCCCTGTGGCTCCAGGGACAAATGCACGGCAGGGGCACGAACGACGGCACTGCACCCGACGTCTGTGACGCCAAGATTTGGTCGCTCGTTTCGGCCGCGGCCGCGGCCGCGGCCCCGCGCCGCCGTGATCCGCCAGGCGGAGTAGGCCCCTCGCCCAACGGCCATGCCGCTCGTCTCAGCTCGTCGGGCAAGCAAAGCACCAAGCAGGCAGGGTCGGGGAGCGCGTGCGCGGTCAGTGGAGCCGAGTACGGCCGGGCCAGGCCAGGTGCGGACCACGGCGGTTGAGCCGCTGCTGCGCCTGCGGATGTGCGCGGAGTCCCACATGCCATGCCGTCCGGGCAGCGTAAAAGATGGATGGGAGTGGCTTTTGTCGTCTCGTCGGTAGTGCCCTCATCACATCAGCAGATCAGCTGCGCGCTGGAAGGGCACGCACACGTGTTGCTTCTGGAGGGGCGCTGCCCACGACTTGCTGTTGCCTGTTTTGTTTCGTGGTTAACTTTGCCCTACTACATCGGTTCGCATTGCTTGTGTGCCGGTACCGCTGCGGTTAATTTTCCTTTTCACAAGTTGCAGGGTTGAACTCCCAAAGTACAGCTTGGTACACACTTAGTAGTATCCTGATTTCCCGATGGATAAAATCAAAGATTCAATCGCACTAATGAACTTCGCGGACATGAAATAGCATCACAATCTAAGTACAACCATGCTAAAAGGGAAATTGGGCAGGAGATGACCCTTTTGAGTATTGGTGTGAAGCCAGCCATGAAGGAACCATTACTATACTACATCACTGTTCAATAATCTTGAAGTCTGATAAAAGTTTCATGTAGTTAGTTTTACCAAAAGTACAGCAAAAATTACAAAATCCAGGGATATTTAGAGAAGTGGAACATGATGGTGATCCAAGAGTTTTGGAGGACATATAAATGTTATGTTTCTACAATGTATAAAATGGGAACTATTGCATCTCAACCCAAATGAAATGCGTCTTCTACAAGCTATAGTTTACTAGCAGCATCTCAACCTAATAAAGGCAATCGAAACTAAGCAAAATAATGATGTGTCATTATATTATAAGTAATACGGTATATAACAAATTATGTCTACACAGGAAATAAGATATATAGAATCATAGGTGGATGACATGATGTGGAAGCAACCATTTTGGCTTGAATTCATCTCACGCCAACACGGCAACACCCCCATAAGTAGGTGCCAAGGTTATATGCAAGAACAAATAAAGGGAGGAAGGACGAAGACAAATATAGAAAAAAAAAAACCTAACGGCTGATAGAAACAACCACACACCAATATTATAGTTATAATAATGAAGGGTAGGGCATGCTGGTGATCCATTGATCGAACTTGCCTAGTTATTCAAGGCAAGGGGACCTCGTCTTTATATACTTGGGTTGGGTTTCAAGCTCAGCAGATCAGTTATCATTTATCAAAGCGGGTAATTTTTTTCATGTGAAATTTAGTTGATCTTCTACTAAAAGTGCAGTAATCTTGATTTCTCTGGAAAATCCCTTTTTCGTGTATTGTTCATGGGACTATAACTTATGCTAACTTATACTAAAGTGGTCCAGGTAATATCAGATCTACTGTACCCTATATGATTTGTCTAAAATAGAGCTAAATTTTGAATGCCACACACATATTTTTTTTTTCGAAATTCTTGATTTGTTGTATTTCTGGCCTAGAATTCATTATATCCACCACGTTGACATGAAAAGGCAGAGGAAGATATACCGGCCGCCTGGCCCACTGTTATATCAACTACCAATTTTGGAAGGTGTATATATATAGCAAGAAGAGGTTAGGAGTAAGAGAGGAAAATGAAATGTAATTGAAGGTAATGATGTTGGCCTACAAACAGAAGAGAGCAAAAGAGATGGAAGATGAGAAGGCGAAATGTTATCAAAATTGTTGAATCTAAATCGATCAGGATATCTTATGTAACATGCAACCGAATCAGTGAATCGTAAACATATAAAAAATAATAGAAATAATAGAAATATAATTGTAATTGTAAAGATGTAAATCAGATTCTAACAAGCACCCAAAAATACAACTCATCCATACACTGAAACTTTAGTTTGCTCGATCGATAGCGCATGAAATCTATCACTTTCTATAAATGGGTGTACGAAAAGCAAACAGTCGTCTGGTTATGCGTATAGCTGATCTGATTGGATGAAGATATCTCCAGAAGCAGTAGTATGTAGAATGACGACAACCAACTGAATTAATTATGCATACACCACCATCATCCACTTCTCTTTTCGATCAATATATGTATTTTTAATTTCACCGACCAAACACTCGAAAGCGAAAGGCCTACACACTGACACACTTCTAAACTGCTCATTGTACTAGAAGAGAGTGTTTAGTGAAAGGCTAAATTAAGGTGGAACGATATGCGCTGCGCACACATCCTATAGCTGATCCACTGCCAAAATACAGATTAATTAATTTGCACAACATATACCAGCTTACACACAACTACCTCATGACGTATATACCTGCTTTCTACTTGGCATTCCAAAATAACCACAATATATATGTAAAAGATTATTGCCCTTGCAGATTCATATGCACTGCAACGGCCAAACGGCCAAGCGAAATCCAGTGTAAAAAGGAGGCCTTACTACCTTGTGAGTTGTGACTTCACAGCAGAAACACACACACACATCCAGCTGTAATAACTAAAAAGGAGATAAGAAGGATAGATACACTTCATCTTCCGGCGGCGGAGGGCCGAAGCTATCCCCACTGCACATACTGTATGGCGGCTGGACCTGGACACTGGACCTGGACAGAAAAAATGGCACTTCAACGGACTGGCGCACCTGATGTATGTGTACCTCGCTCCTTTTATCTCCCCATATCACTCCCAGCTTCTCCAGTTCCAAGTTCAGTAGAAGTAGCATCAGCCATCAGCTGCAGGCAGTAATAGCAGTAATAGTAGAGCTTACTAGTGTCATCACCACATCCATTATTGTTGTTTTCTCCGATCGATCCATTACCGGCATGCAATCGGGTATCGATCGATCTACGGATCACGGTAGCTCCAGAGGCTGTCCCCGGCGTCTGACGACGACGGGTGGTCCGGCGAGTCGTCCGACGAGTTGCGGCCGAACCTCGGGGGGGCTCATCATCATCCCCGCGGCCATGTTGCGCAGGTACTGCGGCGTCTCGAACAGCGCCTCCTCGTCCAGGAAGTAGGGGTTCCCGGCGCTGCTGCCGCCTTCCTGCTGCTGTGCCGCGACGCCGGGCTGCTGCTGCTGAGCTGCCGCCCCAGCCGCCGCGGGAGCAATGCCGCGTCCAGGAGCGCCGCCACGGACCGGCGCCTGGCGACCAGGCTGCTGCTGCAGCGACGCGGCGGCCTCGACTGCCGCGGCGCGGATGTCGTCCGCGGACGTGGACGCCGGCGCGGGGCGCCTCGCGGCCAGGTCCGGGAAGTTGAGCGCGGCCTCGGACCCGCGCAGCGCGAGCGCGGCCACGTCGTACGCCACGGCGGCCATCTCGGGCGTCGGGAACGTGCCGAGCCAGATGCGGCGCGTCTTCCTCGGCTCCCGGATCTCCGACACCCACTTGCCGCTGCGGCTCCGGATGCCGCGGTAGAACGGGTGCTTCCCCGACCGCGGCGACGCCGGCCCGCCGTGGTCAGACATTGATGAGCAGCGGTGTTAGGGCTGCTGCAGCTCTATCTACTCCGATCGGCTACACACCCAATCACACTAGGCACATACTAGTAGCAGCAGGTGGCATTATTTCTGCACGTGTGCGGAGATCGATTGCGGCTGCTCGTGCTCGATCAGTGGCTGCGGCGCCGGCGGGCGTGCATGCAGGTTGCCAGGAAGTGCACGAGGAGGGGCGCCGCTATTTAAGGAGGCGGTGAGGCGGGCGGGAAGCGAGAGGGCGGAGGAGGCCATGGCGCTTGGCTTCGCTTGCAATGAGCTGGTGCCCCGGAAGCGAGCAACACTGTCCAGGTAAAACAGCAACAGCCCACAGGCGCGTTATTTTCGGACGCCTGGGCAAAATCGCGTCGCTCTCAAACCTTTCACACATTCTCGATCGAGCATTTCTAGTAATTTTTTTCTTTGGATGGATTTACCCCAAAAGCTAGCGAAGTGGATCTTTGTCCCCTCCCATTTTACCCCTCTTTTTTTCCCTCTTCTGTTTCTGATGATGAGGATCCCGCGATTTGCTCCTCCCAACATTTCCAAATTCGGCGCTCCTCCTCTCTGACGCAGCTAAATGAATCAACTTCAGCTGTGGAGCAAGAATATATTTATTTTTCTATTAGCACGAACTCGCTTACTGCATGCTTCGCCCACTTTTTTTCGAAGAAATGAACAGCACGCATTTTTTTATAGGAAAATGGATAGGAGAAGAATATAGGCCTAATAAATTGCAGGAGCAAATAAATTTTGGTGATATTATTTGTCAAAATATGATGATACATGTTAAGTTAAACCACAACCCTTAATGGTGAGCTACGGACTAGTCAACTAACTCCTGTGAGACTATTTAACCCGAGGACCACAGCAAATTGGTTATGGTGTGTCTAATATATTCCATTGAAAAAGACGACACACAGTATGGTGGGACTAGAGTAAAGTTTCAAAAAGCTACTTGTGGTGTGAATCGAGTCTTCTCACAATAGATGCCTAATAGGGTGTACTTTAAATAAGAGAGTGTACTTGTACTATGATTGGTTGGCTGCATAATGCTACACATGCATAATAGCTTAAGGTAATTTAATTGGATAAGTATATGCAATTAGTTGGTGCTTAGTTCCCTTATATAGCATCATATGCATTGTTAAGTAATTAGTTGGTGCTTGGTTCATCTACTATCATCCTATGCACTGTTAAGTTTGTGATTGGTTGCCTGCATAAGTGGTTTGTCTATGCCATGTGCTGCACACTGCTGCATATAAGCGGTGTGTGCAAGGTGGATACAGGAAATTAATAATTTATTAGATGAAGCTTCAATCTGTTTTTAGCATCATGCTGGCTTGGATATGGGTTCATGTAGAGAACCAAATAGAATTGCACTAAAGGCCTGAATAGTTAATCTAGAAAACCAAATAAATCATTGGTCAAATCTAAAAAGTGAATGACAGAACTTTCTAGAATCTAGATACTTTGTGCTTTATTGTTTGGCTAGCTGCATTTAATATTTTCTATAGTTGTGTAAGTTGTAGGTGTGACTATTGTTGTCAATTGCACACACTTAACATTACAACAACTTTTATGGATTTCTTTGCGCAACTAATGTGTCATGGATCGATTTCTTTGCTTGATCCATTATGTCATGTCACGCTGATATAGTACTCGAAATCCAAATTAAAGTATCCCAAAAGCATCCACCAATATTGGAGTATTGTAGGACGAAGTACACTTCAACATGGGCAATTTACTGTTGTAAAAAAACATGGGTAATTTACTGATGGACTAGAATATTAGTTTTAGATAAAGGACTAGAATATCTTTTTATTTATGACATGTCGCGCCATCAAATTGTTGTTATTTCGAAATCTACAGGAAGAGAGGCCAGCAGCCAGCATGCTCTGATTTGCGAATTGCAATTGAATAATTCTGGACCAGTAATATACAAGTACTAGTAAACTTTTTTATATCCATATACGAACCTTTCTAGGTATTAACGCGTATTAGTGTCCCGATCTTTCCATCAGTTTGTGCGTGGTTCGCCTACATATATAACATACTATTTATTATTAAGTTTACGATTGATTGTCCATAAAAAATGGTTTATCTATGCCATATGTGCAGTGTGTGTATATACTTCCACCGTCAAAAAGAGTATCGTTTTAGGTTTTTTATCCATCATGTTTCATCATTCGTCTTATTAAAAAAAGTTTTATAAATATTATTTATTTTGTTATAACTTATTTATCATTAGAGATATTTTAATACTAATTTATTTATTTTATAATATACTTAAAAAAAATTAAATAAAACAAAGCGGTCAAACATGATATCTAGAAGTCAAAAACGATACTTTTTTTAGAGACGGGCGGAGGGAGTAGGTGCATAAGGAAAATCTAACTACTTTTTGTTGGACGCAGCCTAGTAGTCTTAGTATAATATGGTAGCGTGCATATGAAGCAGAAGTTGCACTATGGATATGGATCTAGGAAGGAGACCATACAGACAACAGAATATCTAGAAGTCAAAAACGACACTTTTTTTAGGACGGGCGGAGGGAGTAGGTGCATACCGAAAACCTAACTACTTTTTGTTGGACGCAGCCTAGCTCTTATAATATGGTAGCGTGCATATGAAGCGTAAGTTGAGTTGCACTATGGATATGGATCTAGAAAGAAGACCATACAGAACCGAATAGACCAACCTCCTCCCGCGGTGAAGTCTAAAAAGTAGATGGCACAATTCTCTAGAATCTATATGTTTTGTCCTTATGTTTTGTTCACTTTCTCCTATCTTTTTAGTGTGTCATGTGGTTGTGTAAATGGTAGGTGTAGCTATATTTATCATCTGCACCCATATTATTTTACAAACCAATATTGTGGATTTCTATGCTTGACCTAATGTGTCATGGATTTCTCCTCTAATTCAATATGTCATGGGCTCATGGCTACGACTGCATAAAAAGAACGGAGGGATAGATACCATGAACCGTATATGTATACTTACGCAACGTGATCTGAGCTCTGTCCTTAGAGCGAGACCGCGTGGAAGATGTAAAAGCTTCATCAGAACGGGCACAACGATCGACAAAACATAGGAATAGGACGACAATGGCCGGTGGCAGTACGGTACGGCCGCCGCTCCTTGTCCAGAGAGCCTGTACGTATGCAGCGGATGACTCGCAACAGCGCTTTGACCTGAGCCTTCTCCGATCCTATCCAAACCCTAATCTCGCGGGCTTGGGGATCGGAAGCTGTAGCACCCGCGCGCGCGCGCGCCGCATGCCCTGCCCCGGCCGGCCGGGCCGGGGACCAGGCAGCCGCACTAACTGGACGGACGCGCGAGAGCGAGTTGAGTTCGGGTCGATCTCACCTGCGAATCTACTGTTGCCGTGCCTCGTCGTCGTCGTCGTGGAGGCAGATCGAGCCAGAGAGCGCGTCCTGTGCGCTGTGGCTGCAGGCTGTGGTAGTGTACATGTGTACTCCGGCCATGATGTATCATATCAGGCACATTTCCCTCAGCGATTTTTATGGTCAAATATAATTAGAGCTTCTTCATGAACCGACCGAGATGATGATTTGCTATTAGCTAGATAGCTGCTGCTGTGGCCGGCATATATATACTATACGATACTCTGTACAAGAGGTCAATGAAACTGACGGCTCCATCTTCAGAGGATGAAAGCGTTGCATTGGCGCGTGCTAGCACCTGATTGCTGTACGGACTCAGTAGATTGCCAAGATGGTGATGTAGATATCTACTGAGTACCACGTATATATACCTATAAACTGCTATACAGTGCAGTTTTCTTTCCTTTTTCTTTTCTTCTTTTTATTTTTCTTTTTTACTTTTACCCACAGCCACGCTATTTGGTGGGTAAATATTTTCAGTCTAGCTCGTCGAGCCAAATTTCATGGACGAATGAAACGTTCCTTCCTCCAGCGAAATAAAAGCAAACTGGCCGGTGCTATCGATGGGGCGATGATACGATGGGGCCAGCCAATACAAAAGTGCCCCCAAAATTGTGGACGGCTAACATGGAACGCGTACAACGTTCGAGACTTATATTTCTCTCATCTATACTATAAAAAGGCTAAGATACGTCGCCGAAGATAGCCCCACCAAGTTTGTCTGCTTGTTCTTGTGGTTGACTATGCGAAACGAAAACGGACTCTAAACAAAGATAAAGTACTGGCTGGTACACGTGGGTTTGTGAGCTGGTCAAAATCACGTCCACAAGACCCTCTATTATTATTATTTTTGTTAAAACTAGTCTTTTTCTGTGGCAAAAGGAGGGACCAAACATGTCCTAATTACTCTAGTTGTTATATGCTCTTATAATGATTTTCACGATTCTTGCTTGCCCCAAAGACCACACGGTGGAGCCTCAACTTGGGTGCATTTGACTGCCCTGCCCCATCGGTGGTTAACGACTGTGCAACCCTTGTCTTTGTGTTAAGAAAACATGCACGGGAGAATGTATGATTTATTTGTGATCCAGCCATTCAATCAAAATCTAAGGACTGTAAAGCATCACCTGAGGAGGTTCACTAGTTGTCAGGCACCTGTAAATTAGCATCTCCCAATGATTTTTTTTTTATAGAAAAGATGCTCTTATAATGATGGGCACATCTTTTGCTTTCCTCTTAGAGGCGGATCCAGGATTTAAAAGTTAGGTATTTCCAAACCAAAGCCATCTATATCACCAGCTGCATGTCACGCCATCTCACGTGTCCGTATGCATATCATTGTGGTTGTCAGAGACGTAGATTCATGTGGAGATTAATATCTAAATGATCGATACTTGAGGATTAGCTCAGAATTAGAATTTTGGATTTCTTCTATTGATGCGGGCTTCTCTTTGTTATTGAAAATTTAGTGTAAATTTTCCCTACTAAATGCCCCTCCTAGTGATTGAGGAGGTTCCCATGTGATAGCGTTATATCACTACTTAAAAATACTAGGAGAATTCTATACCAAATAGCTTTTGTGCCCATGCATGCAACCATGTGTGATCATGGAATGGCAATTTATATTGGTTTAAGGAAGTCCGAAGTCGTGCAGTGCGTTGAGACTAATATAAACCGATAAGTGGCACTTTTGACATGCGAAATGGAACAAAAATGAAAAGCAAAAAACGAAGGTAATGCAACCAACATGTATATTTGTATACAAAATGATTTAGCAAATTTGTATACAAAACGATGGAGCTACGTACGGCTACCATAGGCGTGGTGTGCTGTACGTTACAAATTGAGAGACCAGATCACGTGCCACCATGCTTACGTGTCTCGCCACCGTATGCGTCCCATTTTTAACGATGGGCATGATGGTGCATTCCCAAATCATTTTCGTGGAGCATATGCATCAGAGAATATCTTTTCTGAGAAGGATATATGTTGGCGAATAACTTTGACATACAAACTTCTATCATAAACTTTGGAGTGAAGAACAAACTCTTCGTTATAAATATTTGAGATAACTCAATATTCGGCGAAGATGACATGGACACTTCGCTGTGACTATTTTAAACTTCGCATATATGTTTTCATATGTTTTAGGTTATCTGGCGAAGATGACTTCGCTAAACTCTTGTCGACCAGCGAAGCTGACATAGCGGCTTCGCACGAAGGATCAACGAGGTTGTCAGCTAAGTCGGGAAATCATGATCAAGTCCAAAGTTGCTTAAGGAGACAAAAGGAAAGGGGCGAAGTGTGTTTCATCACTTTGCCGATGTGCTTTCTAGCTAAATGAATAGGAGGTGCCATGACTAGTTTTGTAAGATTCCTTGAATGGCGAAGCCAGGGGGTCTATAAATACCCCCTGGGGTGTAAACTTTTGGGACAGAATGAAATACAATTGCGATCTGCATATTGTTTTCACCACTTATTTACTTGTGTGATCTTATCATCCCAACATCTGGCGTCGTCCGTTTGTGTGATCGAAGACACTCACGACCACTCCGCGGACGCAAAATGGCAAGACCCAGCAAAAAGACAGCTTCGGCTGGAGACAATTCAAACCAAGACAAAGACCCACTTTTGGAAGATGAGACAGAAACAGAAAACAGACGCTTACAAGAAGATGAAGAAACTCAGAACAAAGAAAGAAGACTCAGAGAACTCGAAGGTCAACTCATCATCAAGAAAAAACAGCTGGAGGAAGCAAGAGCGAAGACAAGAGAAAAGTATTTAAAGCAAAAAATCGTAGAAGCAGAGGCTAAACTAAGAAAGCTCAATGATGAAATAGAAAATGAGAGAGAAGTCATGACTCAAGATCCAAACTCAGCAAGCAAGAACACCAACAGCAAAGAGAACCAAAGTCAAATAGCAACAATTGATACAGAGTCGCCCTTGTCAATTGACAATCAGCTAGCAAAGTGGCCAGCAGGTTTCAAATTCAATATCATCCTAGCCTACAATGGCATGTCCGACCCAAGACAATTCCTTATGAGCTTCGAAGCAGCAGTAGCATCAAGCGGGGGAGATGCGAGCACCCTAGCGAAGTCACTCATCATGGCAGTAAGAGGACCAGCGCAGTATTGGTACTCTTCGCTAAAACCAAGGTCAATCAAATCTTAGAATCAACTTCGCACAACTTTGCTCCTAGATTTCCAAGGCTTACAAAGAGTTGAACTCATCAGCGATGATCTTTTCAACATCAAGCAGCAACCAAAAGAACCGTTGAGCCAATATTACAAAAGATTTGTACAAGCAAAACCTCAAATACCAAACATACCAGACGAAGTCGTCATTATAGCAGCAATCAAAGGAATAAGAGCAGGTCAACTCTCATCACACTTCAAAAGGGAAAGACCAACCACAGTTGAAAAACTATACGAAGAAATGAGAAAGTACTGTGAGTCTGACGAAAATTACAGGAAAAGAATAGAAGAAGAAAAAGGAGAAACAAACATGTCAAGACCAAACAACAAGTTCCAACATTCAAGAATGGAAAACACAGAGCGAAGACCATTTCAGAGAATAAACCATATTAACAACACAAGCAAAGTCAACAGCTAAGGTCCAAGCTCAAGCAATCAAAGAAATTTCCAAAGCAACAGAAATTACAAGAAAAATTTCCAACAAAGGCCAAACTATAACAACCAAAGCAGAAACTTTGAACAAAAATTTTAAGGCCCAAAGAAATGTATTGTATTATACATGACAAAGAGGCTGGTCACACATCAAAGATGTGCCCAAGAGTAAAGAAAAGCATTGAAGAAATGCAAGAAGAGAATAGAGCAACTTCGCAGCTGAAATTTGTCAATCATCTAGCTTCCCAAAGAACAAGTCACTTGCCAATAACTTATCCTCAGCACATGCTGCCACCACCTCCGCCAATCTACAATTGCCAACCACTAGCAGTATGCTCGCAAAATCAATGGGGCCCAAGTCAGCAGCAAAGTTTTCACCCTGAAAGTTCAATGGCAAATAGCAACCATCAAATTCAACACAACAACAACATGCCCGAAGCATCAGCAAGCAATGGGAATGCAATCATCCCAAGCAAAGGCAGAATTATGGCAATATTGGGAGAAAACAGCATAGAGCTCGATACAAGAAATGAAAGAAGAAATTATTTCAGAAGAGTAAACTCCATAGCAGTCGACAGTCCATTCAAGAAAATAAGATAGTCCCACATGCCAATCACGTTCTCAGAACAAGATCTCAAGCTCAAAGATTACCCTCATATGGACGCAATGGTCATAGAAGCAAACATTGAAGGTTGGGCAGTATCAAAAATTCTAATAGACGGTGGCAGCTCAGCAGATATTATATTCACAAGAACTCTAGATGCAATGAAAATTGATAGAAAAATCTTGGGAAAAGCCGAGCACCCATTAATTGGCTTTGGCGGAAAGAAAATAAACTCTGTCGGTAGAATTGTCTTGCCAATCTTATTCGGAATAGTGAATAATGCAAGAACAGAGCAAATAGCATTTGATGTTGTCAAAATGCACAGCCAATACAACGCAATCTTTGAAAGGGGAAGCTTAAATGCTTTCGAAGCCATAGTAAGCTACCCATACTTATGCATGAAGATGCCAGCAGTCAATGGCATCATAACCATCTTCGGCGATCAAACAAAGGCAAGAAACATAGAAAGAGATACAAGCCTAGCTTTCAAAAATATCCACGTGATACAAGAAGAAGAAGATGATGAGCTTGAAACTAAAAATGTAAAGACACAAGAAAAAGCGAAGCCTTGAGAAGACACAAAGAAAGTACCAATCGATCCAATGGTACCAGAAAGATAAGTTATCATCGTCATAAATCTATCAAAAGAAGAAGAAGAAAAGATAATACAAGTTCTGCGAAGTAACAAGGATATCTTCGCCTGGTCTACACAAGACTTAGGAGGAGTAAGCTGGGATGTCATAGAACACAAGTTAAACATCGACCCAAACTTTAGGCCAAAAAAGCAAAAACTCAGAAAGTTGTCGGAAGACAGAACACAAGCTGCAAAGCCGAAGTCCAAAAATTGTTAGATGCAAAAGTCATAAGAGAAGTTCAATTCATGACTTGGCTTGCAAACATAGTCATGGTGCAGAAGAAAAATAAAAAGTGAAGAATGTGTATAGACTTCACAGATCTCAACAAGGCATGTCTAAAAGACAACTTCCCTCTACAAAAAATAGATACTCTAGTAGACCAAGCAGCAGGAAGTGAAATGCTCAGTTTTCTTGATCGCTATTCAGGCTACCATCAAATTTAGATAAAAAAGAAGATGAAGAATACACAAGTTTCATTACACCATTTAAAACTTACTATTTTCAAAGAATGGCCGAGGGGCTTCGCAATGCAGGAACAACTTTCATCAGAATGACATCCACAGTCCTCAAAGATCAAATACTAAGAAATTTGCTTGCGTATGTTGATGACTTGGTAGTCAAAAGCAAGAAAAGAGAAGACCATGTCGAAGACTTACAAGAAACCTTCTCAAACCTCAGAAAAGCAAATCTAAAGTTGAACCTAGAAAAATACACATTTGGAGTTCAAACAGGCAAAATTTTGGGGTGCATCGTATCCGCAAAAGAAATTGACCCGAATCCAGAGAAGGTGAAGGCAATACTGAATATGCAAGTGCTAAAAAACACCAAGGACATCCAAAAGCTGACAGGAAAATTAGTTTCGCTGAACAGATTTATATCCAAATCAGCTGATCGAAGCCTCCTAATATTTCAAGCACTAAAAGGAAAAAGAAAAAATTCAACTGGGGTCAAGCACAACAAGAAGCTTTCGATGAAATAAAGAAGCATCTATCCAACCCCACAACTTTGGCAACACCTGACCCAACGGCAGATTTGCTACTATGTATGAACAAATAAAAATACAGTCAGTGCAGTACTGATACAAGAAGAAGAAAATGAGCACTCAACAAGACAAGTTCCAGTATACTTCGCATCCAAAGCTTTGTCTGGATCAAAATTTTCTATTCAGAAATCGAGAAAATTGCATATGCAGTACTTATGGCATCCAGAAAGTTGAAACACTACTTCCAAGCACATAAAATAAAAGTGCCAATAAATCAACCCCTCAAAGAAGTGCTGCAAGGCTGTAAGTCCTCAGGGAGATTGGGAAAATAGGCTGCAGAATTGTCTCAATACTTCATCAAATTTAAGAAAAGAATAACAATCAAATCTCAAGTGTTGGCTGACTTCGTAGTAGATTGGACACCTTCAAAGTACAATCAAGAAAGAATGGAGCAACCAGAATGGATAATCTATTGTGACGGCGCTTGGGGCTTCGCCGGCGCAGGAGCAGCAGCAATCATAACCTCACCTTCTGAAATCAAACTCAAATACGCAGCAAGACTGGACTTTCAATGCACCAACAACATTAGAGAATATGAGGCAGTATTATTGAGACTTCGCAAAGCAAGAGCAATGGAAATTCAAAAGCTAATAATCAAGACAGATTCTCAAGTTATGGCTGGGCATATAGAGAAAAATTACAAAGCAAGAGATCAAGAGCTAGCAAAGTATCTTCAACTATTGAGGGATCAAGAAAAACACTTCGCTAGATTTATAGTGAAAAGTATCTAAGAAATAATAACACAGATGCAGACGAAATTACAAAAGCCGCTGCCCAAAAGTTAGAGTTACCACCAGAAGTATTCTTCCAAACTATCACCGAAGCCTCAACAAAAACAAAAGTTAAACAATCAAAAGAAGTACACATCATAGAAAGCGAAGACTGGAGAGCTCCAATTATGGCATTCCTCAAAGGATTTTACGAGCCAGAAAATGAAGTTGATGAAATAAGAATGAAGCAAAAGATCAGAAGTTATAAAATCATCAACGAAGAACTGTACAAGGAAGGAGTTTGCCAACCACTACTAAAGTGCATCTCAAGAAAAGATGAAAGAAACTTGTTAAAAGAAATACATGAGGGAATCTGTGGATGTTATGCTGGGGCTAGATCAATAGTTGGGAAAGCCTTCAGACAAGGATTTTCTGGCCAACTTCCCAAAGTGACAGAAAAAAATCATTCGAACTTGTCACAATTGCCAAATGGCAGGAAGTAAAGTCAATGCACTAGGAAAAAACCTACAACCAATTGAACCAACCTGGCCACTTGCAAGATGAGGAATCAACATAGTTAGAAAATTACCTTCAGCTCAAGGCAATTACCAATACGCAATAGTTGCAGCTGAATATTTCATCAAGTGAATCGAGGCAAAGCCAATCACCAACATGTCATCTCACACAATGAAAAAATTCCTATGGCAAAACATCATATGCAGATTTGGAGTCCCAAGACACATCACAGTAGATAATGGAACGCAATTTGACAGCGAAGACTTCAGAGAATACTACCACTCAATGGGAATCAAACTCTGTTTCACATCCGTAAGGCACCCATAATCCAACGGAGCTGTAGAGAGAGCAAATGGGATAATTTGCACAGGAATATCAAAATGCTTAACAGATCTAAAAAAGAGAAAATGGGTAGATGAATTACCAAGAGTCATCTGATCTCATAACACATCGAAGCCAAGGCCAACAGACTTTTCTCCATTCAAGTTACTATACGGAGATAAAGCAATGACCCCCGAAGAAATAAAGTATGAGGGACCAAGAATAAACATTCAAATGATCACAGAAGAGGATCAAGAAACAAGCAAAGATTTACTCGAAGAAGAAAGAAATAAAACACTTGAGAATATCAAAAAGTACCAACTTGAAACTCAGAAGTGGTACAACAAAAAAGTCAATCCAAGAGAGTTAGCACAAGAAGATTTTGTCCTCAAAAGAAAAAAGATAAAGACACAGTGGGAAATTCCAACAAAAGTGGGAAGGGTCTTTCATCATCACTAGAACAAAGAAAGAAGGTGTGTATCATCTAGCAAATCTGAAAGGTGAAGAACTCAGTCACATTTAGAATATAGAAGCACTTCACAAATACTACCCATAGCCAAACTAGAAGAGTAGTTTTATTTTCTGTAAAGTAGAAGTATAAGTTCCTTTCCAAGCAAATTTACAACGTAATCAAGCTGCACTATTTTTTCACTCAGGGGAAACCCTCTGCAGGGTGAGTGATTTTTTAACGAGGCAGTCTCTTTGTAAATCTCATGAAATATAAATAAGAAAATAGTTTTTCTAAAGATATGTCTCTACATTGTACAACTAAAAGTACAAAATGCCGAAAAGTATATTCAACTTATACTCCCATATCGGCACAAATTTTGCAAAACTAAGTTAGCATCAATATTTTATTAAATCTAAAAAATGTTAACTTATCCAACTCAAATAAGTCCAATACAAGGACTTCATTTCACTAAGGTGAAAATGTTTTCAACTTCTAAGGAAGCGTACGCGTCCACTTCGCACGAAAAAGAAGGGACGGCGTTTCAAAATTTACTAAGGCAAATTTTTTGACTTCATTTCACTAAGGTGAAAATGTTTTTAACTTCTAAGGAAGCGTACGCGTCCACTTCGCATAAAAAAAGGGACGGCGTTTCAAAATTTGCTAAGGTAAATTTTTCGACTTTATTTCAATAAGATAAAAATATTTTCAGCTTCTAAGGAAGCGTACGCATCCACTTCGCATGAAAAAGAAGGGATGGCGTTTCAAAATTTGCTAAGAAAAATTTTGAGACTTCATTTCACTAAGGTGAAAATGTTTTCAGCTTCTAAGGAAGCGTACGCGTCCACTTCGCACGAAAAAGAAGGGATGGCGTTTCAAAATTTGCTAAGGCAAATTTTTCGACTTCATTTCACTAAGGTGAAAATATTTTCAGCTTCTAAGGAAGTGTACGCGTCCACTTCACACGAAAAAGAAGGGACGATGTTTCAAAATTTACTAAGGTAAATTTTTTGACTTCATTTCACTAAGGTGAAAATGTTTTTCAGCTTCTAAGGAAGCGTACACCTCCACTTCGCACGAAAAAGAAGGGATGGTGTTTCAAAATTTGCTAAGGTAAATTTTTCGACTTTATTTCACTAAGGTAAAAATATTTTTAACTTCTAAGGAAGTGTACGCGTCCACTTCGCACGAAAAAGAAGACACGGCATTTCAAAATTTGCTAAGACAAATTTTTTGACTATATTTCACTAAGGTGAAAATGTTTTCAGCTTCTAAGGAAGCGTACGCATCCACTTCGCACTAAAAAGAAGAGACGGCGTTTTAAAATTTGCTAAGGTATATTTTTTGACTTTATTTCTCTAAGGTGAAAATGTTTTTAGCTTATAAGGAAGCGTACACGTCCACTTCGCATGAAAAAAAGAGACGGCGTTTTAAAATTTGCTAAGGCACTTTTTTGACTTCATTTCACTAAGGTGAAAATATTTTCAGCTTCTAAGGAAGCGTACGCGTCCACTTCGCACGAAAAAGAAGGGACGGCATTTCAAAATTTGCTAAGACAAATTTTTTGACTTCATTTTACTAAGATAAAAATGTTTTTAGCTTCTAAGGAAGCGTACGCGTCCACTTAGCACGAAAAAGAAGGGACGACGTTTCAAAATTTGCTAAGGCAAATTTTTTGACTTTATTTCACTAAAGTGAAAATTTTTCAGCTTCTAAGGAAGCGTACGCGTCCACTTCGCACGAAAAAGAAGGGACGATGTTTTAAAATTTGCTAAGACAAATTTTTTGACTTTATTTCATTAAGGTGAAAGTGTTTCAAGCTTCTAAGCGAAGCGCATGCGTCCACTTCTCACGAAAAGGAAGAGACGGCGTTTTGAAATTCGCTAAGTAAAATTTTTTGAACTTATTCCACGAAGAAGAAAGCATTTTCAGTCTCTAAGCAAAGTATACGCGTCTGCTTCGAACGAAAAGAAGGAACATCATTTCAAAATTTATTAAATTCATCAAATCGGTCTCGTCAGAGCAAAAACATTACCAGTCTTTAAGCGAAGCACAGACAATCACCTCAAACAAAAAGCAGGATCTTAAAAAAAAGACGATAAAATTCAGATCGATTATACAATACTCATCTATAAGCGAAGGTAAACTCGCATACTTCACAGTACTACAAGATGTCTTGCAATACAACTTACCCAATTAAAATATGTATTTACAAAATTAGTCACTTGAGAACTAACTACTTCGGCAGCATCATCAAGTATGTCACTCACGACTTCATTAATAATATCGTCCACTTCACGGCGTAAATAATCTTCACAAATATTTGCTGGCGAAGTACTTGACCCAGATGACTACAAGAAAAAGAGGTTAGAAAACAAAATCCAACCATAGACAAAAAAATAAACTTTACATAACAAATTTTACCTGTGCAAAATTCGTGAAATCAAAAACTCGACAGTTGGGAGGCCTGATACTGCAGTATCGTTTATTCACATCTATAAAAGATTTATAAGACAAAAGCCCCAAAGAAAAAGTTCTAAGTTCAAAATAACGAGAGCAAAAACTTACGGGCAAGAAAATCATTGACATCACAATCATCATACTTCGCATGAAAGTCATAAAATTCGCTAGGCCTAAAAACAAAGTTATCTTTAGACATTAACAGCGGGGTAACGTCTTCGACATCCTGCACAGGCTCAGGATGAGGAACCTGCGCAGGATAGATAAATAGTCAAAACTTCTAAGTATATATATTATAAAGTCAATAACTTAGAACCATTGTATCATGAAACTCTTTCATCTCACAAAAGGAAAAGATAACTAAATCCTAAAGCTGGCCACCACTAACATTGCTAAATCCAGCACCGCCTTGACCTCTAGCATCAACCTCCCTCTTCACAGCTTCCTCTGCCTCCCTCCAGGCAACCTCCGCCTTCTTTGTAATTTGCTAACACAAAAAGAGAGAAATTAGATATAGAACACATTTGAAAACAAAAATAGTTAAGTGCAAAAATTACCCTTTGTAATTTTTCTCTAGCTTTATCAAAGCAATGAGCCCGGCCACCAGACCTCCAATACTGCTCTAGATATTTGTTGCACAACACTTGTGTGGCCTTCGTCACATTGGTTAACTCAATTACAAAAGGAAATTTATAATCACGTCACAAAGCTGCGCAAGCAAAGGATCTTGACTTTACTTCATCAAATGAAACAAAGCACGAACAGAATAATAAACCCCAATGTCAACCATAGTTTCCATGATCTGAGATAAATCTTCATACTGGCGACAAAGCCAACTGAAAAAACTGTCATGATCACCAAGATCCCAACACTTGTCTCCAGGCCTAGCTCCAAACTTGTCATAACATTCAAAACAGAGCTCGCAAATACGGTTGTAATTATCAAAGAAGGATTTATCCTGATCCTTAATCTTTCTTTCAATACGCCTCATGACTTCCTTCAACTTTTCATTATCCTCCATAACCTTCTTGATATCATCCTCTCTTTCTTCAACTCGAGTAAGAGCACTGATAAGTTTGCCCTCCAAAACATTGTGAGCATCTACAATATCAGCTCTTTCTTTTTGTTTTTTGGTAAGTTGCTTCTTCAGATTTTCAATTTCAATTTGATAGTCACGTTAGACCAAATTTTTCTTCTTCTCTTCTAAACCCATTCACAACCCTCTCATCAAGATAGAACCCTTGTACATCATCGACAGACCTGCATCAGCAACTTCAAGCAAAGGCTTTTTTGATAATTCAAGCTCGGCATCCGGAATAGTAAAAGTTTCATCAATGCACTTCGAAAGTTGAATCTCAGAAGTACGAGGCATAACTCAAAGTTTAACAGCTCCAATGCCTATGAACTTGAAATAATCTAAACCCAAACTCCTTTCCTGGAAAAAATCCAAGGAACGTTTTAGGGCGTCAGAAATAGCACCTTCATCAACAGCAGAAACAACAGGAGTAGCAGGATCCTGTTGAACACTTTTCAACTTGCTGAAATCAACATTTTTCTGTGAAGAAGATGGTGCATGAGGAAAAATAGTTTCTACAAAAATATAAAAACTGAAGATCGGCAAAAAGACAACACAGGTCAAACAAAGCAAATACAAAGATGCAGTACTCAACAGTAGAGACACGTTCACCCAAGCTACATTCAACCTTTTTGCCAGTTTCAACATGAATAGTGGAGCTCGACAAGCGCATCAACCGTTTATTATTAGTCTCCTCATCAAAAACCTCGTCATCACTCTCTTCAAGATTAAGAGAATAAACTCTAGAGCCACCAACTTTTTTTGCCACATTCGAGATACCAACTTCACCAACCCCCACTGTTGCAGGGTCCTCAAGTGAAGTAGTCTTTCCAGCATCAACATTCTCATCATGAGACCCAGCGACAGGAGCCTCAGTATCAAGTCTTGGCGATATAGGATCGGCAGCTCTTCGAGAACCCTCAACAAAAGTTTCTTTTCCAGAAGTTTCATTTTCAGAAACCAAACTTTCGATATTAGCAACTACAGCAGAATCCTTGGCAGGCAAATTTTGACCCTGCATACTCTCAGCGGAGTAAACAACGGCGGAGTAAAACCACTGGAAGAAAAAACCATAGTAATTTTTCTCACCTCTTCTTCAACATGTTGAGACTTTGGAAGTATATTCTTCTCCAACAACTTTGGAAGTATCTTCTTCTCCAGAACCACCCAAACCAACAACCAAATTTTCTTCCATATCTAAGCTCCGCTCCAGCACAGCGTCAAGCTCTTCAGCATCAAGTAAGACAGAAGGACTTTGATTCTTCTTCATTTCTTGGCAACAGCCTTGCTAAGACCAGCCTTTCGCTTAGTTCCCTTAGCTTGAACAGCAGTCTCCTTCTCCTTTTTCTTACTTTGCTTCTTATCATGGGCATAAGCAGGAGGAGGTCTTTCGCCATACTCAACATTAGCAACCTCAAAAACTCTATTCAAACGCACATAAGTAGGACCAAGAATCTTATCAATGTTATTTTTCTCACTCAAAACATACTTCTCAAGCAAATCTTCAGCACGGCTCTCCACAGACTTCACGAAGTCTTCGTCTGTTGTAAACGTCCTAGGACGATGAAAGTCGTTATCCGGGTATTTGTAATTCACCCCTCGAACATTTTTAGCATAAAAACGTTGAAAAGACTAACCTTTCTTCAACGGCCAAATTCTGACAGCTGCATACTCTTCAACGAGATCTCTAGCACATTGTAGCGAAGCTGTGCACTTGTATGCCTTCACAGCAGTCTTCGAGATCATGGAAGTAGAAAAAGATGGAGATAATTAAACTCCTCAATCTCCATTCTAGCAGCCATCGGATATTTCTTCACTATTTTCTTCGTCTCTGGGTCCCTTTCTTCAACCATAGGCAACCTTATGATAGAACCAATATCTTGAACAATCTCTAACACCCCACTTATTCTTCGTTGTCGGAGAAACTTGAACGACATTACGAGCCGTTTTAAAGCTAGAACAAGCAAAATACTTGGTAACCACCCGACCATCAAGTATAAACTCTTTGAATTGAGTATGCATCTCAAACAACTCACAAAAAGTGGCAATATCAGCATTAGCTTCTTGGGACTTCACAGCCCAAACAAACTGAGCCAACCTAACCACTCCGTTAGGCGTTAAATGATGCGTCTGAATGTTGAAGGCCTTTAGCACATCTTCAAAAAAATCTTGACGAGGGAAGCGAAGACCAGCAGTAAATAAATCCTTATAAACAGTACATTCATTCGGATACGGCTTCGGATTGGTCTCCGTAGGATCAGGCACCCTCACTTGACTGCGCTCAACAAACTTCAGTCGAACCATCTCGTCAAGATGACTTTTTTCGAACAAAGTCCTTCCAAAAGTCAAAGTAAAACCTTCCTCATCCTTCACCAAATCTTCAACAGACGCATCAACCTCATCAAGATTCTCCTCGTCAGAATCCATCTAAGAATTGTCCTCTTCGTCTTTAGAGCTTTCTTGGGACTGAATTTGATCTTGTAAATCTCGCGAAGACATCTGCAAAAAATCAAGATCAAAACAATACCCGATGAAATTAAAAGACACAAAAACTTGAAGGAACAAACCTAGTCAAAGTTCTCAGACACACTTCGTTCAAGAATTCGAAACAAGACAAGCACAAAAGCAACAGATGTCAAGAAAAACTATCTCAAACTTTCTAGCTCAAGAAAAATTTTGGCAGAGCTTCCCTTCCTTTGAAAACGACGGCTCCAGAGGGGTGGCATCGCTATGCAAAGTTTTATAAAAACTTCGCGGAATTCAGACCTTTGGAGTAGGCCTTCGTCCGCGAGGGGCTGCTGTTGAGGAACAACTTTGACATATAAACTTCTATCACAAACCTTGGAGTCAAGAACAAACTCTTCGTTATAAATATTTGAGATAACTCAATATTCGGCGAAGATGACGTGGACACTTCGCTGTGACTATTTTAAACTTCGCACATATGTTTTCACATGTTTCAGGTTATCTGGTGAAGATGACTTCGCTAAACTCCTGTCGACCAGCGAAGCTGACATAGCGGCTTCGCATGAAGGATCAACGAGGTTGTCAGCTAAGTCGGGAAATCATGACCAAGTCCAAAGTTGCTTAAGGAGACAAAAAGAAAGGGACGAAGTGCGTTTCACCACTTCGCCGATGTGCTTTCTAGCTAAATGAATAGGAGATGCCATGACTAGTTTTGTAAGATTTCTTAAATAGCGAAGATAGGAAGTCTATAAATATTCTCTGGGTGTAAACTTTTAGAACAAAATAAAATATAATTACGCTCTGCATATTATTTTTATCGCTTATTGTATGATCTTATCATCCCAACAATACGTGTCCAATATCGATCTGGCTAGAACGCCGAGGAAATATCGCCCGGCCGCTACGCCAACTTGGCTGGCGCCTGGCGACACCAGCAGCCAGTGATCCCCTCCGCTCCGCTTTTGCCGCGCGTCAAAATCCGTTGGGCACGTCCAGCGTGACGCCCGCGTGTGCAGCCTCTGGCCTGCGCAATCTGCCATGTGAAGCCCTGAGGCGCGACAGTGGCGCTTCGACGATGGAAAGCGGCGACTGCGACGGCCGGCCGGCTGCGTTCCTCGTCCCCATGAGGCGACAGGTGAAAGTGAATTGAAGGGTGGTGTGGTAGCGCCGTCGTCTCCCCAAGTTGAGCGACTTACTCGGACAGCCAGGCCATCAGGCGTCCGACCACACGGTTACACGGCTGGATCTGAATCCTCGCCGAGTGACCTGCGACTGTAACCGCTATCAACGATGAACTTGGTGGTAAGTGGATTAGTGACAGGCAGGCTGCTGAAAGATGTGGCGCGTAATTGCACAGTGAGCAAAATCTGGAAAGATGACGGGGTTACTGATCATGGATGGCACGTCACGACAGTTGATATGGCCCTGCACGGCCAATCTGTCAGTGTCCAGTCCTACTACTACTAGCAGCCAAGTAGTGAAGCAGATCACCTCTGCCTGATTTGATAAGTAGTCCTACAAAAATGGGAATACGTACTCCGTAGGCAACTCTGATTTCAAGTCTCTGGCCGTCCTCCTGGTTCCTTGATTTTAGGAACAATTTTTTCGGGAAGAAGATTACCAGGTCAAATGCTGTGAAGGGTGAGCTGCTAGATGACAAGAGGAACAGGTGAATAAGTTGCATCCACCTTTTTTAGAGATGCAGTGATTGTGCATCACCAGCTCTAGGAATCACAAGGAAGATATTCGTGCAGCTCCGACCCATTATTAGGCTATAGAAGATTCAGTTTTGATTCCGCATACTGGCAATGTATATTTACAACATTCATGTCACATCAAAATGAACTCAAACGTCACAGATTCTCAATAATATAACATGATGACCTAGTACCTGAAACGTACGTAAACTTTTTCGTCTGCAAAGGAATTATATTGGGAGATCAAACATCATGATACGTGACAATGCTGCGGGTGACATGGTTAATTGATTACACTTTGCTTTCTATAGTCATGTCAAATGTTCTATTCACCGTAGAATTTGAATAACCACTTCTACTGATTCACGTGCCCCGTGGCTACTGTTTTGACCTCTTTGATCTCTACGAGCAGGTAGGAACCTCTGAGGTGCTGGGTTATCAGAATTCTCTGGATCGACCGGGAGTTGCTGGATGCTACGTTCCGATGGCACGGCAGCGTGCAGCTCTTTCAGTGAGACCCGGCATATTGGGCAAGTTGTCTGCTTTTGCAACCATAAATCTAAGCAGGCAAGGTGAAAGCTGTGGCGGCATGTTGGTATGATTTGTAGAATCTCTTTCTCCCTGTACTCGCCTAAACATATTGAGCACCTGTTAAAACAAACAAACATTAAATTGTGTATACCTGTCTTAAACTAATAATTTATACAGCATTGCAGGCACCATAGGCATCACAGCAACTAAGGTTAGTCAATGCTAAAAACCACAGGTAGTTTCTATGATTATCGAATCATGTAAACATTACGCATAGAAATCACAATTCCAATTAATAGTTTCTTCACACTTTTTTTTTGTTCAAACACATGTATTCTGTCTCCATTATCTACCTATCACATATCTTAATATCTTGGTTCCCGTATAGATAAGTTTCTTATGTAAGAGAATTTTCTCCTCTCCCTCTTCTTTAATTACAATGCTACATCATCATCTTGCTTAGTTGGTACCTAATTAATGAATATAGAACAACCCTTTCCTAGGTTGGGAGTGCCCTAAGGCTGAACAGTGCGGCAGTGCCCAAGATTTGCTTATTATTACTCTACTTGATAGTTGATAGACGGTACAACAACTTGCACCCATTAATTAATAATCCAATAAATAAGAAACACAAGTTTGCACATTTGATCCAAACTTATATGGATTTTAAATTGAATCGGCTGCAAGTATGCACCAATCCCAATTCCCAAATGAACTGCTAATTCTTGTCAGCTTCTGAATCTGCACATTGTTGTGTTTCCAAACCAATATATGGCTCAAGAAGTCAAGAAATGCAGAAGCTGAGCCATTCAACTCAAATTTACGTGATAAAGCAAAATATGGCTGATATTATCTTCTAATTATCTCCAATAAATGCGTGCCCACAGCCCACGCATGGGGGTTTCTTATGTTTCTATGTTTTGTCAAATGGAACTTTAAAAAAAGCTTCAAATGATTAGGCGATATAGAAACAAACTGTTAAATTAAAAACAGGGATAGGGTCTAAGAAAAGGAACAAAAAAGCTTATATGTACATAAGAGCTGCAACTATATGCCTTGTATTGACAGCTCAAGGATCAAGCAATAAGGGACAGGTCTTATATGTACATAAGAGTTGCAACTGTATGCCTTGTATTGACAGCTCAAGGATCATGGGTCTAGAGCTACTCCTGGTAGGTTATAGCATCAATCGCAAGTGACAGACTACTTAGCTCAGTCTTCACATTTCAAGTGAATCAGAAAATTCAGTCATGACAATTTTGAAAGTGTTCCATTGACAATGGGAGCCCATTTATATTGAAGCACAACAATAACAACTAACAATTTAGCTCATATGAAGGAATTAGCACTTACTGGACATCGTCTTTAGAGCTGAAAGCCTCACAATTATAATTCATAGTAGGAATTGCAGCAATGAC
The DNA here is from genome assembly GCA_023333625.1 of Bothriochloa decipiens. NCBI lineage: Eukaryota > Viridiplantae > Streptophyta > Magnoliopsida > Poales > Poaceae > Bothriochloa > Bothriochloa decipiens. The sequence continues at coordinate 8,193,472 of CM041640.1, read as the reverse complement.
CAAAGGTTCCAATCTAGTACGAGTGTGCTCTGTCTGAACAACGCAAAAGAACATGATTAAATTTCAACTTTTATAATAAAAAACTAGGGTATTTCACCATTCATTATTTCGAACAAAACTATAACAATCTTCAGATAAAACTAGGGTGTTTGCGTATGTGCAACCTGTATGGGGCTCCAATCCCCTTATTTGTTTCATAATATAATGAAACACAGCTCTCCTGTGTGTTCAAAAAATGGATAACATCAACAAGAATAACAACATGATCAGCAATTCATAAATTACTGTCTCGTTGTAGTAACAATACCAGCGAAGAAAAACTGCTAGTTTAACTATTGCTGTCATGGCCCAGGACTGACTGGGCTAAGGTAGTGCCACCCCTGCATCATCTTCAAGTCCATAATAATGAGGAAGGATCATGATTCGTGAATCTAGTTGGTCAGGAAGTTTATCTCTTGTAGTAGGAAATGATCCCCCAAAATAGGGAAGGCCAGGATAGGTTAGTTAGCAGTAAAGTAGATCCTTCTCTATACAAAGCGTCCCCCTGTACCCTTCCAAACTTACAAGCAGGAAGTTGATCAGGGGCTTAGCCTGTCTCTATGCCCCTGGCTTGGTACCGGCCCTTGTGGCCACTACTCCCTTCACGCTACAGTAACCCTAGGACGCCTGCCACCTCTTGACCACCGCCTCTCTCTTCTTAATTCTCCCTCAAATGTCCTTTTCAGTCTCTGGTAATTTATACAAATAACATATACAGACACACAAAACCAACCACTTTCCAGATACAAAGAAACTATTTAAGAGAGATGCTTTGTGAAATTTATAGAAAACTAACTCTGTGAGAACTATACTTTTGCTTGATTGGCGTATTCATTTTCTTAGATTTAGTACATGTATGAAAAAAAGGAATGCACAATGTGCCATAAAAAACAAAGTTTGCTCGAAAGAGAGTGATTCACATACTTGTAATCGACCTAATATAAGTGACAATGAATTGGAATGGATCATTGAAAAAGAGTGATGAGTGAGGCGATGCTAGTTGGTGACATGAAAAATATATAATAGCATAGAAAGAATGTAGCCTAAAACTTGATCTTCTTTTTTCAGCTGGTCCTGTACAGATACTGTCAACTTATTGATTGTAATGGTTGTTCATAGATGCATAGGGAAACTCGAAATAGAACAGAGATGCTACTTAAAAGATCAAGGCTGAAGACAAAACAAATGAATCCAGATATATCAAACTTGCACTCGTAATTACCAGGTCAAGGATAAAAACAATCATGGGGACAATTGAAGATATGAAATTTCAGCAACTGCCAACAAGGGCCTCCGAGATTAGGACTTCAAATTTCACAATAGTCACATACGGATAGAATAATAATACGAGAGCAAAGTTAGTAGCATGTTATTTTAAGGGTCACCAAAATTTCACAAAGAATAAAGAATCTAGAAACAACTCTAAAGCCACTTTGCCTGCATCACACCCACTGGGAAAGCAGGCTGCCACTTCTGTCCCTATTTAATTCCCCCATTTGATTCGGGGCGCACTAAGGCTATACATAGCAATTCCCCCCATCAGTACAGGAAATGCTCATGTAGTCTTCCGTTTTCGATTTTTATAGCAGTCAGAACATGTAACCAAGCAGGGGGACACTTCAGTGTCCATGCCTTTACTGAGAGTCTGAGACACGAGAAAATTCCCCTTCGTGGGAAGGACCGTGGACTAGAGTCACAGCAGCAGCACAGTAAACAGTCAACAGGGAAGAGGGGCCGAGGCATTACACGCACCGGGCGATCGAGTCCCGCGGCGAGGTCCGGCGACGGCGGCGCACGGGTGTCACCGCGTCGCTCGCGGCAGCAGATGAACCTCGCACAGACGAACGCGGCGAAGGCTGCGGTCATGCCGAAGCCGAGCGCCGCGCTGACTAGGTTTAGCCCCGACCCAAACATGCCCGCCGCTGATGCGCTTCGCCCCGAGTTTGTCCCCACCACCCACCTCCCCCTCCGCCTCCGCCCCCGTCCTCACACGGTCACACCGACACCACCACCTACCAGTCGCTGAGAGGCGAGAGAGGTGGGCCTACCGCTTGAACAGGCGGCTGCCGCTGCGGCGGATAGACAGGAGAGCGGTGAGGTCGCGGCCCGGGGTGCCCATTTGGTGGGGGCGCGAGCGCGATGCGGAGCTAGCCGGTTGAGGCCAACTGGGTGTAGGAAGGGGCGACCGGTGCGGCAGCGGCCGGCGGCGAGGTGCGGAAGAAGGGGGTGGACGGGCGCTGGCCGATGGAGGCTGGAAGGGGCGGCTGCTGCTGTCTGTGACTGGTGACCTGCCAGCGACGGAGGGAAGTTCTCCGAGTCAAGGCGAGGGCGAAGGGCCGAAGGCGACGGGCGTGGAACGCCTCTGCGGTTGGGTTCGGGCAGGTGCCGTGCCAGAGAAGGTTTTCCGCCTGGATAAAACGATTTTCCGGCGGCTATGTCAGTCGGGTGTCGTCGTCTGTCACGTGTCACGTCACACGTGTAACGTGTTTTTTTAGTAACGTTTTTTTTTTTAGAAATTGTTCCAGACGATACGTTCACCGCTGCGTTGCGTCACAGAATTCCCATTCCGGCCCATAACACACGACAGGAGGGCCGGCCGACGGAGAGCCCAGCCTCTCCTTTGGTTGCATGATGCTATAAAAATCACGCGGACGCCCATCTATGTGCTCAATCCGTTTTTGCTTTTAGCCCATATATAAAAGTCGGCCTAGGTGTGTTTCTTTCTCTAGAGTCCACGTTTGGCCCATATAGCCAAGTTGGTTGTCCATGCCAATATTTTCAGTTACATGTTTGTGTTTTTATTCCACTATAGAAAAATCATGTTTTTATTTTTTTAATAATACTCTTTTTCTTTTTAATTCTGAATTGTTTTGGATTCTTAGATATATTTATTTTTCTACACATCTAGATATAAAGTACGACTAGATATTTAGTTATATATCTAAATAAACACATAATATGTTATAATTTAAAATAGAGAGAGTAGTATGGTAGAACTTTGCAGTGTTTAGCATGGATGACATATCCAAACTCTTTGGACACAAGTGAGGGCAAGGCTGACTACTCGAAGTCCTACACCTTTACATATAGGATATTTTCACGGCTTAGAGAGCAAGACATAATTATTTACTATACTCGATCTATCATCATTTTTATGTGTAAACTAATCAATATAGATCTCTAACCTTAATTACTCCCTTATTAGACTTCAAGAAGTGGTAGGAAACCCTTAATCGATACCAATTTGCACCACCACATACGACACACAAGAAATACAATTGACATACGCTGGACATTGAGTACCGGGTATACTCTGCCTAAAAACGCATAAACGTCATGTTTTTGTGCTACCATACCGCAGTCATCTCTGGTGTGAAAAATCATTGACAATAAGTTTTTACATTTACATATATGTACACGTGCATAGGCTCTACCCGTAACTTGTGAGGCTCCACTTTGGTTTCTACACTCCTCGTTCCAACTTACAAGATGTTTTGGTTTTGTAAATATATAGTTTTTGCTATGTACTACCTTTTAGATGAAGAGAGAAGTTTATTTCATCAAGCAAATGAAAAATATCCACGTCTCAACGTCGTGAGATGGTTGTGATATACATTATATCTAGATTTATAATAAACCTATATGTCTAAGAAAACGGTCTTTGATGATGTGAGATTTTTTTTTAGTTAGCGCCGTTTGCTCGAAAATTAACTTTGATAGCTGCTGCTGTAGCTATTGCTGCAGACTGCCTTTTACTGCGCTCAGGATTTTCTGCTGCTCCAGCCGCAACTCACAGCAAAGCACAAACCAATAGTACGATACTGCTGCACTTGATCAGCTTGGTCTGAGCCCAAAGGCTGGGAAAGGCCCTGGCTTTACCAACTCTATGCCTATGCCTATGCTACTGTTGGCCGTAAGTTCAGAACGCCACTCACTCACCACGTTTGCGGTTCTGCCTTTTGTCCACTCTGGTCGGAGGTCGTTGCCTACAAACAGATTATTATTGGACGGATGACAGTAGGAAGTACCAGGTCGTATACAATAATAGAGACCGCACATTATCAATGCCACTGACAAGGATCGGCCTCTCAATTGGCCGATACAGTGTCGCCACTCGCCACCATCAGCAGGAACTGACACTGTCGGTTGCCAATCCGAATCGAAATGTGCGCGGCGTGCGGTTGCCAATCATTCGGAAGCTGGCGCCGCTACTAGACTTGCTTCAAAAATCAAATAGTCAACCCGGTTGCTCCAATCATCAGCAGCTGCCATGAGCTCGTCGTTTTATCCGCTTCGTTTTGAGATTCCCTGGTTCCATTCATGCATGCCTGAAGACACGCAGCAGGCCTCAAAATCAGTCCTAGGATGGAGCACTAATACAAGCGATCACGTAGTTTAATTTATCAGCTTATCCGTGTTTACTGAGCTAAAATAATGATTTGATAAAAGAAAAGCTTATCCATGGTGGTAATACATTACGGATTTTAGGCGGCTAACGGTAGCGTGGCTATGCTTATTGTTATATGCATATATATATATATATATATATATCATTAAAGGTGAATATTGAAACTATAAATTGATAATCATACAGTATAAAATAGTGTATACTGTGTAATGGTAGTGGAGTACTACTGCTATCAGCTATTGTGGTGATGGATGAGCTCAGAGGGTTTCTGAGTTCATGTTCTGATACCACATAGTATAAAATAAAGAGGATTTTATTATAAAAGGTACACTATTTAGAGCCAAAAACTCGGGCTCAAAATTTAAATTTAAAATTTATTCACTTCACTATTCAAATTCTGCGGTTATTATTCAAATTCGTGGTACTATTTAAAATACTGGTTACTATTTAAATTCAAGAATATGCACGGGTGCTTACACGTAATGCACACAAATTATTAAATATTAGAGCACACTATGCGGGTGCTATTCGATGCCTGTGCAGGATATTTAAATATTCAATGGGTAACAGTATTCACCACTATTGGGCACTATGTGCTCGAATATAATATTCTGAACGAAAGCGACGCGCGCGATTAATTACTCGTGATGCTGATTATTAGAGTGACGCGTGATTATTCTGATCGCGATTAGCGAATATTCAGTGTATGCGGAATTATATATGCGCGTGATTATCAGGATCTTTTGCAAGGCTGGCGAGACCAAACTATTTCAGCCGGTCGTGTAACTTATGCTTGTGTGTGTCCTACTCGGTACTCACCGTATGCATCACTAGCTCGCTTTTTAGAAGCACAAGTAGCTAATCCTATCCCTCTACGGCCATTTTACATCGTGAAGCAGAACGTTAAGACATCTATCGTCTCCCCAGGCAGTTCCACCCGAAGAGAACACTTCTCTGTGACTCAGAGTTCTTTCAGAGTTCTCTAAAAACGCCGCTACCTGGGCTAACACGAGAACAATACAAGAACAATACGCACAGAGGTTTCTCCTATAGGGTCCATAGAATAGACTCAAACCTACTTGGATGGCCATAGGAAAGCAGGGATACTCAAAGCTCAAGTTACTCCATTAAAACAAACAAGCTTACATACGGCTTTCCCTTTCGGGAAGCCCCAAGCACTAGTACAAACCTTGGTTTACCTTTACAAGCAAGGGAAGTCTGCGACCTTCCTTATTCTCTAATTTACAAGGGTGGTGGAGCAATATAGTGGTAGTGGGGTACTACTGCTATCAGCTATTGTGGTGGTGGATGAGCTCAGAGGGTTTCTGAGTTCATGTTCTGAGTTGTTATGCTGCGAATGTTCTCTGGTGTCGTTCTGATTCGCCTCTCTTCGTCGATTTTTCGAATGCTGGCGCTCAACTCCTCGTTTTATAGAACGAGGGGAGCCTCCTCAGACGTCAGAGGTCTTCAGCCTTCTGGAGGGGTATGAGTCATCGTCCTTCATTCTTATCAGAAGACTGACAGAGCGTCCTTCGTGATTATCCTCTGCACAGCCCGAACGATTAATGTTGCAAAACATTGATCAATTCTGACAAATGTGTATGATATTCTTCCCCGGGCCAAATTGTTGATAACACCTTATCAACATAGGGAACATATATATTTGCTGATATGAATCCTAAATTGCTTTGACTTTTCTTATTTAGTCACTATCTTCTTCAATATCTGAATCATCAGGCTGAGATATTTCATAATGCGACATTAAATCTCTGTATTGCTTTCTCAGCTCACATTCTTCACCATAATCAGGCTTAATCAATCTTCCAATTCCTCGTCGTATTATGCTATACCTAGTATAGTGCTTTCGTAAGAACACCTTTATTATTTTATTTTGATATACCATATGATAATTTGAATTAAACATAATATTTCTTTCTAATTCTTTTGCTTCACTGAATATTCTCCAATTATCATGGTTTGTCTTTTTAGCAAATAACTCTTCATATTTCTCCTTAATTCTCCATACTCTGGGGAGTCTATATTGACCTTTTAATATATATATATATATCATGAGTAGCTGGCCTTATTGGTTTAGTAAATCTTGGTGGATTGGAACAGAATTTAATCTTATATTTACCTTAGATACAGGCTAGCTTCTTGCATGCTTCTATTATAGCCTTTCCAAGACCAGCTTTAAGAATTTCTTCAAGTGTACCATATATATCATGGATTAGCCCATGATCTATAATGGTTTGCAAAGTTATATCATCATCAGCCTTTCTTTGTATTTTTCTAAAATATTTCAAATCTATGTCAGCCATAAATATGAGAAATATTTGATGTGGCTTGACAATGGGTATTTCATCAATATGAATTAAGAGAAAGGTATTTGCAGTAACAGTTATTCCTAAATTCCTTTCTTTCCCTTCATATATCTTCATGAAGTAATTTTGTATGTCTTGAAAGGTTTTGTAGTGCCTTTCAGCATATTTTTCTCATATTAAATCTCTAATTTCTTGTGGAAAATATGACAAGATTAGATCAGTTTTAAAACTTAATCTGGGCACAAGAAACTCTTGTGGAATATTCGTTATATTTTTGCTTTCTTCTTCTTTTAACTTTTCTACTTCTGCCAACTTATTATCCTCGTAACTTGTATTCACTATTGTTTTATTTTCTTTTTCTTTTTGTTCTAGACATAGCACACATGCTTGCCCTTGGTATATACTACATATTGCTCTTTCTTCTGGATCTTGATAATATATGCAGAATACACACCTTATATTCATTCCTGCAAAAATAGATGAAAGTAAGCATATCTCAGTTATAGTATTATCTTTTTCTTTTATAAGATCCATCATTTCTATCTTTAAACCAGATAACTCATCGATTAAATCTAATTCTTCATCGCTTGAATCTTTTTCTTCATCATATTCAATCTCATCTGTCTCTATAGTTGAATATATTGATTCATCATCCATAATATCATCGTCACGTACTAAAATGTTTTTATTTACATTATCTATTATAAAAACCTTTTCTTGTTCTTCTTGTTTATTAGAGTACCTCTTCTTATTTCTATTAGGACAAGTTCTACTTAAGTGATCTGGTGAATCACAAATAAAACATCTACAAGTACTATCCTAATTCCTTTTAGGATTATATATATATATATATATATATATATATATATATATATATAAAACCTTATCTCTACGCACACACAGGTCTAACCTTTGTTGTTGTACATTTTTTGGGGTCCTAGGGCCTGATTATATTCGGCGGCCCAACAGCGAACGTGCGCCATCAGAATGGATGAGGAATCGGGAGAAACAAATGCTATCTCACCGCGCTCTTCTCCTGTGCTGTGCCACACACCCGAGCGACGACCCGAGATCGTTGACAGCTGACAAGTCTGGAAAACACGGCGGATTCATTCGAAATGTAGCGTACGTGCGCGTGCGTACGTACGTTCCGCTGAAACCTAGGCGTAGACAATTGACCCCACATGCCAAGTGCCCAATCGTTTTGTGTGTCTCACGATTGATTGTTTTGTGTCTATAGATAGATAGGCCGGTCCTGGTCCATACTTGGGATGGACGACGATCGTGCATGTTGCATGTGGCGATCGCCGACACGATTAAAAGTTTTGGTTTTACTTTTCCGGACGGACGATCGTAGAAGCAGCACGCTGTGCAGCAGATGAAGACCGGAGAAATAAACTGGAGAACGAAGGGCGTGCGTGTGCGTGCATCAATGCATGCTCGCCGATGGCGCTGAATGTTTCTTCAGAAGGAACCAATTCACCGGTCCAGCTTCGCCGCACCAACCACGACCGCGCCGCGGCCCGGCCGCCCGTTTCAATGACCGCGCATACGTCTGCCGTGCCGGCCGCGCGCGCGCCTACCCCCGGGCGGGCCGGGCCGGCTGGCAGGACGTACCAACCACGGCCGGCTGATGCGAACTTTCCTGCTGTCACGGCTGAGATGGTGGGGGCGGCGCCGGGCCACCGGTGCAACACGCCGCGCGAGCGCGGCCGCCCCAGAGCCATCCACTTCGCTTCTCCGCTGGCAGTGTCGAGACGTGACGCGGACACCGCACACCACGGCCGCCTTTTGCCGGACCGCGTGGCGCCCGCCCACCCCCACCACTCGCGCGAGGGATCGGATTCGCCCGTGCTCCCCTCCACTAGACACGCTCCCCAGGTCACGATCAGCCCCAGCCCCAGCCCCGCCCGCCCCCGCGCCGGGTCAGGCAGGCTGGCGGCGTGCGCGATTTCCCTTTCGCCTCTCTGCACTGTTCAACGGGGAAACCAGGCCAGCCAGCCGACGCGTGACTGCCGCGCCCGCGAGCGACAAGGAGGTAGGCACGTAACTGGAACGTACCGGGGGCGAGCGAGGAGAGTAGAGTATGTGCTTCGCCGGCGCGGCCGATGAATCGCAGCCAGCGGATTGTGCCGTCCCCGATTTGAATTGACCACGATAATTAATCGCAGGCCTAGCTCATAGCTCTCGCATGCGTGCGTGCGTCTGCTAGCTCCGTCGTAGTCAGCCGATACGTCTCGGAACCTGAAACCGGTCGCCGGAAGCGAATCCATCTGACTGGCCAGGAACGCTCGCGCATGCGGTCGTTTCACTCCACTACCTAAGGTAGCCGTTCCTTCAAGTGTTCTCGCGATATCATACACCAAACCAAGTGACCCGCGCGCCAGCCGCAAGTATTCACCGGGTCTGGTGGGTGCATGCCGCATGCGTACAACGGATCAGGAGAAGACGGTCAACCACTGCGCTCGGCGTATTACGTCGCTTTTCTTACAAAGTCGGTGGATCGGCCGGTCTCCGTGATCGCGACAGGAAATGCAGCCGGCGCGGCCGGCCGTGGCGGCGCCGGACTTCCGGCCGCTGATCCGTGTGCTGTATATAATAATATAATGGACAAACAAAGAACTATAGAAGCGACGCGGCGGTGGTTGTGAACAGGAACCGCGGCCCGGCCCGGCCCGGCCCGGCCCGCCGGCCGGCAGGGACCAAAAACCTGACGGCATGAAAACTGGAACCGCATACGCGCGTGACTAGTGCCATCACGTATGCTGCTGACCTGGTTGGTCGAACGCGCTCGACGATGGAATCAGCATCGTCGGCGGGCCATTCCGTCATGCACTTAGCTACGTCGCCGGCAAGGCTGCAGGCTTCCAGCCGCATTTTCTTTTCTTCTCTTCCTAAGATATGCATGATTCAGACGGGGATGTGGACACCCGCATGCTGCATCCAGCTGTCTGTCTGCGAGGATAGATAGATATGCATGGACGGACGTCGCGACTCGATCGGAGGTCGACGTGAACTAGAAGCAAAACTAATTTCTTACTGGTATGGACGAAAGCAGTGATTTGTACGTCCATGCCGGCAAGTGGCCTTACAATATTCAACTTTCATCGCGGATAAGATAAGAATTATTGTGAAAGAACGTTGAAAATCCCAATAAATACTGCCCTTGCCGGATATATAGGCGCATCTTATGTAATGCTCTATGGTGTAAATTATACAGTCGAATGATACGGCCTATATATGAGAGTAAATAAACTGCCGTTAGTTCGGAACATAAGTGCAAATTTCTGAAATTCACCTTCACAAAACTAGTGTATGATTTTTTTTAAAAAAAAAGAAAATTACCAGCAATTCTCAAAATTCACAGGTACATTGCCTAAATAACGCCATCAAATTCTGAAAAATTTCTAGAAATAAACGTGAGCACACTGTACGTACCTTAAAGAACGGTAGATTGAATTATAAAAGCCACAGCAGCTGCAGCTTTTATCGGAAGGATGCTCGTCTAAAACATAGTGCCTTACCACTGCATATACTGCCCATATTTTTTTTTGCGATAACTTACAACATCTTCTTATAAAGTCTCTGCATACGACATTGTCATGCTTATATTTTTCTGAAATTTGGTAGCACTTTCTTTCATCAGTATGTGACCTGGCGAAGTTTATAGAGACAACTGTGCGCATTTACCAATGGCTATGTATGTACCATGGTCAAACAAAAAGAAAAAGAAAGAAAACTTGACCTTCTTTTTTAGATAAAGAAACCCTTGAACAGTCCAAGCACTATTAACAGTCGACTAGAAGTTGACAAAACACTGTAAGGTCCAAAGAGTAATCAATCCTGGCGTTTGACATATATCAGCCGGGGCCAATCGGATGATGCAGCGTGCATGCATATCCAGTGATGGCCAACAGGCACGGAGCTATCTCTAGCTGTGATGAATGGACCTAGAAAGAGGAGCACGTTGCTAGTTTGCTGGAGACTCTCAGACACCTCTAGGCCTCGCCCGCTAGCGAGGGGACATGAATGAGCTTGACAATCCAATTGGGAACAGGCATTGACTTGATGGAATTAACAGAACGTGAGCCGCCGTTCATTTCAATTCTCAGATTGATGAGGCGTTGACTGGAGAACGGGGAGATGATTCGTTATTCCACGCCAGACGTGGCCGATCGATTGGGCAGACGATCGTGTTATCAGTTACGGCACGCACAATCGGCGCACAACTTTCCAGACGCAGGTGCATTGCATCGTGCGTCTCTGGAGTTTTTTTTTTTTTTTTTGAATTCGTACCACTCACGAGAGCAGCAGCAGTTGATATTCGTCACTCTTTGTAGTTATGCTTCAACTGATAAATTTGTTAGTGGTTTGTACGGTACAGAGTACATAGTAGTATTATAATCCATATATATAATACCATAATCAACCGCTAGTGCTGGCTTTTGGGGCATCGAAAAAGTGTCCATCTTCTCGGGGCTCCAAGGAGCAGTGGAGTTGAGCGTGCGGGTCCTTTTTTATGCGGACTGCCTGCCGGTGGCGGTGCCACGCCGACGCCGACGCCGATGGCATCCGCCGCACACGCGAGCTGAGCCGAGCACCGTCTGCTGTCTGCTCTTCCGGTTCCGGGCGGGGCCGACCACGCGCGGTACTACATGTGGTGATGTGGATCCACATGGACCCTGCACGTCCTCTGCCCCTGCCGGCCTGGATGCCGGGCGCTGGCGAGCACAGGAGGAATCTTCCTTCCTTCCTACGGCCTGTGTGTGACAACGTGAGCCGTGAGGTCGATTGGTTTTTGCGTTCACGCAATTCATCCGAGTGGCCTGGTGTGAAATTACCGTGCGGTGAAAATACAAATTCGTGCTAGAGCGTGTGCGTGTTGGCAGGATCCCTATCGCCAGACCTCTCGCGGAAACAGAGCTTGACTCTTCTACGTTAGGCTTGCACACGTGTCGTCTTTACTAGTCAGCAAGGCTTCCGGTCTCTTTATTATGCAGATCACGTGCACAATTCAGGTTACCTGACCACTTTCGCCGCTTTGCACGAGAGGGAGGGACGAAGGAAGTGCCGTCGTTTTGACGGCCGACACGGCGGCTGCGCGGCGCGAGACTGCATGGCCCGCTAGCGCGCACTAGCAGCGTGGTTTGGCGATTGACACCGCCACGCGACTTGGACCCGGTGTTGTGTGCGTGCTACACTACACTACTCCTGCGGCGCTTGCCTGCCGCGCCGGTGACCAGGTCGTCACGCGGCTCGCCTCACTGGACCACGAGACACTGACCCGGAACCGGAGGCCGGAGCAGGCTACGGCGAAAGCCGTGAACAGTTTGTGTTTTGTTCCCCACCTCGGCACCTCACCAATTCACCATGGGAAAATGCTCTCTTTGTTTTTTTTTTTTCATTTTCAAATAAAAAAAGAAACAGAGCGGCCGGTGAAAGTAAAAAAAAAATCTCTGTGATAATAATCAGCAAAATCTTTACATGCTAATTACCAAATGTGGTGAACAAAACTGTCAGCCTCTGATTCCTCCTCCCCCCCGCCACAGAAAATGGGCGAAATAGAAAAGGGGGAAAAGAGTAGTAGATTAGAGAAGCGCGCGCGCACACACATGCGGCTGGCCCGGCGCTGTAGCTATCAACACCGATCAGAGTGAGGAGCATTGGGTTGCTCGATGTCCGTGTTGCCAAGCAACAGGCGCGACTTCTCGTCTCCGCCAGCCTTGTCGTCGCTGTCCGGGGTGGCTCCGCCGGTGAGCTGCCTCGAGCGCTTGGCCTCGCACGCCCAGTCCGTGCGGCCGATGACCAGCAGCATGCGCACCATGCAGGTGGCCTGCGCCGCCAGGAGCCCGAACCAGAGGCCCTTGAAGTCGTAATGGAGCCAGAAGGCGAGGACGAGCGCCACGGGCGTGCCCACGAGGTAGAAGGACCGGAGGTTGATGTTGGCGGCGTCCTTGGGCCTAGCGCTGCCGCGGAGCACGCCGCAGCCGGTCGTCTGCGGGCAGTTGCCGAGCTCGCACAGGCCCAGGATGGGCAGCACCGACGCGGTGAGCGCGATGATCGCCGGGTCGGCCGTGAACATGCTCGCCCACACGTTCCGCACCGCGAACGCGAACGCGGAGGCCAGGCCGCCGAAGGCGAAGCCCAGCATGAGCCCCACCGCGGCGGCGCGGCTCGCCTCGTCGGGGCGGTTCGCGCCCAGCTCGTTGCTGACGCGGGTGGACACGCCGAAGCTGAGGGAGGAGGGGAAGATGTAGATGAGCGACGTGGTCTGGATCAGGATGCCCATGGACGCCACCGTCGCCTGCGGGTTCAGCAGCAGGCCGCACAGCAGGATCATGATCTCGTACCACCACCACTCCAGGCAGACGCTCACGCAGCTCGGCAGCGCCAGGCTCACGAGCTCGCCCCAGCCGCGGAAGCTCTCGCGGGAGAGCGCGAAGCCGCCGGTGCGCCTGTGGACGCCCTTGAACAGGATGTAGGCGAGGAGGAAGAGGAGGAGGTTCAGGTTGGCCAGCACGGAGGCGAATGCCACCCCCCTGATGCCGAGGCCGAGCACGGTGACGAGGACGTAGTTGATGGGGAGGTGGATGGCAATGGCGAGCGCGGCGCAGACCGTGAGCGGCAGGTTGATGGACTGCGCCCGGAGGTATATCCGCACGGGGTGGATGAACGCCTGGAGGACCAGGTCCGGGAGCGACGCCAGAATGTAGGTCTCGGCGACCGCCGCGATGCCCGTGTCCTGGCCGCAGAGGAGGAGGAGAGGCCGCATGTGCATCCACAGCCCGCCGATGGGGACGGCCGCCGCGATGAGCAGCAGCACCGTCCTCTGCATGGTGATTCCGAGCAACGAGAAGTTGCCCGCGCCGAATGCCTGCCCGCAGATGGGCTCCATGCCCATGGCGAGGCCGGAGAGCACGGAGTAGCCGGTGATGTTGGCGAAGCCGATGGAGAGCGACCCGCCGGCGAGCGCCAGGCCGCCGAGACGGCCGAGGAAGAGCATCGAAATCATGGAGCGGAGGTAGAGCAGGAGGCCCGTCAGAATCATCGGGAGCGCGAGGCCAAGAATCGACCGCGCCTCCCCACGCGCGTCGCTGGACGACACCACCGGCGTCTTCGGGAACGCCACGCCCAGGGACACGGACAGGGCCTCCTTCACCGCGGTGGCGAACCGCCCGGGCGACGACTTGCTCGTGAGCACGGGCACGGCCGGCGCCTCGTCTCCGGCCGCCACCGGGATGTGGACCTCCCCGGCCTTGGCGAGCAAGGGGCAGGCCGCGTCCCCGTGCGGCCGCGCGTCATCCCGGCACGCCACCGTGGCGTCTCCCGCGCACGACGTCATTTCTGGCTTTGGCTGGCTGCTGGAGAAACAGAGGAATACCCTGCTCTGCTGGGTGATGGTTCTGGTTGCCCGCCCCGCTCGTGCGGCAGTTTCGCGAGTAAAAACCTTTGCGGCGCTGGTAAAAACTCCCGGGCAGTTTACACGGGATCGTACGTCGTTTCTGTTGCGGGGAGATGAGGAAAGCACGCTTGTCTCCCCTTTGGAAGCTGGCTGGGATGCTTGCTTGGTTGGTGGAGTGGAGAGCCGCGCGGCGCGGGGGACTGGGAAGCCCGGCGACGTCTTTTTATAGGCGTCGAAGGGAAACGGGAGAGGAGGCGCTGATGGCAAAGAAGACCCCTTCTCTCGCTAGCTCTGGTTCTGTGTTTTGTCTTAGTTGTTGCTGTAGTATCTTTCAACCGAGAGCCGCCCAGAGTTTTATTTCGTTTCTTTGCATGAATTATTTTCCTGTGGATTGGATGTATAATAATACGTACCTGTAACGGCATACAAAATAATTCGTTCTGCATAACATATATTTGTCCAGGACATACATGTTGGTTGTACTTGTAGTACTTTTATATTCGGCTTCGGTTACAAACATAAGTTTGGTAACTTCAGTACTTAGCATTAAATATTTGTGTCACACACAGCTCTTGAGTAGTTTTGATATTTATGAGTGTTTGGGTTTTCTATTCTTTAAGAGTAAGTTACTCCTACTTTTGTGGCCATTATTTTTTTTATTCAGTGGTGTTGCGTTTGACTAGACTTTTCTATTGAATTAAGAACGGTCTGAAGATAAAGAAGTCAGCATATAGAGATAGACTTTTCAGAAATAAATAAGCACCCAAAGTATTACTAGGATAATTAATTTCTTGCAACCTGCTCAAGTAAACGAAATTAGTTAAACTAGTTTTGTAACAGGATATTGTCCGTATTCTTTGTTTAGTGCGCTTTGGCCGGTCCATTACAAAATCCTAGATTCCAAATGGAAGTGCGGTGTGGCTACTGGCTCGTGTCCCGCCTATCGTTGACAAATGGAGGCCTGAACAAAATTTGAATTGTTTGTTTCTTCTTTTTTATGTTCATTTAACCCTGTCACTATGCTTTAAAAATTACAAAACCTGCCATGGGAACTTGTGGCGTCAAGAGCTGACTTGAGTAGTTTTTGCTAGTGATCCTGTTGAACTTAAAAATTTACTACTGGCAAGTAGATGCAGTTCGAATTTGAGTTTGCTACAGGCCAACATTACCTGAGGGCCATTGGACTTTTTTTGGTCAACTCATTTTTTAGGGCACCAGCTGTGAGCCTGTGACTTGAAAACAGCTTTCGTTGCAGACTTGCAGTCCATCAACGAGAAATGAAATAAAATGAAGCGCAGGCCTGGTGTATTTTAAATGTGTACAATAACATATTATGGTGCAGAAGGTCAACTAATCTGTTTGTTTAAACATTTTTTAAGACAAGACTTAGTATTTCAGCAATTATCGCCACGTCATCGCGTCATCGATCTCTCCTTGTCGTTAAGCTAATCCGTGGGGAGTACAATATTTCATTGTTTTTGGTAAACAATGAGATCTCTGTGTTTTATGCACTATCTTTGTTCGTCTGTTCGTTTGTGCAGAAAAGTTTACATCTTTGTCAATGCAAAAGAATGGGGGGAAGCCGGCAATGCTCGCTATGACTTAGATTGATAAAATAAAAGCTTGCTGCCTCCTTAGACCAATGCTTGAATTCTACTGTATTTAAGAAACAGTGTCATATATGGGGCGAGGGGTTTTGGTTGGCAAATAACACAAGACATATTCGTTTATATATATATATACACACACACACACACACATATACATATATATGCTACTGTATATGTTTTAATAAGTTAATAGCAACGCCTAGCTAGTAGTGAGATCATAACACTTGGAATCTTTTGCACCAATGCAAAGTGCTGCGCGTGTGCTGGCCTAGCAGCTTAGAGCAGCCCGCCATAGAAAAATACGCAAGCGTTACTAAGTTGGGCATAATTGTGATGTGCTCTCAAAACCAGGTATCTAGAAAACAAGGGACTCTGGTTTCCGAATCAGGGTTCTATTTCCGAATCAGGCAATGGTTTGCCATTTTTGCCTCGATGTTCGCCGTGCCAAGTTGTGGTTGGCAGTTGCTTCACACCCAGCCTAGTATCCCCTTTCGGAATTCAGAGGATCTGCCGCCGCCCGCCGCTAACAATAGTAACACACTTGCACAAATGGAGTTGATGGCGGCATTGCTGCTGGATCGTCTCGGAGACTAGACTACGTACTACGGAGAGCTAGTCTGGCCACCAACACCAACATGCCATGTTATGCTCGAGGCCGGAAATCTAGGTCTCTGCCTCGCGCAAGTTGCATACAGTATGTGCGCCATCATCTGCTAGGCTATTAGGCATGTAGTATGAGTGACTGGGGTGCAATGGGGGAATGCATCTTGGCAACAAGTGGCCGTATTATAATTATAACCGAGCACCCAGAGGTTTCCGGCTCGGCCGGGCCGGGGTCCATGCATGACTAGTGCAGTAGCAGTGCAGCAGTAGCGCCGGCGTTGGCCCTCCTTGTCTCGGCCAGGCCAGTGACCAACCAGCCGGCATGGTCCATGGCCCATGGGCGTGCGGTGCCACGCACTGTGCGCTCAGCTCTCGCTGCCTGCGGCCTCGGACAAGAGGAGCTCCAAGGCTCTGGCATTGTTTTGCCGCGCCTTGGCGAGGTGGCTGCATCTGCATGCGTGGGCGGGAGAGCGAGGATGGTCCAAGGCGCCATATGCCGGCGTGGCGTTTCTTGTTGTATCTGGGGGCGGGTGCCGCCGCGCGCGGCCGGCCGGCGCGGAGGCGCGATTGGCTCGCGCCGGCGCCGGCTCCGGCTGGATGTAAAAACAAGGAGGCAGAGCAGGTACGCGTACGTGCATAACCTCCGCTCGTCTTGTCGCGGGACGCCCGCCCGCTGTACTCTTTTGTTGCGTTGCTCCTGGCCGAAGCGCGCCGCGAAGCCAATATCCATGCCCACGCAGGCGGCAGTCAAGGCCACGGCACGACTGGGCTTTTTCTTTGGAGTGCAACGCCATCGTCCATAGGGCAGTTGTTACTCGAGAACGCACTTGGTATATGTCGTGAGCAGGAGCTTAGTTTTTGGCTCACGGCCGCTGGACACGATGCTGGCTAGCTGTAGCTCACTGGCTGGCGAGCGAAACCCGCGGCCGCACGAAGCTGACAGGGGGCGGAACCGGCCCGTGCGCGTCTATTTTGCCGCATATGTCTTGTCGACGGCCTACGCGGCGCAACAAAGCACCGCAGCTGCTCTGTTTTTAACCCTGGTGCGACGTCGACGGGCCAAAAACGCTTCGTTTTGGCGTGTCTGCGTGCGCGTCGGCGGTGGAGCCGCGGCCGCGGAGACAATATTGCGCGCGCGCGCGGGCTGGCGGATGCGTTTGAGCGTTCCCGAGCTGCGCCTCGGGCGGGCTCGTTCGTCGTGGGCGAACGTGACAAAAATCTTTGGACGCAGCGCTGCGCGGTCCACATGGGGTACTTCACCGGCATGCAACGTACGCTACGATTCTCTGGTCCAGGTGCTGACATGTGGTCCCCCTTCATACGGATGCCCGGTAGCAGGTGTTACCGTGTCCGAAGATACTCCTCCTATGTAAATGAAATATTACCGTTTGTTTACGGGCAGCCGCACCCTTTCACGTTGCAAATTTCTGGCACAACTTTGGCGCAGAATTCTAATGCCGCACCTTAGGTGGCTGGGTGTGACGCCTTGAACATCCATTGAATGTGCAACCAACGTGATTACATTATATTAGGATAGTACTTGAAGTACTGTGTCCAGCGACCTTCACTAAATTATACTACTACAGTATTTGTTCATTCGTTGACACAGAAGAAAGTCCTTAAGAAAATAGTCAAGGGTGTTACAGATGCTCACTCTATTTTCTAGTTTATATTATCCAAGCCCATCATCATGCTGGTAGACAAAGAAACTCTAACTAAATCCTGAAAGAAAAATAAATGCGTGACGATTATTATTATAAGCATGGAATCCCTTTCATTCAGGACATCAAAACATTGTCAGAGAATAAATATATGCGAGAATTTTCCTACGCGTTGGCATCAAAGTTAAGCCGTTCTTTTGAGGTGCTCTGGAGGAATTTCGCTGGGAATCCGAGCGACGAAATAATATTATACATGTGGCGAAGTCAATGCTTATCTTTTCAGATGTGTGGATGGATCAAATTATGAGCCCCAAAAGAACCTCTTTTTCAGACATGGGACGAATCATTCGCTCCAAAGAGAAAAAGATGAGAATAGATGGGATGGGAGAGAATATTTGGCACTGTAGTGCGCATGTGGCCTTGTTTCTCTGTAGTAGACACTGTGTTACCTTAGCAGTGACGGGCAATTTGCTGCTAGGATTGAGAAATCAGTTAGCCTTGCCCGGGAATCACATAACGAGACAAGCATGTCCCCAATCGTGGATGCAGAGATAGGAGAGACGCGACGACAAAGCCGATGATGCCATGGACCTTTTTATCTCGTAACCAATCTCAGGGCATCTGACAAATGGACGGCTGTGAAAATCGGAATCCAATACCGTCTATTAGTCTATTATTTATTACTCGTGCGTCTGGCCTAAGCGCAGTATAAAAAAAATTACGGCGAAATGCTGCGACATTGACAGCTTCGACATGAACTAACAAAACAGCGGCACTCTCCTTTACTATTTATTCCACGTTTCTCATGCTTTTCTTTTAATCTTTGTTCCTGGGAAAATATGAAATTCCTTGGGTCCAACGGTCGACACGTCAACCAAGTTGCCTCTTGAACAAGTGGTAGCGGTAAGTTCAATTTTTAGTGCTTAGAATGGGATTCCAACTCAGCACCTTTTGTTTTGGGATTTTGAGAAGAGTTGCTCTTTGGAGAGCACAGTACGATGAAAGTTGTAAGCTGTATTCGGGGGGGAGTTATTGCCTATCGTTGTCCTCTATGGTAGAGCCCGTCGGGGAGGCCTGAGAGACGGTGGTTTACCCTGTGGCGGATGTCAGCGGTTCGAGTACGCTTATCTCCAGCCCGTGAACTTAGCGGAGAATGGGTTGGGAATTATGCCTAGATCCCGTATAAATGGAAATTTTATTGATAAGACCTCCTCGATTGTAGCCAATATTTTATTGCAAATAATTCCGACAACCTCCAGGGAAAAAGGGCATTTACTTATTATAGAGATGGTGCGATTTGACTCTTTTTTTAGCCCTACCTATATATCATTCTTACGAGAAAGAGAGAGGGTTCGCATAGAGAGAACAAAATTAGTAAAGGAAACCAGTGCTTGGGGAAGGTGAGGTGAACTAACAATTCCTTCTGCCGTGTATCCTCGATTGATGTGGCCTCAGATGCTTCAATTGTAGATTTGAGTATTGAGCGGACGGTATATCGTTGCAGGGTTTTTAATTCGGTTTTCTAAAAGCAAGACCAATACTTATTTTTATATCCTAATGAGAGCCCTACATTTGTGTCTTGCTATTCTGTCGTAGTAAAAATAAAGTTGGTACTCTCTTTGGTTCTTCCAAACCTAGATTACTAGGAAAGTGACGTAATATCCAATGTGACACCTTGGATTAAGGTTTTGTTTAAAATACACAATTTTAAATAGTTAAGGTTATGTGTTGAAATAGTATTTTTCCATGATATAATAATGATACACCAACCATGTGTTGTGAACATATGCAATATAATTTCCATATTTTGATGATCAAGTTTAAAGAGCTTGAAGATTGAAATCTTAAAACGATAGTGATGCTATTTTCCATAGGAGGACATTTGTGGCATGCTTTTGAGAAAATATTCGATCATCCACATTTTTGCTAACATTCTGATAAGGTCTATTTGGAATCGCTTTCTAGTTTACATGTTCAAAATAGATTTTATAATTCCTATAAAATCCACACTCGAAGCTTTTCCACCAAAAAATAGAGTCTGGTGGAGCACCACTTTGCTTCCCTCCACCAAAATGAATTAGGAGAAATGCTCCTCCTGGTGATTAGCTGCTCCTTGAAATAATGGATGTTTGTGACTGCAATCAAATTGGAAGCTTGGAATTAGAGCAATCCCATAGAAGCCTTTGATCTTCTGCTTGATATTTTGGAGCTAGCAAGTGAGTTCCACAAATGTTTTCCCTTCCCTAAACAATTTGAGATATATTACATATATCATGTGAGAATATACTAGCAATGGGTATTTTTGAATTTTCTAGACTAATATCGAATAAGAAATTTAATGTATATACATTAGCGAATTCTTTTGACCAAACATTTAAACAAGGGTCTACTTTTTATGTGTGACTTGGTATAAGTCAAGTATCATTATTGATTTCATTTACTATAATTTAATATGGAGAAGCTGGAAATTGCATAGCTTATTTTGGAGGTTTTCGCAGTTTTAGTTCCGCCTCTATCTGGAATTGGACTAGTGAAAAATGCTTGCTTGGAGTCTTGGGCAAGAGTTAACAAAGTCAAAAAAAAACATCATGGTCAAAATGTAGGTTTAATGATAATAACTTTTATAAACTTATTCTAACGCCACTGATTGGATTGATATTCATATGAAAGGTATTGACTGATTGAATTAATGTTCACATGAAAGGTATTGCTTAATTTCAATTGATCAAATTACAGAGCACATCCCAGCATGTATATTACTGAAATTTCTTCTACACAAATCTTTTGCATCTATATATTCTAAATATCGTCTTGTAAGATTTCTAATACTTTGAAAAACTCCAAGTGCAGACATTTACATTTAAAATAAACCATGATGAAAGCTCGTGTAGTTTTCAGAAGTTGACAAAAACCGTTGCTAATTTCCATGAAGAAAAAAATACACCTAAGAATTCTAGCCGTTGCTAATTTGCTGCTGTCCTCGTGTCTGTCCCGTAGAAAGCAGTTTGGCAACAGTATACACCCGGAAGTCAGGGGAGGCGTTTGGTCTTGTCTTGTGCATCCCTGCTTGCCATTCGTGTGAAATGTGAAGTCTTGGACCGATTCCTTTTGACCGTGAGCTGATCGACACTCGACAGCTGAGAGCGCGCGCACCTCGCTTTCGCTATGTGAACCCAAGCATGGCGTGTCAAACAAAGTACACGCACGGCGGGACAAAAATAAAATTTGAATTGCAACCAAAGCAACACAGATACGGTTCTGGATGGCATGCGTCGTAATCAGTTTTAGCAGCATGCGCGTGACTTATTGGAGCCGACATGCATGGTTTATAAGCAACATAATATACGTGTCGAGAGACACCCCGGATTGAGAAAAGGAGCAACAGTGACCGTAGTAATACAAGTACTAGTATTCTACGCAAAAAAAGTACACTCTCTGTCTCAAAATAATTGTGTTTCTAATTTCTAGAGTTTTTTATTCTAAAAAATTTTCTAAAGTTTTTGACCAAGTTTATATAAAAAATAATATTTACGATGCGTAACAAGTATCATTAGGTTGATATTAGAACATACTTTTGTAATAAATTTATTTGCAGATATGAGCATTGATATTATTATTTTTATATGTAGTCAAAGTTAAAAGAATTTGACTTCTTGAGAAACAAGATGTATAATTATTTTAGGACATAGAGAGTACAATATTCTCACTTGCTTTGAATCAAATAAATCTTAGTTGCATCTAATCTATATAAAAGGTACTGTATTTATAGCTTGTGTTTTTAATAGATCTATTTAAAATGTAAATATTAATATTTTCATAAATGTGATTACATCTAGAAAGTGACTACCTATATCTATATTTTTTAGACGACTATAGAGAGCCAATTGCGATCAATGGCACCGGCACAGTCAAGAGAGCTACTGTCGACGGTCAGGTACTCAGGTCGACTGCGTTGCGTGACGCAAATGACGTTGCTGAGTGAAAACGCATTTTGGTTACACAGCACCCACGTTTCCGAGGCTCAAAAGACCTTGCACATCACTGTCGTGATCTTTATTAGGCACGAAATCCATCTGCATTCCTGGCAATTGGTTAGCTCTAGCGTACGGTTTTTAGAGACTAGACCATGAGATCTCCCTGAAAGAAGACTACTCGATTGGGCAACATTTATTGGTCTTGCGCACAGGTCCATGAAACTGGTTTGTTTTCATGTGTCAACGTGTTTCTAAGAGCTTCTTGAAAAAAATCCTTGCTACTTTGCCAAGGACATACTACTCGAGAAATCCAGTCTTTCTAGCATCTCATAATGTTTTTTGAACCTTATAAAAATATTTTTAAACCTTCTAAAATGTTGCTTAGGCAGTTAGGCTCTCCTAATTATGCAGTATCTTTATCATAACAGTTTTCTAAAGAACTCATATACCGTACAAATACAAGTACAATAAAACTTATATGATTATGGTTGTTCTTATATACCATATTTCTTCTGTTGTAATTTGTAATTTATTTTGGTTTTATCCCAAATTAAACTTATCTAACAAACTTTGGCCAAGTCTTAAGGAAATAGAAGTTCAAATAAATACACTAACAAAACATATACAATAGATATTTTTATGAAACTAATTTGGTATCACAGATACCAATGCTTTTTTTTGAGCAAGAACCGTGGGGCACCGCCCCCCGGCAACAGGAATATATTAAACGAGCAAGAATTACAGACTTTAACTTACGAAAACAGAAAAGCAGCTAGCCAGTGGTTAGCAAAGAAGGAAAACTGACTAAACTAACTGACTAAGAAACAATAGACTAAAGAGCTAGCCGAGAGTTACAGGGCATTGAGCCATTGGGAGATGGAGGAGTGCAGACTTGGCGTAATTCTAATCAAATGGTCAGTGACTTCAGCTTTGAAGGAGGCTTTCCAAGATGCAAAGCAGGGTACAGATATCAATGCTTTTGTCATGAACTTAAAAGTAATTCATGACAAATCCAAAATGAGTTATAATTTGCAATAGATAGAGTATATTATATCTAAAATAGTTGATCTAAAGTTTATATAAATGGTTTCAAACTTCTGAATATTGAACCCAAGCCTTTTTTTTATTTTGTATTATCCTTAGCGCTATGCCACATTATATATAATATATACTAGAAAAGGCTTATAAATGTCAGTTCTTTTTCTGGGATGGAACACATTCACCTGGGTTTAATCACTAAATAATGTTGTATGATGTGCTCGTCTTTCTCTCTTTCTCTGCTATGACTCTGTGTATTCTAGAAATGCACGCATATTGACATCAAATTGAATGACATGACTTCATCAATCAAAAAAATTCGGCAACTATCTCTCGAAGATGTTCATAGACATAGGGTGTGGATGCGTGCATCCACATAATGTATTGATCCGCGGCTATTAGAAATGGCCTTATAAATCTCATGTGATTGTTATAAAGTAGTGATAACTATAATGGGTGCTCTGCGGCCATTATCATTTCACTCACTACTCCATAAGGCTATATGCGAATTACTCTCTTTCATTCAAATTATAAGTCATGGCATTTCACTTTATGTAAGAAAATAGAATGACTTGTAATAATTTAAATATAAGTTAAAATAGACTTACTTATAATTTGAAATGACGGAAATAAATAGGCAAATTACTGGGAGGCCGATTTCAACTGCTGCCTCTCATGAAACCAATTCGCAACCCGGCCGGCCAGACGTACGTGAAGCCCACGGTGCTAGACTGATACTAGTACTCTCGCGCTCGAATGCACCACGCCGCAACCCCAAAGAGGGGGCCAAAGGCATGTCGACACGTCCAATCCGTCAGCGTAGAAAAACATTGTGTATGTACACTGACTCGTGATGGTCCCCCGTACGTCGGTCTCGGACCTGGTACGCACCATCCTTTTTGGCCCGAGATTTTCCTGGACCAAAAAAGATCGTGACAACGATCGATTCGGCACGCGACGCATATCGCGTCGTCCTGGCGCCGTACAGGAGCCGTTGGCGGTCACCACCAGCTGCAGTAGATCGACCGGCCGCGGGCGTATAGGTCTCGGTAGGCGCCTAGCTAGGCGGTGGCGTGGTCTTCTCCCTGCTGCTCAGTCCGCCAGGACGCGATCACTGTCGCCGCGGCCGGCCGGCCGGCCACAGACCGCGCGGTGACTTATGTGACGCGCCGCACGCGTACGTCCGCGCGCGCGCTCCCCTCCAGAAGGCCAGAAGGGCCACTAGGCGTCTAGGCCCGGACGCCATCACTGTCGCGGCGGGCGTTCACCGACCGTCGCGGACCGCGCGGTGACTTGTGCGACGGTCGCGCGGCATGAACACACGGCTGTACGTCCATTTGGCCATGCCATGGATACCGGGATTGAAGTCGGCAAAGTGAAATTTGCCATTAATAAGAGACTACACCATGTGTTCATGAACATTGGATACGTATTATGATTATTATACATGCATCGTACAAAGAGATAATAATGGCCGGGTCATGTGTACTCCCTACGTGTACATGCATATCGGTCAAATTAGCTCAAGTTTGAGCAAGTTTATAGTAAATGGTATTTAGCATTTATGGCTCAAATAAATTTATTATAAATTGTATAACTAATTTGATGTTAGTCAATTTGTCTTATGAGTGTTAATATTTTTCCATTTAATTGTAGTCAAAGTTTAAAATGCTTTACTTCTTAAAGGTGAGAATTGTATTCTTTTGTGGTTGGAGGGAGTATGCTTAGAGCTAGCTCATCCGTCAACATTTAAAATGTTCCTGGCTATGTTGGCGAAATGACCCGTTGCGATGATCCGACGCAGCATCAGTATAGTCGTGCAGGAAAGGGAGGCCGACTCCACCAAGCAGGTGCGGACCATCCTCTTGAAGAAGCTAGAGGTGGTGGTCAACTCGCCGGCGCCTGATCCGAAGGTAACCAAAAAGTTCAGAGCCACCTTCAGCAAGCCGTTATCTGCATCCGAGCATAAAGCACTGCATGTTCTTTTCAATGGAGACTTTGACCCGGTTCGCCTAGGCCTTACGCCATTGGACCGGAGGAGCACGCGGTTTAGCTCGTGTTTGTCTGCTCGTCGCTCAACCTTGCTTCAATGCAGAACCATAGCTGCCCTCGTGTTTTCAGCTTCGTGTTATTGGAGCTTGGGCTTCCCAATTGCGTCCTTGTGATGTACTTTAAACTTCTCTTTTTTTTAATGAAAGACGTGATTTGCACGATAAAGAAAAATGTAGGTGAAATGATGAAAGCCATAAGGTTATGTAATTATTACCGTACCTTTGATTTTGAACGTAAATTATTTTACCTTCCCATCTCAGGTGTTTCTTCCCCTTGTTGCTGCGTTCCTGGGGAGCAGGGGGTAGTGTCCTCTGTCGTGCATGCATGGGCCGGCAGTTCTGAGGCCTGAATGAGGGAGGCCCGAGGGAGCAGGGAGCAGGGAGCAGGCGAGCTGCTGCTGGCAGTTGGGCAACAGCTCCCTCTGGCTCGTTCTCCCGGTCCACTTCCCATGCAGGCGCAGGATTCTCTGCAGCACCAGCACCAGCCCTACGTGCCTGCTCCTCCTCCTCGGGGTGGAATCATATCGTATCATAACCCCTTTGTCTTGGTGCTCATCCAGCAGCCTGCACTGCAGTGGCCCTCGCCTTGAGCTGGATCGTCCGTTCGTCCCACTGCAGCAGCTAGCCTGCAGCGCGCTGCTGTTCGTGGTGCCTCCGGATTAGAGGTGCAAGTTGTTGCAAAAAACGACATGATGGCCGGTGCAGTGTGATCGAGTACTACTACTACTAGCGGCAAGGCCGTCTCGCTGTCACCCTCTTCCCAGCCCCTCAGTCCTCAGTCCTGCCACTTTCTTTATCTAATAACCGTACCCGGCATCTCCCTCCCTGTAACCCGTAACAGTCTTCCTCGCTGGTGGTGGTGGATGTGGATCCCCAACCAATCGGCTTTACAGCTCGCTACGAAAAAAACAGATAATTGTGCGTCCCTGTGGACTCTCTGACCTGCCTCTGTGCCTGTACCGATGTCAATGCCTGGCGTGGCCCCTGACCCTACTATCCTCAATAACGGGCCGGCCGGGAAGCCTCTCGAGTCGCCTGCAGACGAGGAGCAGAACGAGTCGCCCCTCTGCAGGATGGCGTGCCGACGACATGGGCGCGGCGCTCGGCATGTCGGCACCGCGGTCGGTGCGCGCGGTCCAGTCGTCGTCCCGGCCGCCCCATGCCAATGCCCACCAGCGCTGGAGTCGTCGTCGTCGGTCGTTCGTTCGTTCGTTCGTTCGTTCGTCACCGCCGGAGTGATCTCCGCGCGCGCGCGTGCGGTGGAACCGGTGCAACTTGCCGCGCGAATCGAGCGTAAACGAAAGCAACAACTGCCTTCGAGCGAGTCAATGACAATATATGGACATCCGGACTTTCAAACACCCTGGCTGCAGTAACAGCCTGTCCGTGTCCGGTCCAAGGACGCCACAGAAAATCAGCGACGCCGCCCCGAGTGATGACCGTACGCGAGGCAACAGTGGCCCGGTCACACATGGACCTCAAGACTGCAGGCTGCGATGGCGACGAGATGCTGGACGCCAGGCTGCTCCGCATCTCGGCCGCGGCCTCTCCTCGCCTTTCTCTGCCTAGCACACTGTCGTTGGTAGAGTGCAATTATCTGTCGTTGGTAGAGTGCAATTATCCCTTGGTTGGTCACGCGGCAGCACCACTAGGGCCGGCCCGGCTCGCCACAGCCACAGGCCCAGAGCGCCGGGCGGGCGTCTCGGCGATCGACAGGTCGACACGTACAAGCCGCTGGCCCAGCGTACAGCAGCAAGGCCATGCACGAAGCAAGCAACGCATGCAAACCTGCACTGCAACAAGCCAACACAAAACCGATCGGATTGGACTGGACCACCAATAGATCGACGCAGGCATGCAGTGCAGCAGGGCACGAGCAGCCACCACCCGTCCGTAAGGCCGGCCAGGGCAGAGACGACAGGGAGGCGCATCGCATCGCATCGCATCGCATCGGCGTCCACAGATCCACTGCCCTGCCCTGTGCCCCTGTGCTGTGCCAGTGCAGGGCTTCATCATATCATGGTGTTCGGACGATCTCAGCAAGAGGCCAAGCAATCATCAGGCAGTGAGCTTCAGGCCACCAAAAATGCACTCACCCCTGCATACCAGTTCAGTCAAAACACGGACCAGACACGATGAGTTCCAGTTCCAGTGGGTAACAACTCAGGCAGGCAGGCAGCCGCCAGCATGCATGATGGACCGGACGCATTTCCATCTGGTTTCCTATGTGTACTTGCAGTAAATGCATATGGTCTAGTGACCATGAGTGCTTACGGACAAATTCTTACATTATCAGCTGGAAAACACAGGCTTGGATTGGATTGCCACGTTCTCCATGACCTGGATGATGGAAATCCCATGCGCAGGCGGCAGGCATGAATTACAACTTGAATCCCATTAACTTTGTGCATAGGCACAAGGATTCTGAATCGCAAAGGTATAGGTGCCTGATGGGTTCATGTGTTTGGCGAACCATTATATTGCTGCCTGAAGCTCACGAAATATAATATAATAAATAATGGATTAGAAAAATGATTGTTTTGAGTATACTACTATGCATATGCATTCTGTGCCAATATGTATGTGTATAAAATGTGTAGGATGCCGACAATAGGTAAGGCTATAAAGATGAACCAGTAATTGGGGACCTGCACGCCAAATTGCCAATACTGAAATAGCTTTTTTTTTTTTAGAAACGCCAATACTGAATACTGAATTAGCTAAGATTTTAGAGAGAGCCTGAATTTCTGGGGGAAAATGGCCCAAACGTAAAAATTCTCCACTTGAACCGAGAGGCCCAGCGGAACGCTGCACGGGCACCGGCCCGCCGAGCGACCGTAGCGGCAGCGCCCATGGGCTCCGATCCGCCTGCTCGGCGCTCGCATGCGCGGAAATCAGTGAGCCGGCCAGCCCGGGCTCGATGGACCTGCTGCCGTGCTCGTGCATCGGCGCACGCTCGCTATCCAGTATCCAGTTTCCACGGGTGGCTCTTCAGCGCTTGTCTGCTTGACGAGGTGGCGCCTGAATTTTCCAAGCCTCAGACTCGAACATGATTGATCAGACCAAAGCATCGAACCAGAAGCAATTCTCACCTAGTTCAGCGACATGGGAGCTGGAAATGCCTCATGCAGATCGGCACACAACTTCACCCTGAAATACTTGCAATGGCAATGGAAGCATAGGTCGTATTATAAACACAAGATCTCTGTACATGTAATGAAGCATCTGTTTCTACACACGCGTGTCAAGCGCTCCAATCATCATACATAGCTATACCTACATCTACTTCCTGACCTCCCTACTTATTTGACTGTCGGTTACCTGGGAAAGGGGTACCCTAAGCCCTCGTTTAAATGGGCGGATCCTCGAAGTCAGCAACGCAAGCCCTCCAACGACATCCCTCATCACCGCTCGGAAATCCACAAACTAAAGCATGCTGGACCGGCCCACGAACGGGCGTCGACAGCCCAAAGCCACAACCTGCTCGACGGACCACCGTACGGACCGAGACTGTACTCTCGAGGGTGCGATTCGGGCGACCCCTCGAGGACGGAACTCCGCCCGGGCGAACGGGCCGGCCTCGAGGACGGAACTTCGCCCGTGCGAATGGGCAACCCTTGAGCGTGGTAAAACCCTCGGCTACCTACTCTTGGTACGGATCCAGGCGCATTCAATGCATTTTACCTGCTCCCGCCTAACCGTATGGCCACAGTTACCGAAACAGCAGCGGGAATGGCAGTCAAATCCTGCTTTTACCGCCAATACCCTGGAATCCCGCGGATCATACCTCCCTGCCGCGCCATATCGAGCACTGTGCCCTATCCGGCACCCCCTCGAGACGCATATTCCCTGCATATCTCGAGATTCGACCTTATCTGATGAGCCTCGACCCCCTCGACTCGAGCCCCTCGTCTCGACCCAAGGTCTCGACCGTCGCCCCTCGACACCGTCACGCCAACCCTCAAGCGGGACTTCAACGACTTCGGTCAACACTTCAACAACTACCGACGCGACGGCCGCAGAGCTTCCCATACCGACGTACGCCTCTACAGCAGCACCGACATGATCGGCATCAATGTCATACGTCACCAACCACGTGAGCCCCAAAAACATGTACTCTTGTGCCCCTCCTTCGCCTATAAAAGGAGGAGTCAGGACTTTAGCTAGAAGAGAGATCCTAGAGCTTCATACGCTAAGGCTTAGACCACAGAACAACACCGTGAGACAGTGTAGAGAGCTAAGCGTCTGAAACGCTCGAGCTCAAGCCCACACTTCTCACACCCGCTTGTATTCACCCCTGTATTAGCGCTTCGGTGCAAGATAACACGAACTATCTCCCTCGCTGGACGTAGGGCCTTCTTTGCCCAAACCAGGATAAATCGCTGTGTCCTTCTTGCATCATCCACCGGATTAAGGGAGCACGCAATTACGAATTTACTCGTTGGTGTTGACCCCTGGGGTCGAAACACCGACATTGACCAACGCTACAAAGAGTAAATACAGAATAAGACCTTACAAACAATAAATAAATTGTTCATGCAAAACTCTCAGAAAACGAATATGCACGCTACCCTTTTTGGACAAGAATGACCTGAAAGGAAGAAGAAAAGGTCTAGCCAAGGAATTAAATAAAGCACTCTTACAAAATTTTCTCGCAGAACATGCAGTCCTCCTCATATCCGTGATCCTTGGGTATATACAGACTGAATCAACACACAGGCCACACTTTGTATGTGTACAATCAATCTGCATCATAGAGAACTTGAGTTCCGTCACCTCATCTGAACTCGATACGACGAAATCACCGACGTGGTAAAGGATCCATCTTCCGGGGTTCATTAGGTGAGACTCGGATGCAGTGTGCTGGTCATCTGAAGTTGAGAGCTGGAACCGTGTCGGCTTGATGTCCCAGCCGTGGATATTCTCTGAGCCATGGCCTCGGCGGCCAATCCGCGTGTGCGGTCGGCCCAAATGGAGCCGGAAGAATAGGCTGTATGAACCAGCAGGAAAGCAGAAATCAATCTCCCCACCTACCTCAAGCCACCAAATCTGCTGAAGATAGGCAACACTGTGAAATCTGCAATGAAAACCATGACATTTTGGGGTTACCTCTTATGTGGTGAGTTCAGCAATTGCTGAACATGAAAATAAGGAAGAGCTCAACTATGGATGGACCAAGCTACAACACCCCCAACATGCGAGGTCAAACTGAATGCGAAAGCAAAACTGTCAGGGTTATTGCACAAATACAGCAAATAGCTCATGCTCGGGTGAGGCCTGGTTTGGTACGTTTTGCCATTCAGCTTAACTCCAAACCAAGTCCTGAACATTTGGATCCAAATAAACCGGATCTACACATGCTCTGAGTTGCAGTAAAAGAAACCCCATAAAGCTATCATTCAGGTGTCGAGGTCACCAACTGGCAACATGGTAGGGATGCTTACTGATGAAATGTAAGAACAGGACAAGGACCAAAATATACCCAGCTGGCAGGTCATGTAAATAGAATAGACCAATTCACATCAGAACAAATATTATAGATGTTCAATTTGCATCAGTAGCCATCAAACTGAAGTTAACTGTACACATATAGGCTTTCCGATGACACTGAAATGCCTTTGGTTGTATGCAGCATGCTGACTGGCTTCGGGATTTTATTATATATGTACAGTGGCACAAAAGATAACATAGTAGCATGAAGGCTCAGTAACATTTAACAGAGCACACAGCGTAAAGAAAAGAACATGGTCCTACACATATCAATCACACTCAAAAGTACTTTACTGGCTTGCTAATTTGTCAATTGCTGCTGACAGTTTAGATAAGCTGTCTGGCACTGAGGACATCTAAATGTGTTTGAGCACCCAACGCATCCTACTGGAACAACACACCATCAATCATCACAAAAATATATCATAGGCCTTTCTTGGGTATGTGATAGAAAGACGTGTGTACCCGAAAAGGAATCTTCAACCAGTTCATTAACAAAAGAAATACATTAAATGCTCATCGAAAAGAATAAGGAGTATCAGATCAGGTTATTGTCTTATCGAGGAACAGAACAAAAGTCAAGCAATTAACAAAGCTCAAGCTTTCAATATAACAATAACAAAATATAGTAATAGAT
The DNA here is from genome assembly GCA_023333625.1 of Bothriochloa decipiens. Lineage (NCBI taxonomy): Eukaryota > Viridiplantae > Streptophyta > Magnoliopsida > Poales > Poaceae > Bothriochloa > Bothriochloa decipiens. Next base: position 8,162,235 of record CM041640.1, on the reverse strand, counting down.
CATATAAAAGCATGGCATGATAGTTTCATGGAATGCGGTCTTATAACCTCCTAACGAGTACATTTACTGGGAGAAAATGAAAACAAAAACGAAGTACCTTGATTCCTCTGTGCATAGGTGGCTCCAATACCTACGATCATCTCTCCCTGTGATCGACATAGCCTTTGAAGACATGGACATGCAGAAGCCTCCCTTGTTCTTCTCGATCCAAAATTCCTACTCAAATAACTGTTTTTAGTTAGACAATCGCAGGCAAAAGATAGAACAGAAATCCCAGAACAAACACAAAAATTACTGAAGGCACAAAACGCGAAAAGACAAATAGGAGTAGATTCTACTGATTCAACTTCTTATTTTCCCCAGCCACCACTAAATTCATCCTCTACCAAAAGCAAAAGCATTCTGATTGTTGGAAACAACTGGTACAGAAAAAAAAACTACCTTGGTGCCGCCGTCGAACGGGGTGGGCCGGCAGAGGCGCGTGTATATCTCCTTCTTGATCGCCGTAGCAGAAGAGCAGCACCTGCCACTGCCATTGCCTTCGGCGGCCCCGTCACCGCAGCCGCAGTCGTCGTCGTCGTCTGCTGCGGCCGCGAGCGCGGTGAGGTACCTGTAGTTGGCGGGCAACTTGGCGGCCCAGATGCAGTCGGCGGAGGCGGCGCCCCGGAACGCCCGGTTGAGGCAGGCCACCTGGCAGATCTCGGCCGGGTCGAGGTAGAGCAGCACCGCCGCGACGCAGCTCTCCGGCGTGTCGCCCAGCGACGTCGTCTGGCCCCACCTTCTCCGGCCGTACCCCTCCGGCGCCACCACGCTCGTCGACGCCCCCACCCCCATCCAGTCCAAACTGCAAGATTTCGACGCGCGCAGCGCAATGCGTGGCGGGAGATGGGTGCCTTGCTCCTCGGATTGCACCTCCAATGTCTGCAGAGTGGATTCTTCTTCTTTATCCGGTTAGCGACAGCTGGATTGGATAACCGCTGGTCGGCTGGTTCTTCAATTCAACCGACTTGCTGGAGTCTATATCACTAGTGGTCTATATAGCCCAAGGGCCAAGACCATGCATGGGCTTTCTCTCTCCCTCCCCCTCTCTCTCTCATAGCCACTAAGCCACACCACACGCGTTGGTGGAGAAAAAGAAGCCGTGGAGATGAGACTTGGAAAGGGGTCTTGGGGGTTGCGACGGAGGAGAGAACTAGGCGCCGGATGGCTTCCTGGCTTTGCTGACTCTGACCCAGTGGTGGCCGTAAAAATAGCTCGGTTTTTCAGGTGGGTCAGTGGATGGTTCTGCTTCTGGACAAGGTAAGTAGCTCAGGTGGATATCGTTGGCTTTGGGAAATCATCGCCACGTCGTCCGCGGTAGCCGGAAGTATAGTGTTTTGGCTAAACATGAGTACTAGTAGCAGCGAAGTTCGGCATGGTGATGGAAATCCGGGCGGCAGTTGGGGGACAAGGTGTGACCGCACAATCTATTTGGCCGGCGTCGCCTGGATTTGGTTTTGGTGTGTCGTTATGGCTCTGGTATCTCGCTTCATAAGGTGGTTCGTATGTACAGTGCCCGTAGTGCGCTGGCAAAATATACTAGTGTCATGGATAATTCTTATAAGAAATAATATCATGAATAATCCAGTGCAGATAAGTTGGTATGCAAAAAATTGCTAGTACCTAACTGTCGATGGGGATGTAGCAGCATCACAGCACTGTCATTGGATAGTCTAACGCATAATAACAGAATTCACAGTAAAGGGAACTCCTGGGCAGGACCAGCCTGAATGAAAGCAACGGCGGATCAGAAGCAGCAGGTATCCACGTCGAGATCGCCATGTCTGCCAGGATAAACTCGTTAAACTGCACTTTCATTCTACAGCAAAGCTGCCCTTTTGCAATCAGAGGAGCCAAAACAACCCATGATCAAGTCAGTTAGAGAAAGAAGAGCCCGAAAGCGAGATGCCCCTGATTGCACGAGACGAGATTGTTAGATTCTAAAATATCATCACTGATCGCGTCGTTATAAACAGTCCAGCAACACACAGAGGAGATGTTGAGCGTTTCGATTCATCTGCAGGACTGCAGATTGGCGACGAGGTCCAGTCCATGGGTTTTGAATCTGGAAGGATCGGTTCCGGTCAGCGAGACTGCGAGACGCCTCTGCTCGTTCGATTACAATCAGGGTGACAAGGCAAGTGGCTTCTTCTCCAGCGGATCACGACGGTGTCGGTCATCGCCACGGGAGGTCGGGAGCTGAGCTGATAAGTGATGAGGCTGGAGCAGCGTACACGCGTGCGTGTGCAGCCGCATGCGGCCGTTGACCGGCTGCTGCCATGCAAATGTTTGGTGCCAACTTCTCTTCGAACTGAGTTTTTCTTATCTTCTTTCGGATAAGTCTCGGCTGTCGACTCATTTTTGTGCTATTGAGTTCATGTTTAATTGGAGAATGGCCATGCTTTATTACTAAGTTATTCGTATGGTCTTGCCCATTGTTCATTCCTTCATTTAGTCATTTGTATATATAAGCATTTTTGGGCAGCTAATTCTTATGCTTGAAAAAGAATGCAAGTGCGAGCGTTTAGTAGGCAGAGAATTTGAGAAAGGCATCTCTCTCTGGTCTCTTCCTCCCCTCCATGTTTCGCATCGAGGATAATTATATTATTATATTAATTATATTATAGTTAATGGTTATAATTTGTTCTGAATTTCACGGCCCGCGACTGGAAATCCCCTTTTTCTTCTTTGCCATCCCAGTAGAATAGAAAGAAGCAGGAAGTTTTCTAGTGTTAGTAACGTGGCCCCACATGTGTGACCACGCAGCCGGCCGTGGGCGTGGATCTGGCGGGCCTGTGGGGTTTTCCTTTTCTTGATCTGCAGGAGGAAAGGAGACTGACCTGGCAGCTGGGTACCTGGGCTAAGGAGCAAGAGGAGAATGGAAAGGGGCTAGCGGGCCAAGCAGGCCAGGCCGAAAGAAAAGGGTGACGGTTTGTGTCCGATCGAGAGAGAGTAGAATTTTTTTATTTTTAATTTTTTTTAAAAAAAATTACAATTTTAATTTTTTGTTTCAAAATATGACAGAACTAGTCGTCCATAGTGGGCGTTTTTTAAAAAACGCCCACTGTGTGGGCGTTATATATGACGTGGCACAGGGCCGGCCGCCGCCGGTGCCGGCTTTTGCGGCGGCCCCCTGGCGTCCAAAAAACGCCCATTGCGTGGGCGTTTTTTGGTGGCGAGGGGCCCGTCTGCAAAAGTGCGCGCTGTTTTGCAGGCGGGCCTCGGAGCAGCCTGTGTTGGCGTTTTTTGGGCTCCGCCTATATATACCCAGCCCCCCTCTTCAGATTTTCATTATATTCACTAAATTTTCCAGAAAAAAAGAAAGAGGAGAGGAGGGAGGGGAAGGAAGTAAACGGCGAAGCCCTGTCAGTTTGAGCGTAGCCGTACCAATGAGTTTGTGGGAGAGGATAGTGGTTCTGAAGATGAAGACTTGCTTCCCGGTTATGTTTCGGATTATTAGGGCCGTTTTGTTAGATGAATTCGGATTAGTAGCTCATCGCCCTAGAGGACCTATAATTTTGGAATGTATTAGTTGTGTTTGAAAGGGTACGAATAAGGAACCGACGGGGATTTCTAGATATAGTACTCAAAAGAATCGTCACAATACGCCATGGCCCCGACGGGAAATGAAGAATATAACAAAAGGTAAATTTTGACAAAAGGAAAGTGCGTATCATACATCAAGACAGTAATTACATCGTACAGGGTACTACTGTCCCCGAGCCTGTCCCTGCCCCTGCCCCCTACCCCTCTTCGGCCTCCTCGGTCGCACGTGCCCCGACGAGTAGGTGTGGCGATCCGGTGGAACACCTCGAGTCGCACGGACGTGCTGCACTGGAGTCATCTGTGATAACTCCTGCGTGTAGGGCGGAGGTGCTCCTGCAAGCTGTGAAGGGCCGATCTCGACCTCCTCGTCGCTGATCGGTGTGTCAGTGGGGGTCATTAGGTAGTCGGTAGGTCCGCGACGAGGTGCCGGCTCCCTGGGCCGACGTCGAAGCTGCTCCCTGCGCGGAGGTACCCACTCCATGGGGCGAAGGCCAGACTCCCCAGGCTGCTCCCTGAGAGGAGGTACCCACTCCATGGGGCAAAGGCCAGGCTCCCCAGGCTGCTCCCTGAGCGGAGGAACCCTCACCATGGGCCGACGCGCTGGGTGGAGCATGAGTGAAGTGCCTGGATGCCTCTGCTCCGTGCACCGAGGACCCCGCTCCGGAGGAACGAAGGTACGGCGTAGAGAACGCTGTGAAAGGTGTCGTCGTAAGTCACACAGTCATCCAGATTAGAAAAACATAGGTAGACAAGGTGGGGTACACGGAGTTACCTCTGGTCTAGGGTGCAGGAGGACGTGCTGCGGGTGCCGGTGCAAGAATTCGAGGCGCTGCGTCGGAGGTCTGACAAGTCAGAGCCCTCAGCACGGATCTAAGCGTCGTACGCATCCGCGTGTACGAGGTGCGCTGCTCGTCCACTGTCAACGCCAAGCCACCCTCCAAGCGGCGGCACACGGAGTCAACCTCCGTGTAAAGTAGTTGCGCACCGTTGACCTAATTTCAGTTTTAAGTTAGATGAAAGATATACGTAATGAACTACTGGTATATATGAGAGATTCAAGTACTCACAACGCGGAAGTAATCCTGATCACAGTGCGCAGGGTAAGCGTCACCCACGGCGGCGACGTGTGGCTGCTGCTCCGGAGGAACGAAGGTGACACGTGTGCGGGTACGAGGCTGGTACCACTGGAGGTAGTTCATGTATGAGTCATCGGTGTGGGGACGGTACTCCTCAACGACGTCCTCTGTGGCAAGCAACCAGTCGTTCACGTATGGCTGCAGACGTGGAACCCATAAGTTGCCGCCGACCTGTCCCCTCCGAGTCAGCCTGAACACAAATTTGAGTAAGACATGTCTATTGCGATTAATTTTTCAAAGTCAGTTGTTAGTAGTACTTACCTATGAGCATCTGCAGGGACGGTACGGATGATAGGGACGGGGGACGGCTGCATGAGACCGAACTGGCGCAAAACACGCCCTGGGCAGTGTGGTTCGACGAATATGTCGAACACCATCGGTCGGAGCGTCAGCCAGAAGGCCTGGTCACGTGTGCACAACGTGGACAGCCCAAGGGGAGCTCGTGCGTGGATAGCCTCCTGGCTGTAAGGCTCCCAGATCACGTCGGTCGGCTGTATCCTGTCGAACTCCAGCATAAACTCGTTGTACGACCGCATGACCTGCACATATGCCCATCGTCACTGAAATATAACAATAAATGGGTTAGAAGGTACGATACGAATTAACTATATACGTCAGCTAGGAACACGAACCTGACGATGGCACCAGACTGTACCTATGGTGGAGAAGTCCTCGGGCGGATGCTGCAAGTACAGGTCCTCCTCGTAGGCGGTGTGATCCACCACAGGTCGACCAATCGCGAACCGTTCAGCTGCCCATAGCTGTAGAAGGAGAGGGCAACCAGTGAGCAAAGAACATGTTTCTATCTTGGTACACGCTTCGCAAAGCCCCCTGTACGTCGCCGCCAGTACTGCAGATCCCCAGCTCCACTGTGGCACTGCTCCCTCGTCAGCATCAGCGATCGCGCGCGCGTAGGGGATCATGACCTTGTCGACGGCATGTCCCGCGCTGCTGGTGAACATGACCCAGCCAAAAAGCCACAACAAGTAGGCCTCCAAGCTCCGTTGCACAGAGTACACGTCAGCCTCTGGGTGTAGCTGATCGGACTAAAAAAGATACAGTTAATAAAGTTGAGTAGAACTGTAAATTGATAAAATTCTTTTAAAATAGGCCTTACGGTAAACTGCATGAGCCACTGCTGTGACGGGCCCATGGTCGTGTATGGAGGGAGGCTGCTCATAGCTGGAAGTGCAGGGTGACACTGTACATGGCCGAAGCGGGCCATAATGTCGTCTCGCCAATCATGAAGTCCGTCGACTGGCCCGACGGCATCGCCAGCGAGGAGAAGGCCAAGCAAGAACGCAACGTCCTGAAGCGTCGGTGCGACCTCCCCGCACGGCAGGTGGAACGTGTGTGTCTTCGGCCTCCATCGGTCGACCAGGGCTACTAGAAGAGACTTATCGAAACTCCACCTCCTCGTCTCATCAGCCTCACCAGCTTGAGCCTCTATAAGACGATACAACGGGAGGAGGCCTGCCTCACGTAACCTGCACATAAAAATTTTATGTTATTAAGAAGCCATGTGTGCTTAATTGGGAGACCTCGAAGAGTCAACGGATACCTGGAACAGAACCGAGGGTCCACTGAAAGTAGACGTCTGGACGGTCGCGGTCGAAGTACGGGCAGATTGGCATTCTGCACCGTAATACGGTACGAACGGTGGTGCATATCAATCCCTCGATCTAGCAGCTCTGGTGTGTCATCTGCCATCCCTGCATAACATTATCACAGTTAACACATATGACACATGCAAACAGAAAGCGAAAAAGTATACAACAATAAATTTAAGGTACAACAAGAAATGATCGAATTTGAAACATAAACAATGCACGTACAATATGTAACTGAAATATATTCAAATAAAAGATAGAGATTAAGAATATCACAGAATATTACATCCGCAAGATAGGTTGAAACAACAAGTTTGTTCACTTCAGTTACAACAAAGCAAAAATCATACATTACATAATCTTAACCAAGCTTACTACACATCACTACACGACCGAACCACGAGGCACGCGTGCACGCCTTGGCCTGGTGGGCCTAGAAGTTGTCCCTTCCCCTGTTGGCGGGGTACCATCCAATCCGGATCCTGATGGCGGGGCTTCTGCTGTTGTGGGCATGTCTCAGTCCTTCGGGCACTTCTTGTAAGTATGTCCCTCCTTGTCGCATTTGCTGCAACATTTGTACCTTCCACCTGCTTCGGACTCATCCATGGCATTTTGAATACGTCTTGTCTTTCGACGCCTAGCCTTGTCTCTGATCTTACTTGGGTCTGGAATATAGCTAGGTTGCGGTACTGTACCTGTAAAATTCCCCGCTATGCCAAAACCATAAATTTCATGTGACCATGTATGCAATATGGCTTCCTTGGTGAAATAGGGAGATACAAAAGTACGATCAAGTATTCCACACTCTGAACTCGCTGCAATAACATGAGAACATGGTTTGTGGTAGAGTCTTGGCTTGTGGCACGTGCATGCGCAATATCCATCCTCCTTAAGTATGCATTCTTGCACAACTCTTGTTCTATATATTTCACGTTTGGTCCTATCAGCACACAAGATTTCAAATCGGTGCTCTCTAGTACCTTGAGTTATAACTCAATGCTCCTTTGCCTTCTTACGTTTTTCCTCCAGATAATTTGTCAACATATGTCCGAAGAAAACACCTCGCACTTGCATTGATAGGGCAGCGACTTGGTACCGGTCTCTAAAATATCTGCATGTTCCATACAGGATGAACTCAACAATGGCAACCAGGGGTAGGTCTCTAACACCACGCATCACCCAGTTGTAAACTTCAGCCAAATTAGTTTTCATAATGCCGAACCGCGCTCCGCCGACATCATGCAGCAAAGACCACTTCTCCTTAGGCTCATTCTCTATCCAGTGCGAAAATTTTCTCACAGCAGATGCCGATCTCCTTCTGATGTTTGGACCATCTGTGGGCAGCGGTCCTAAGGCCTCTGGACCATCCTCACCAACAGGTGCTGATCGGCTTGAGTGCTCTTCCCTTTGCTTCGTTGTGAGCTCGTCCAACCTCCTCCAAAGCTCGTTGAATTTTTTCTCTTGATTCTGTCTGCACAGCCTCTTGAATAGATCCATCAAGATCTTGCCCTTAAACTACTTGTAAAAATTAGCACCCATGTGACGCATACACCACCGACTTTGAACATCTGGCCAATCTTTACCATATCCCATCTCTGCATCACCGTTCTTCAGATATTCAATTGCCCGAAGAAGGCCAGTGTGACGGTCATGAATTAGGCATACACCAGGCCTTATACCAACAATGCTAACCTTCACCTGCTTGAGAAACCAGTACCAACTATCGGTATTCTCGCTCTCCACAAAAGCGAATGCCAGTGGAAGAACTTGATTGTTCCCATCCACGGTAATTGTTGTTAGTATCTGACCTCTGTATTTACCTGTCAGAAATGTCGCGTCAATACAGAGTATTGGACGACAATGCACAAATGCCCTGATGCAAGCACCTAGTGCAAAGAAAGCATGTTGCAAGACCAATACTGCACGATCATTCTCCATGGTTAGGTATGTTATAAGATCTGTACATGTCCCTGAATTTCTGGCGGCTATGCATTGAAGAAGAGATGGTAAATTATCATATGAGGCTTTGAATGTGCCAAATCTCATCTCGATAATCTTCGGTTTTGCTCTCCACGCCTTAGCATATGAAATGGTGTATTTGAATTTATCTTCGATATGCCTTATTATTGAACTTGGCTCGTATCCCAGATTATGCACAACATCTGAATACATCTCTGCAACAATAAATGCAGATGTCATATTTCTGTGGTACTTCTCTATACCTTCCAAGTGACAGTTGTGCTCAGTGACTATTGACACTTTCCAATAATCCTTCCACTTTCCCTTGAATGCATGCACCCTCCACGGACAACCATCGCTAGATCTCATGCACTTAACTTCATATACAACTTTGTGGACTTTGCTACCCAGAACTCCCTCTACAGTGATATAGCCCAATGCTTGACTGCCTCCATCAATTCTTCCTTCTCTGCGTACATCGCTCCCTCGATTACCTCATTCTCCTTATACTCCCATGGAACATGGTATCCCTCTGAAATAGCAAGTCCAGAGAAGTCTTCATTAGACCATTGCCACGGATTCACATTGCATCCTTCCTCATCAGAAGATTCATCACCCTCCACTTCCTCATTTGCCGCATCTTCGTTTTCCATTGCCTGAACAATGGAGTTGATCCTCTTGCCCTCATCTGCCAAGCCTCTCGGCTCACTGGCTTCTCTTTCTCTTTCTGGTTCCCGCACATCCTGTCCCTGTTCTTCTCTTTGCTGAGCACGGTCGTTTTTCTCTTCTATTTCAGCATCAGTCCTAACCATGCTTGTACCCTCTACATCTTGTAAGGTTGCATTGTCTTTATCGTGCACCTCTATGAAAATGCTGGGTTCCCAGCCCCGCTGCAATGCATTTTCTACGTACCATTTCCATGTTTCGGTGCAATCTACCGACATCAATTTCCAGAAGCATTCTTCGTTGTCACGGTTGACTACTACATTTACTTTTATTGTGTTAACCTCTGGGTTGATATGAAATGCCCTCATTAACCAGTTACACACTGACCGAAAATTTCTTTCCGCTGGCCTATCTATCCCCTTTAGTGTTGACCCAAATTCAGACAGATCTATACCATACGGGCCATATCTGACAGTGCCACTACCATGGAACAACCGAAACATCACTTTGGTTGACATATCTATTCAGAGAAAATACGATATTCGTCACATTTCAAATCATGCAATCCATTGTTTAAAGCATAGCATAAACATCATTATTCCTAAACCCTACACCCTAAACCCTAAACCCTAAACCCTAAACATATCTATTCAGAGAAAATACGATATTCGTTACATTTTAAATCATGCAATCCATTGTTTAAAGCATAGCATAAACATCGTTATTCCTAAACCTTAAATATATCTATTCAGAGAAAATACGATATTCGTCATATTTTAAATCATGCAATCCATTGTTTAAAGCATAGAAGAAACATCATTATTTCTAACATGAACTGCAATGCTCTAACATCATTATTTATAGATCTAATATACATACTACTCACAGATCTACCCAGAGTCAACTAAAAACTAAACAACTCTAGTGCATATTATATTTTACTAATGCATAGCAACAGACTTGTAATGTATGAGAAACTTACCTAAAAGCCAAGGTCTCAAACTGACAGGGCTTCGCCGTTTACTTTCTTCCCCTCCCTCCTCTCCTCTTTCTTTTTTTCTAGAAAATTTAGTGAATATAATGAAAATCTAAAGAGGGGGGGCTGGGTATATATAGGCGGAGCCCAAAAAACGCCCACACAGTGGCGTTTTTTGGCTGCTCCGAGGCCCGCCCGCAAAACAGCGCGTACTTTTGCAGGCGGCCCCCTCGCCAAGGGGCCGCCGTAAAAGCCGGCACCGGCGGCGGCCGGCCCTGTGCCACATCACATATAACGCCCACACAGTGGGCGTTTTTTAAAAAACGCCCACTGTGGGCGACTAGTTCTGTCATATTTCGAAACAAAAAATTAAATTTGTAAAATATTTTTTTAAAAAAATTAAAAATAAAAAAATTCGAGAGTGTATATGGGGAGGGTCAGGTTTTATTCTTTTTTTGTTGTTGGTTCGACTCAAGCTAAACTTGAATTGGATTTAAAAAAGGGTTCCAAAACGGCTATTCCCAACTAAATTCCAAGAAACACATAATAAAACCAAAAAGAAACGCATATGGTCAAATTTTAGTCTGTTGCAAACTTATAAAATTAAAAAAAAATTAGTGGTTTTTATCATGAGAAAAAAAACACATTGCGTTACAGGTCACCTGAAAAGGCTTAAGCTCCCACCGAACGACACTTGACTTTCTTTGGGAAACTAAGATATTGGGCTCACGCATGACTCTGTCAGCACCCAAAAAAACCCCCCATCGAAGGACCTAACAGTTCCCTGTATATGTACAGAGGGGCACACATATTACAACACAAAGTCATCTCAACCGACAAAAAGTCATCTCAACCGGCAAAGATAACTACAGCATATAGTCCAACACAGCATAACTCCTAAAAAAAAAGAGTAACACAATACTAAAAGATTCGTCTAACAGAACCAGCACACTGATAAATATAAATATAAATAAATATATATATATAGGAGTATATATATAACAGGTAACCATATATAACTTAGACATAACGATAAAACACAAGTCAAGGCAAATAGCTGCGATGAATTATCGACCAGGTAACCTTCACACGAATCTTGATGGAATCACCGGTAACCTCATTTTCATCTCCACCATTGACTCTTGGAGTAAACTTAATGGTGCTCTTATCACCGTTCCGGGCAGCAACAGTTAGTACCAGCTTCCTTCAAACTGACTGCTACAACGCGTCGCAACAGTTGGATTGCCCCTTCAGCATTGCCGGACATAACTTTATCCAGTTTGCTATCATGAAGGATGATGCTATTCTGGATACTGGTGGTGCATGCAGTGATTGATCCGGAGAATCTTCCCTGGAGAACTTCAATTGCAATAGTTGCCTCGATTGCATGTTGCACAACTGCATTTGTAACCACCACCTTACTGAGTCTACTGTCAAGGGAGAGCCTTTCAACCACGAATTCCTCATCCAATCTAGATTTTCTGCCATCCAATATTATGAGTCCTTTACTAAATTGTTTGTCCTTCTGCCCCCAGTCACACTAGATCTTCAGATCGACCTCAAAATATATACCATCTATCAGCGCAAGCCCTCGCTTTGGCCCAGTCAAGATCAGTGATGTATCCTGTGAAAAAAGTTTACATGACAGGTTAGTGGTATAGTTCTCTGAATGTGCATGGACGCGATGGAAGTACACAAAATTTCAGCCACTTCATATGGACTCTGTAAGACAAACTGTTACAGGCTCAATGCTGTACGAGTATATCATTAGGTCTGAAAATGCTGTGCTAGTATCATAAAGACTGTTTTGAGGCTAGATGCAGATGACTTCTTCAGGCTGTGATATGGCTATACCACGTTGATATTACAGAGCAACAAATTTGGTGACTACCTCTTAGAAAAAAAAACATCCTAAAAAAGAAGTTAACTATTGAAGTTAGTTCGAATAGATGAATACTAGCAGCTAAAATTTGTTCCTCATCAAGTTACACACATTGTACACCTGCATACCTTAGGAACAATGAGTTGACAATGATCTCTGTCACGTTGGAAGAGAGAAAAGATCAAGATTGTCTCTCGCAATGATAGTACCATATACATTGACTGGGAAGCCAACATGTGAGGCTATCTTTACACTGAGCACGTTTGCTGAGATTTTTTTTAGATAATGGATAAAAATATCCGGCCTCTACATCTAAGGATGTACACAGCCCATTATTACAACGTTTTAAAATTAAAAAGAAAGAGAGAGCCATAGTCTTATAGATCGACCAGGACGCTAGTTTAAACAATATAAATATTTTCATCCTTTATTGGATATCTCTAAAGCAATTACTTCTAATTTCTTGCTCATCGTTGAGAGCGTGTCCTTAGCTTTCTCATCACGCTGCAGCTAGGTCCAAGAGCGTAACCAGTACGCTCCCCTAAAAATTACCTGCATAATAGAGTTAGATTTTATTTTATTAAAAACAACATCATTGCGGCATCTCCAGATAGCCCAAAACATGGCAGCCACCCCCACCCAAATCAATTTTCTAATCTTTTTATTTTGATTAGTTAGCCAAATACCGAACATGTGGCTAATTAATCTTGGTTGGGTTAAACTAGTAGTAAAAAAGATAATCCTCCAAATCATTTTAGTAAGGGGACAGTCTAGAAATAAATGTTGAATAGTTTCATTCCCATCACAGCATATGCACTTCTGACTCCCTTTCCAATTTTTCCTAGCAAGGTTGTCTTTGGTTAGGACGACACCTCTTTGCAGGAACCAAAGAAAGATTTTAATTTTTAGAAGAACTTGTATCTTCTAGATCTTCTTATGACGAAAAGGTGTATATGTATCTATAAGATTGAGATACAAGGAGCGGACAGAGAATAAACCCGATTTGGTTAAACTCCATCTAAAATAATCTGAACCATCCACCAATTCGACTCGGGAGATCCTTGCTACTAAACTAAGCCATTCTGTAAGTTTATTATCCAGAGCCCTCATAAAAGATATGTTTAGTGGGCTAGTAGTCATTACTTTTGAGACTGTTGCGTGAAAATCCCTCACTATATTATATAAAGATGGATATCTAACTTTCAGAGGCTTATCACCTACCCATGTGTCATCCCAAAACCTAGCGGTGGTTCCATCTTTAATATCGAATGAACCATTAGCCAACACCTCATCTTTAATATGCATGAGGCCTCTCCAAAAATGAGAGTCATTGGGTTTGGCTACCACCTGAGCTAGGCTTTTTGAGCTTAGGTATTTATTCCTTAAAAGAGATTGCCATATCTCTTCTGTGTTTAACAGATTAACCAGCCATTTGGCTAGCAGGCATTTATTTTACAATTATAAATTTAGGATACCTAATCCTCCTTGGTCCTTAGGACGGCAAAGAATGTCCCATTTGGCAAGACGATATTCATGTTTATCTGAGGAGCCTTGCCAAAAAAAACCTTGATCTATAATGATCCAGGTTTTTAATGATCCCCTTAGGGATCTTAAAGAAGGACATCATAAACATAGATAGGCTGCTTAAGACTGAATTAAGCAGAACTAGTCTTCCCCCATATGACAGGGAACGAACTGTTTTTCAATGTCTGCAGATTCACCACCTATAAACTGTTTTCTGACCTCTTTGCAGACAGTGCCATGCACATCGACTGATGCATTGGTGTCCCTCATTGGATCAAGGGGTGCTGCAGTGGAAGAAAAGAAAAACATTACAAATTAAATTCATAATTTCACTTTTGATAATAATAAATTAATGTTCAAGTACTTATCCATGCAATACTGGAAATTACGTCAATGGGGATTAGATACTCCTAACTGAAACAGTTAAATAAACAACAGAAAACAAAAACAAGAGGTTGAGGATGGTACAGTACTGAAAATTTTCAGCATTTTCATACACAGTAGAATGATTTGATCCACACGGCAGCATTTAAGCAAACACTAATTTCTCATGGATGACAAAGCATTACGATACAAAATGCAGTCTCGAACGAACCAAAAAGATGGGTAACTAAGCTATGTGCACTTAATTGAAAAGAGATGAGTGGACTTACACTCCTCGTCGAGGTTGAATTTGCTGAGGTTCACGAAGTGTATGCGGGTAAAGTAGGTGGACCCACGCTTGGGATCATATTCCCGGATCTTATCCATCGCGGCATTGTGGACTTTGATGTCGCGATCACGCTGCTCCTTCCTGCGCTCCTCCTCCTGCAGTTTCTGCATCTGCCTCTCATGGTCATGCACCGCCTCTGCCTCTTCAAAGAAGAAAGGTTCCAGGCTTGCAAACTCCTCTTCATCGTCGTTACATTTGTTGGACGTGGATGTGTAGTGGCCTAAGTTAACCCTATTAGTGGACACGGGTGAAGCCACGTTGTGCGTGCTGGATGCCCAGGCACCCACGAAAATTGCGTGATTACGTGATGAGATGCAGATTTTCACCCTTTTGCGCACCCCCGGCCCAAAACAAGGCACCACCCCCGTCGCATCCTGACTAGCCTCCTGACGAGTTCACCCTTTGTGCACCCCGCATCATCTTGCGCTAGCTTCGCCCCTGTTAGTGGATATCATTGGACCAGGAGATGCTGCAGCACAAGAAAAAACAAAGTGAAAATTAAGGAAATCAAGAACTGGATAAATGGTCGGTGCATATGCATAGAAAGGGGGACAATAAACACAATTTTTAGCATTCCCGCAGCAGCTAGAACACGTTATTTTGAGTTCGGGCATCTAACAGGCAAGGGAAAAAATAGCTTTCTGTACATCTACTTTCCACCTTACGGGCGACGGCCGCATGGAACGGCCACCGCACCGCCCGCGGGAGTCGCTCGCTCACCTCCCGCGTCAGCCCCTCCACCGCGCCCTTCGTCGCTAATGTAGGAGGCTTTCCCCGCCCCGCCGCCCGGGCCCCCTGTCCCCGTAGCTTCCCTGTACCAGAAGGGACATCCGGACATGGGTGTACACATGCACACCCAGTAATTTTGCAAAAACTTGGAAGTTCGGAGGGTCAATCAAATAGCTAAATAGCTTTCGGTTAGGGTTTCAGTGCTCGCTTGAAGGGAAGCGGTGGGAGGTGGGTGCTTCGTCACCGGCGAAGAAACCAACTTGAGGGCTCGTTTGGATAGAGGGGTGATAAAAGCACGTGTATTTAGACCCACAAGGAAATTTCGTGCATGCACATGCCACCCGCTCCCCCGCCAGGTAACAGTGGTCCCATTGGAGAGGAGTTCCCTGGCACCGTTTAGAATACGTAGGGGATGGAAATACCGGCCAACAAAAATATATTCAAACAATCAGAAAAAAAAACCACAGATCTCATGATACTATTGTAGTGTCAAAAAATACTAAAATCACAATACACGAATTGGATAAGCGAACGGATGAACTTTGATACCACATAAAGCTGGCCATCATCATTGGTTTCAGAGCTGTTAAAACTCAAGAAAACATACAAGAGTACACAGGTTTACGACAAAAGTACATACTACGTTAATCTTACTAAATAGCCAGAGAGAATTAACAACTTTCTCAGCATAATTGCAGTACAACTAATCCTCTCAACCAGCATCATCAAGCCAAAGAATATAGAATCAACCTTGCAATTAGATGGTGAAAAATCACTATCAGTCAATACAATGCAATATTTATAAAATAGTACAATGTAAACCCAGACTGAAACTAATTTAGATGCTTGTTTTTATTGGCAAGTTTCATGTCTCGAGAAAAAGTAACACACAACCAAAAGTATCATTCTTCTACATGCTAATAGAATAGAAACTTTGCTTATACTATATAGGTGCATATAGCATGTCAGCTCTTTTGCTAGTGTAGTTAGGTGCATTTCTAGCCCACGTATACACACTTCTAAGGCCAATCGAGTACTTTCTGTACAGTCTGAATACTGCCAATACATTTCTAAGGCCAAGGAGAAATCACTTCAACAAACTAAGAGATGAAGTTAACATTGTGAACATGCATCGATAAAGATATAGTGTAATGCTCTATTGCAAGTCACAAGAACAGTAAACTCACCTTTGGAGCAATCTCATCCTTGATCCACAACAGGCGAACTCTTGGATTTGTGAAGTTGATGAAAATTTCTCTGTTCACCTCAGACTTCATGATACTTGTCGCCTGCGCCTTCTCTCGATCTGAGAGTTCTTCAATAGATTCCAGAAGGTCCATACACTTCTTGATAGAATGGTCACCTTTACTTGGTCCATCCAGCTCATCCACAAATGCCTTGTTTTGCTTCATCTTGTAGTCCACATAGCCTTGTAGAACTCCAGCAATGCTTCTCTTTCTCCCACTCCCTGATCCCCTTTGTCCATAACAAGCAGAGGAAGTTGGTTCTGCCTCAGTGAGGTCTATATGTTCACTTGATGCCCTATGATCATCCACAATTGCAGTTGCAGAGAAAGGGTTCATGCTGCTAGCTGGAGCATCTGTGTCACCAGTGTTAACATGTCAAGCGGAAGCTGGTCCGTGCAGCTCAGGTGGCTCTATTGATGTGAAATTTAACTCACCTGTCGCAATGCTTCCTGTTTCATATGGATAAATAAATTCAATTCACATGAATGTCTCAAAAATTTTAGCAGAAAAGGATAGTAGTAGAAAGAAAGCTGCTTCTGAACAAAAGACACATTGATCTAGATTTCAAAAAAAAAGCATGTAGATGAACGAAAGGCCATCTGTAGGATAGTTGCACAGCTGCAGTAGTCTAACAACAAGACTGTAGATGAAAGTTTACCTTCATACAGTTTCTCACACGTGTGATACAAAGGAAATGCTTTTGCTTGGAACTTCTTAATCCTTCCATTATCCTGGCCAATGCAAACTAAAGTTAGTAGCATAGTAACAAGCTAAATTAGCAGCAAGTAACAAGCTAAATTAGCAGCATAGTAACAAGCTAAGTGAAATGATCTTACTACATACAGCAATAAGTTTCTTCCATTTGTTTGGTTGTGCATTGATCATGCACAAAGAATCATTCCATCCAACCCCACTTTCCTTGATCGCTGCACGAACAGCCTTGTAGTTTCCTTTAATGTCCTTCTCCTTATCCTAGATCTGTGACTTTGAAAATCCAGCAGATGGGAACTTGTCATTGAAATGCTTTATGACCCTTCTCCATCCTTCAGGTGACCAACCATTTTGGCCCTTAAACCTTTCATGATTGTGATCAAGAAGTCCTTTCTCATAATCAAAGCACCATGCTGCTCTTGAGCTGTCTCCTTTAGCCATAGCTAGAGTTTACAAGAAAATAACAATCAAACACAATTGTGATAGTTTATTACATAGGTAAGAACTCATAAACATAGATGTATTATAAGATAGCACATTGGCATGTTCAACATTTATTACATAACACACTACTACAAAAAACAACATTCAAACACAAATGTGATAGTTTATTACATAGACAAGAACTCATAAACATAGATGTCTTATTCATGCTCTACAACTTGACTGCTACATCCTAAGCACGATTTTGATTGTAGTGTTCCCGCATCTGCATGGCAATCTGATCTCTTAGCATGTTTGCAGCCTGGTCTTGTACATTTAGCGACTTATCATCATCATCTCCTTCTGGCAGATCAACACAATCAGATTCTGGTATATAAGTAGGTTGGTGATCTAGCCGATTCTCGTCACCATTTAGACATCTAATTATGTTATGAAATACAGCAGCAGCTGCTGGAATTTTTACTTGAGATTCTATGGGATGATGTGTTCCCACTTTCAGAATTTGAAACCTTTTCTTAAAAATCCCAATAGCCCTATCAATATAGTTTCTAAGAAGTGCATGGCGATGATTGAAAAGCTCTTTGTGATCAGCATATTGTCTTCTTCGAGATGAACACCGCCGAAACTCACCAATGTGATATCCAACTCCTCGATAAGGTGCAAGAAATTGTGGTGAATTTGCATACCCACCATCCACAAGATAAAACTTTCCCTCAGGAACTTCGAAACCATTGGATATAGCTGATCGAAGAACTCCAGCATCTGAAGCAGACCCTTCCCACCCACAAGAGATAAATGTGAAGTTTAGGTTGAAGTCACATGCTACCATGACATTCTGAGATAATGTGCCTTTCCTATTCCTATATGGGGGGCTTTCTCTTCTGCAATTGTGATAGGCACATGTGTGCTGTCGATAGCACCAATACAGTTCTGTAAAAAAAATGAAATTTAAAACCAGAGCAAAATGTTGGGAAACAATAAGGTCTAGTGTTATGCCTCACCTGAAAGAAGGGCCAAAATCTAGGGTCAGTAGCAATCTTGGGGTGAGTTTGGTTGGAAGTAGGAGGCTTCACAAATCTATAGGTGAGAGTAGGAATGATATCAAAAATTGCCTTTATGTGCCTATGGACAGTTTCACCACTATGCTGAAATGTTTTCTTCAGTCTATCATTGCTAGCATTGTGTGAATCATGTACATAAACATCCCTAGCTGCTCCTCAACGGTAACACCTCATGTGTCACGCAATAGACCCTCACGCCTAAGATAGTCACATGTCGCCTTGAATATCCGTTTCTCCATACGAAACTCAGATTTACACCAATTCTCATGCCCCTCCAGAATTTCCTTCACCTTCTTAGCACCAGTATACTCAGAAGTATGCTCTGGCCTCTTCTCTTCATTCAAACATTCAATTATGGCAGGAACAATGACAAGAAACAATTCATCATCATCATCTTCTTCCATCTGCATGAATTTCCTAATTTTGTCCTTCCTAGAGGCCATTATCTAAAGATTGCAAACATAAACGTGATGAGATATTGACCATTATCTAATTGCAACCCACACTGAACTGCAGAGGGGTCAAGTTAAACTCCAGCTAGAACCAGCAAGAACTAAACTATTAACTAGAGAAATCAGCATGAATCAACAAACAAAGATGATGTAAAGTAGGCACCAAGATCATGAAAACATGTACTAGAATTTTTCTTTCTTTCTTTTGCATCGATCATAATATATCATCTCATACATCTAGTTCTAATCTCAGCTCACTTCAACTACCGAATGTTCTGCTAAAAATGAAAATCTCAGCTCACTTTAACAACCAGTCGCTGCAGCTAACTAGCGAAGGAAGCAGATCACCTACTACTGGAGCTATTGAATTAAAGAACCAATATCTTGTACAAGCGCCACTAAGAAAACACCCAGATCCTTCATCCATCCCATTTGATTTGATTCAAGAAGTAGTGAAGACTATCAGATCTAACAAGAAACACACAAAAGAGGATGAGGATGAGGCGCCCAACCTGTGGATAGGAGATCACAGCGTGACGCGGTTGGCCCAGGACGTAGCAGCTACACGCCGCGGCGGCGGCGGCAGTGAAGGCGCGACGAGGGCAGGAACGGATTCAGGAAGTGCGGATCAGGGAGTGGCGGCGACAGCGTGACGAGGCCGGGCCTGGGATGACGACGGCTGGAGGAGGCGACGACGCTCAAACCCTAGCCGCCGCCATGGTTTCCTGTTCGAGGCGACACAGGAGCAGCGAGGGATCGAGCGAGTGACGAGCAGAAGGGGGAGGAAATAAACGGGTGTCGAGTAGTTTTTTCTAATCCCCGTCCATTTACACAGATATCGGATACCGGGGGCCTTCTCTGGCTCGTGTTTTTTCTTACTCATATGAATCCAAACGGGCGTCGGAATTGGACGGGAAAGAAAAATCGCGAGGTGTTTCTCAATCCACGGACCGGCGGGGATACCTGCAGTCCCTCTCCCTAGTAAACTTTGTCAACTTACACACGGACCCCTCAAAACTCATAAGCACTGTTCATTTGTTCTACAACCACAGGAACACAATTTCAAACTATAAGCACACAACTGATGAGCTACAAGGCCAAAGCTGCAGCCCCTGAAGCTCCAACTTTAGATCAAGACCCTTTTCCAATCCTCCAATCCGGCACCCCAAGGACCAGCACTAAACATGATTATCCTACGCTAACATACAGGTTCATCTCCCATGAGAAAGCAGATCGATCTCCTCCTGCCAGGAAAAAAAACAGACTGATCTCTTGCAGCAATCTATGCCCCAATTCCTCTGATGTACACCAGAAAACCTGCCAACTCGCAAGAAGCCACAGAAAATTTTCTTCAAAAAAAAAACCCACAGATAAAGCGGCTCGCAACCTCGCACACATCTCATTCCCGGCACATTTTGAGCGCAGACATGTTGAATAATCGAATCTGCCGGCACTTAGGAAGCGGAGGAGGAAGCTAACCTCGTGCGCAGGGGGCAGAGGGAGATGGTGTCGCAGATCGGATAGATTTGGCGAAACTGGAAGAGGCCGACTGAGGACTGAGGAAGGAAGCGCGGACCACCGCTTTGCCTGGAAATCGGAATGGCCGCCTCGCCACCATTGGCGTCGCGTAATCACGGTCTTGTGGACTGACCCTACACAGCGTCAACCCAGTGGTGGCGTGCGAGAAACGGGCCCACAGTAATGAGTAAGCAGTCTGGACCCACCTGTCAGAGCTTGGCTGCGTGGGTGTTGTCGCCGGCCGGCCGTTGGATTGTCCGCCGCGTCGAGTGACGCCTCGTTTAGTTGCCGTCGGCATTTGCACGCTGTGTTGTAATTTTGTTTTTATTTGCTAATAATTATCTAAACATTGATTAATTAGATTTAAAATATTTGTCTCATAACAAAACTGTATAATAAATTTTTAATTTCATCTATATTAGTATTTCATGTATTTATCAATATTTTAATATGATAAAAAATAAAAATTCTGTATAATAAATTTTAAGGGTGAATTTGAGAAACTAAACAAGGCTATCTGTGCTGTTCCTTGTGCTGTGCGGGGGGTGTCACCGCTGACGCTGCCATCTGTGCTGCTGCCGATTAGGACGACGTTGTGGTTATGAATGGACGTTGAGTAACATCGTCCTCGTCCCGTTAGCAAATTACAGTCCGGTGAACGCACTTTTCTTTTATCCCAAAAGAAAAACAAAATTTTCTTTCTTTAAGGTCAAGAAAATACTCTAAATATCAAATGGAAATAGCAAAAGAGAACAATTCTTAAAAAAAGAAGAAGTTAAGCTTCGTTGGTTACTTCCTTGTGATAAGGCTTGTCCGTCTAGGATTTGCACGGGCACGGTTGCTTATAATTACATTATATGTTAAATGTTGTTCCAAAACTACACGATGTGCTCAACAATAATTAGGAGTCTATGGTGACTTCATAATATGTGGACATTCTATAGGTCCTTTGTATAGCCTAGTAAATTAAGCAAGGGCGTGCTCGGATCCCTTGTTTCCTTGTGGCCTTGCCTAGTCCGGCAAGAAGTTAAACAATGAACAGTGCTTGTATAACTCATTGATTGCTTCGTTATTCATGAAAGCGAGGATTTTGTCTGACATAAGTGACTTGATTTAGCCCACATATATTGTAAGAGCATCCTCAATGACAACTTGCAAATAGCGTCGCTCCCTTAACCGCATCAGACTCAGACATTCCAGGGAGCACCCACGGGACAACCGGAGATGAGAAGAGGGGTGCCGGGAAAGGCACACGTCGGCCGGGAATATTGGGGTCCGAGCGCGCTCAGACCCCAGCCCCTGTCCGAGCGGGCCTCCCGCGCTGCCGCGCGCCCACGCTGCCGTCGTTCCCGCGCTGTCCCGCGTGCTGTACTCCGCGTCCTTGGCAAGTACGTACAATAGAGACGGCCCAGCCGCCCAGCAACGGAGGCAGACAGGCCCACGAGGCCATGTACTAGTTTAAGGAAAGTGCACTGTCCTGCATCTGGTTTCCTTTCATATTTTTTCTTTCTTTAATTTGTAAATCATTCTTCTTTTATTTCACACCACCAGGTTTCTACGTTAGTTTATTTTCTTTTTTAGATCAGTTTTTATTTTTGTTTTTTATTTTCTTTTCTTTTCATTCTTTTTTATTCTTATTTTCTCTTTTCTTTTCCACTAGTTTTTCTTTCACTGTTTTTGCTTTTTATTTTTTATTTTTTAAATTATTATTTCTTTGATTCACGTTTTATTTTTTTCTTTAACTTCTCTTGTTCTTTTCTTTCTTTTTCTCAATCATTTTTTTCTTGTTTCATTTTTAGTTTACATTTCTTTTATTGCTTTTGCGGTCCACCTCTAGGTGCTGCAGTTTCTTTTCTCTTTTTTTTTCTTCTTAGTCATCTCATTTCTTTTTCTTTTTTTCTTTCATTTAATTTTCTTTTTTATTTTTGTGTTTATTTTTTATTCATATTTTTTTTGTTATACGTAAGTTTTCATTATTCTTTTTTATGTTTCTTTTATTTCCTTTTTCTTTTTTATTTTCATATTTTTTATTTACTTTCTATATACTATATTTGTGATGTTTATAATGTATTTAGTGGTATTCTCACTTAGCATACATATGATGTTCTATGATATATCTAGTGATGTTCACATAATATATATGTGATGTTCTGTAATGATTTTACTGATGTTCTATGTTTTATTTAATGATGTTCACTTGTTCTATCATATATTTTAGGATGTTTGAAAAGCATATTCATATCATGTTCTTCTTATTTTTCTCTATTTCATGTTTTATTTTTTATTATGGTTTCATAGATTTTATTAATTATTTAATTGATGTTATGTATTAATTTATTCACTTTTTCTATGTTATAGTCACCCGAAAATTTTGGTGGGTTTAAGGTGATGTTGAGGATGTTAACGTAGTATAGAGGCGATGTTCTAGGATGTTTTCTGTCATGTTTTGGTACATACAATAGTCCTCTAGATTCTTTTTTGTTGAGACGACGTGTCGTAATGTTTGCTAGCATACAATCGATGTTCTACGATGTTTTTTTTATGATGTCCGCATAGTATATACTAGATGTTCTGTGTTCATCGTCCGAAAAAAATATATTTTTATGTGACTGAAATATAGCAAAGCCTTTATTTTTTTATTATAATTTTAGTATTCTAAAAATATAAAGATGTTGTGTGATATATTTTCTGAATTACTATTTTATGTTTATGAAAAATATTAATATGTTGTAGTGGTAGAAGAATGGCATCTTAGACAATTAGGCCACGGGTACATATATATTAAATTAATATTAATGTTATTCCATCCCATGTTTTTCTTTCTCCAGCACGTACGTATATATGGTACACCTCATCACAGTATAATATAGATGGTGAGGCCAGAGATGACATCATCACAGTGTAATATAGGAGATGAGGCCGGCGACCAAATACACTACTGTACTAGTAGTAGTAACGGTCCATGCAACTGCACTGCAGTGCTAACGGTCCATGCAAATACACTACTGTACTAATATAGAATATGTTCGTACGTATATACACAGATGGATTCAGTACTGTGATGTACTCAAGCTGTCAAGTAGAGCTTCCATGCGTGAGACATAAGAAAAAGTAATCGGGCCGTATGCTGTGCAGAACAATTCAGCCCACTTAGTCACAGGAAAAGTAATAATTGCGGTCCAGAAACAGTCCGATGGAGGAAGTGAAACAGTCAGACGGAGAATCTGGACAACGCCCGCCGCGCGCAGTTCGGAGCGAAAACTTTGGGCGGGAATTGCCGGACGGTGGAACCCATCCGAATGCCCGGACTGTAAGACCGCCCCACGTTGGCCGCCGACGACGGTCGGCAGTATATGCAGCTGACTGCTGAGTGGGCAACTGGGTAATAGAATAGCTAATACTAGGGCGGAAATATCCTCTTTGTGGATTTGTTCTTTGCGGGGCCCTGAAGCTAAGTACAAGCTCGAATGCTCGATCCGTTCCGTCGTAAGCGGGGAAGAATTGTTTCGCTTTTGGCCGCCATATATGTATATGTCCGTCCGCAGTTCCCTAGCGTTTCAGACTGCAGGGGCATATAAACTTTTGAGGCATCGTTCGGTTACACGGCACGCAATGCATGCCCTGGAACTTTGCTCCTGTTGATGAAAAATCTTATCTACAAACACAATGGCCTAATACCAAATTCGATATCCGAAGCGTGCCAGTCGATTTGACCTGTTAATCGACAAGGATGATAGATTGAATAAAATCCGAACGAGACAACAGCGATACGCCCAGACGTCAAAGCTCAGAAGGTATTCGATAACTGTTGAACAGATCAGACGAGACGACAGCGATACGCCCGGAAGTCAAAGCCTGAATCGTGCTCGGTAGACGCGGAACCTGCAAGGTCGCCGGAGATCAAGTTGATGCAGCCCGTCGATTCTTGAAAGAACTCGTTGAAAAAGAAAAGATACTTGACGAAGTCGTCGAAAAGTAAAGTACTGGTAAAGGTAAATTGCGATAAAAAGTAGATTTGTTTATTGATGCTTGGATATCCATTACAATGCTCCTCGGCATATATTTATACTCCGCTAATCGAAGAGTCCTAATTTAACACGCAAAGCTCAAATATAGAAGAAATAAACTAATTCCTTATACGAACTCTATCTCTTTAAGAAAAAAAATAAAACTCGTATAGGAGTTGGACTTAAACTATAATACGAAAAATCGTAAGCTGTGTGTCGCCGATCCTCTGTCCGCTTCCGTCATGATGAAGTTATCTCCTCATCGGCACATCCCTGGCATCGGCAACAACCTTCTAGTCTTCCTGCCTATCTTATCAGCAACAGCTCTTCCGTCTCATCGCCAACGATCCTCTAACAGTTTTTCAGCTTCATCGGCAATGTACGAGATCAACATGCTCTTCATCGGCAACCACCCATCGGCAGCTCAGAAGCAATGCTGAAGAAAAACCAACCTCTTGCCGATTTAGTTTAGTCTCCCGATCCTTATTGACACGTGCCGAAAAACGGTGTCAACACATGCCCCCCCAATTTCGGAGTATAACATACTTTATGCACCGAAATTTTCTCCAGGTCATAATTACCCAAGCCGCTTGAACTTCTCCTCGAAGGTTGCGCGCGCTGTAGTGGAAATCCTGTACCAACGGGCCCATATAATGCTTTCTCCGCCGCGGCCCATTTTTCGTTTGCGATTCAACCCTAGCTTTTCTCTCTCCAGCGGCGATATCAGCAGGCGATTCCCTGGCGAACTCAACTGGTGACGTTCTCGGCGACAGTTCTTAACCTCCGTTAGCGTTCTTCACTTTTTCCGTCTTCATTCGTGGCCACGGCGGTTCCCTTTGACGTCCCCAAGGTTAATCTTTTTCTTTACCTGTCCTTTGATATTTCTTTTCTCTTTTTCCGCGCAGTTCATGACTCCTCTTTATTCTCAATCTTTAACCTCAGGAACTTTACAATAAGCTTCTCATCCCAACGCATCAGAATCAATTTATCTGCCTAGGCCCAATGGGGAATCCAGACCCAATCGATATTATAAACGCAGAAACCAATCGAATCCCCTTTAGAGCTCAGAATTTTGATTTGGGATTCTGGACTGATATCTTTCGATCCTGGCCGAAAACCACTAAGGGATGGCAAGACTAGTATTTGAGGGGCGCCAGGCCAATGGAGCTGTATTGGACAGAACGTAGATTAGAACAGTGCATCAGACTATCTATTGCCGATATGGAGAGGAATGAGTCACTGTTAATCGCCGTCTCCTACTTCTGGTCCGATACTATAAATGCCTTCATCTTCAGACATGGACCAGCTTCTCCAACCCTTGCCGATGTGTATATGCTTACTGTCTTAGATATCTCGTCTGCCGATGACAACACTCTGTTCCAGAGAAAACCTGAACATCGACTGACTACCAGGAACATCGGTGGCTGGACCGGTTATATCAGCGAGTATCAGAAATCCGGATCGGTCAATCAGAGGGAGCACTCAGCTTTCTTGAACATGTGGCTTGAGAAATTCATCTTATGTGGCAGAACAGTTGGACCGACCAATATGCACCTTCCTGCAGCAGAGATGTTGGCCAATGGTGTCAGACTCCCACTTGGCCGATATCTCCTTGGCTCAGTTTACCATCTTCTTCACCAAGTGTCACAAATGCTGCTGCAAGGCAAATCCATTGGCAATCTGGGAGGCCCTTGGTGGTTCATCAATATGTGGCTGAACGCCCATATGCACAAGTATTTCCACATTGATCTGTTCGCCCAGCGATTCCCTCAAAATCTTCCTGAAAACTATCAACTTGGGGAAGAAGAATCGGTAACACGCCCCCCCTCTCAACTTTGGAGAAGCACTGGCAGTATTACCAGGGGCGAAAGCAAACAGAGTTCAGATCGGTAATCTCTTTCACAGACTCTACATAGGCATCCCTTCTGAGCTTAGGGCCTGGGTCCCGTATGTTGATGAAGAAGCAAGATTCTCTCTTTCCTTTAACCTTACCAATGAGGCTTTGAATAAAGATGCCGATATTTTTAGTGCAATAATCACATATTTGGAAGTGGGAAGAACATCAACCCCACATATGAGTTCTGTTATCCATCGGCAGCAGCAAGACAATTAGCCTTTGGACAACTGCCCATCAACCTCTGCTTTGCCGATGTGATTAAACCGAGAGAGACCATCACGAACCACATGGATTGGCATAAGATTGTTACTCTCCTTCCTGATGCCGATACCTCTAATGTTGATCTGACCGATTGGGCACCGGCTTCCTTCGTCACCGAGTCCTTCAGATTATGGTGGCAAGAATGAAAAGAGCAGCTATTCTTTGCATCTCCTCATCTTTACTGGAATCTCATCGATCCCGATCACGCCATCTCTACCAATGCGGTAAGTCTGACCATCTGCACTTCTTTCAACTTTCCTTTAATCCATCGGCAACTAACTTTTTTAAAAAAAATAGGTCGATGACCTAGTTCCAACACTGAGTAAGAGCGGCAAGGTCATACAACTGCAGCCGATCTCCCCAGTATCCATCATCGGCCATAAAGCAACTTCGCTAGACGCTCTGATGGGCCGTGGTCATTATAAGAAGAGCACCAAATCGGCCGCATCCTCGGCACAGACACCTCAGGTAATGACCTCACTTTCTTTTGCAGATGCCGATTGCTGTGATTTACCGATCTCACATTTCAGGGCGCGAGTTCTACACCAATCGAATCTTCATCAGTAACTCGCCCTTTGTCTCCACCTGCAGCACCTTCGTCGCCACACCTCGTCGTCCTTGATGATTCTCCAGAGGTATTCTTTATTTAAACCTTAATTATTGGATCGGCACTTTTACTCATCTGTTTCTCTCACAGCACTAAGTAGTCTCATCGGCAACTGCTCCGAGTGCGCAGACACTCCAACCATCCATTGCCGATGCCCCCAGCCATCCGATGCCGATATTTTACAGCACAAGCGTAAGGCTTCATCGGACGACGAGCCTCAGTCAAAGCGGGCACGGCTCACACAAACTCCAATTGCTTCCTTGGCACTTTTGCCCCGCCAGACATCACCCGATGTTCCTGCACAAGATTCCCCATCGGCAATTGCCTTTGTACAGGAAACTTCATCGGCATTGGTGCCGCAGCAGCAACCAACCGAGACGCCGACACAGGAAACGCCATCGGCAATTACGCTTTCGGTTGTTTCTTCAAGCCAGAGGCAAGAGATTGCCTTGAAACAAGTAAGTCAACTTCCTTCGCTAATCTTTGATACTTAAATTCTTCAGCTAACGCCCTTTTTCCCTTTCAGGAGCAAGATTCACCCGATAGCCTATTCTCCTTTTCTATTATTGGAGATATTCCTGATGATGATAACGAAGAAAGCTCTGCTCCATCCCTTGAAGCTTTATCATCTGAAACCAAATCTCGGCTGGAGACGTTATTATCCTTGCTGCAACAGAAGACCTCTTTGCTGATCCAGGACTCTGATTCCGCAAGAGCAATCTTCAAAGAAATTCAAGGCCATATTCCTGTCGATGTCGAGGAAGCACTCCTCCAAGCTGCACATCTGGAGAGTCGATAGCTCCAGTACCAGAGGGCTGCCTAGCGAATTACCGATAGAGCCACTCAGGCAAAACTCCAGGAGGACATGATGAAGCACAAGTAATTTGCCGATGAGAAACAAAAGACATCGGTAAACTAGAAGCCTCCCGTGCAGATCTGGAAGAAACTATTGCTCAACTATCGATAAAAAGAGAAGCCCTGTTAGCGGAGCTGAGACAAATCGAAGAAGCCTTGGACGCAGCATATCAGGAGAAGGCCCAAATGCCCCAAGCTATCAAAACTCTCCAGCAAGAAAGGGACAATCAAGCCCTCAAGACGCTTGCGCTTAAGAAGAAAATCAAGTCAATTGAAGGTAATGCCGATGAAGAAGCAAAGACACTGGAGGAAGCCGACCAAATTCGCCTGCGTGCGATATCAACCATCCGTTCATTATTGAACTTGTAACCCTTCTTCCTCATCGGCAAAGTAATGCATCGGCAACTTGTAAAACTTCACATTTAACGTAGTGCCGATACACTCTTTTTGAACAAGTACTTTATCTGTTTTCTTCTTCTTTATTGGCAAGTGTTTGGAATTTCATCGGCAACATGAAAACCATGTTGATGTCTGTCGATGGGCCTTCATTTTTGCGCTTTGGCTGTCGTACTTGAGTTTTTGCCCCGCGGGGGTTTTCTTCTTTGCGCTCCCGTTGCATCTTCCTCTTCTGAGTCTTCGTTAGACCTTCAGGGCACCACTGAGGAAGCTTCGTCTTTCAGACGGGCTGATAAAGTTTCGCACTTGAATTTGGGCAGTTTATATTGGGATCTCTACACAGTATTGCCTCATCAGGGATTCTTGCATTGGCCATCTCCTCGAGCTCCTCTCGGTTCATCGGCAAGCAGTCGTCATGCCTGCCCAGCCTTTCATGTACACTGATTCTGCCCCCCCAGCCGATCATGTACCGGTGCTCTTCCCCTGATCGGCCCATTGATGTATCTGCTCTGATTACCATAGTGCGATCTTCTCTTTGCCCGATCGGCTCGATCATAACCATTGCATTCGGGGCAGCTATCAACCGTAGGCAATTTAATGCCTTCTTCCCAGCAGTAGATGAAGAAGGGGCATCTCCAATGATCTTTATGCCGACGCCATTCTTCCTGACGCAACTCCTATTGCCGATGTCGATAGCGGCCACCTGAAATTCTGTACGGAGCAGGTCTAGGAGGTCTTCTGGAACTACTATTTTCTTCAACTATCTCTTTCCCCTTCAAGTCATCGGCAGTTGCTTGATTTCTAGGATCCACCGATGCTCTCCTTTTAGCGCTGGCCGATGTCAACACTTTGGTCTTGCTTACGGCATCCACCATGTTTGCAGGGAAAGGATGTTGATCAATCTTCATCAGCCTTTGAGCTTTATAGTTATCGAATTTGATTCTCCCAGATTCAATTGTCGATTACAATTGCTGTCTGAAAACCTTGCAGTCATTGTTACTGTACGAAGTTGCATTATGAAACTTGCAGTACCTCATCTTCTTCAGCTCATCTGCCGATGGAATCACATGATTGGGTGACAGCTTGATTTGGCCCTCTTGAAGCAACAAATCGAATATCTTATCGGCCTTCGTAATGTCAAACGTGAATTTCTCTGGCTCTTTTTGGCCAAAAGGATAAGATATTGGCTTCTTACCCTTCACCCACTCAGCTAGGCCGATAGTTGGTTCCTCATCTGAATCTGACTCCCCTGCTTCTTCTACAAAGGACACCTTCTTGTTCCAGCTCTTCCTAGGTTCTAGAGCTCGAGCACTTTGATCAAAGATCCTCTGCACAATATGGCTTAAGCTTTCAAACTCTTGAGAATCGTATTTGTCTCTGAGATGCGGCAACAGACCCTGAAAAGCTAAACCAGCCAACTGGCGATCATCAAGCACTAGGCTGTAGCATCTGTTCTTCATGTCTCGTACCCTTTGCACAAAACTCTCTACCGATTCGTCGCTTCGCTGTCTCAACTTCATTAAATCGGTAAGCTTCTTTTCATGGACACCAGCAAAGAAGTACTTATGGAATTGTCTCTCCAGGTTAGCCCAAGTAAGAATGGAATTTGGTGGCAATGAGATAAACCACGTGAATGCCAATCCAAACAAAGAGGACGAGAATAAATGAATCCTCAGCTCATCCCTGTTCGCTGCTTCCCCGCACTGGATGATGAATCGGTTGACGTGCTCCATTGTTGATGTATCATCCTGCCCAGAAAACTTAGTGAAATCTGGCATCTTGTACCGATTTGGGAAAGGAACTGAGTCATAAGCTGGAGGGTACGAAGTCCGATAAGAGTAAGTATTAATCTTGGGCTGAATCCCAAATTGCTCTTTCATCACTTCTGCGATCTTATTGGTCCAAAACGCATCTTGATCTTGCCGATGCACTGGCTGAATCTCTACAGGAGGCGCTGGCTGATATGCTTCTACATACCCTTATGGCACTCTGGTTGGAGGAATCGGCATGTTCGCAGCATCAGTCTGCGGAATAAAGCTCATCGGCTATATTGCCGATGTTTGATCCTGGACAACTGTCTGAGGACAATACTGCTGCGTCCCCATCGCCTGGTAACTTGGCTGAATAGCAGATTGCTGAACTGGCGCTTGCCCTGACCAATTGAGATTATAACTCATCGGCACCTGACTTGCCGATAGCTGATAGCTTGCGGACAATTGATGCTCTTGTATGGGTTGATGATAGCCAGCATAATTGCCCTGAATTGCAGATAACCCAGATTGAGATACGAATGGCACTATGGGCTGTCCTGCAGTGGAAACTTTCTGTTGAACTGGTGAAGGACTGGCCAATGGATTCGCATAAGATATCTGTTGTGGAGGCGCGTGAAATCCCATTGACAATGGCTGTATAGCAGGAGGTGTAGTAGAGTAATGTGACACTTGAGTCATCGGCCGAATTGGAGTAGCCGATGTCATTGGACCCTTCCCTGCTACATCATGCACTTGAGGCAGTCTAGAGTTGGCAGTAGATGGACCTGGAGGCATCCCGTATCCCCACCAATTGGCAACAACTTGATTATGTTGGACTGAAGGACCTGACATTACCGATACCGATAGATCTGTGCTCAACTGAGTACTAGGCCTCTCCTGAGACGTTAGATCTGATCCTATCGGCGTGGCTTCAATGATAGATGGTCCTGATATAACTGGAGGAGTAGGCGCTTCCATACTCTCAACGGCTGGAGTTGCTGACGGAGTATTGACATATGCCGATCCTGGCTGATGATATGCCGGCCCGACATAACCTGGTGCTTGTCCTTCTCTTAATATTTGCACAACAGCATTGTAAACAGTATTGGACAGCACAGTGGAGTGGTTGATCAAAGCTTGATTTAATGCAGAATTAACCATCTCCTGTAGTTTACCAAGGTTGGAGTCAAAGGTTACTTGCCGAGACAACGGCAGATCTTGCTTCTGGATGACTTCTCCGCCCCTATTCTTGCTGAAAGACTTCAAGCAAAGCTGCCTGTAGTCCTCCATGGCTTTTTTTCATGGCTAGCTTCTGATCTTCCTTTAGATCTGACTCTGATATCTCGATGATGTTCTCTGGATTGATATCAGCAGGATTCTTCATGATAGATCTGTTGACTTGGTCCCACCGAGCGTGCCAAAAGTTGTGTTGATGCAAAAATCTTATCTGCAAACACACCGGGCTAATACCCAAATTCGATATCCGAAGTGTGCCAGTCGATTTGACCTGTTAATCGACAAGGATGATAGATTAAATAAAATCCGAACGAGATGACAGCGATACGCCCGGACGTCAAAGCTCAGAAGGTATTCGATAACTGTTGAACAGATCAGACGAGACGACAGCGATACACTCGGAAGTTAAAGCCTGAATCGTGCTCGATAGACGCGAATTTAGTTTACCTCTTATCGATTTAGTTTAGTCTCCCGATCCTTATTGACAGATGTCAACAGCTCCGGTGACGCTTGGCAACCGCTCGGTCACTCCATAGTCCATACTACGCAGTTGAGACTCTCAGCTCTGCGCGACGTGCATCGGTCTGGGCGCGCCAGTAGTCCGTACGTGGCGATCCTCGCCGTGCATTGCGTTCCTCTGGTCAGACTTGGGGCGCTTCGCGCTTGCCTCGATGTAGGATGTAGAAATGTCTCCTCAGGAAGGCTGGCGTAATCAATGTGCGGAGTTACCGAGTTGGTTGTCTCGTCATATACTACGGAGTACTGTACGTATTCGCAGGTCAAGATTTCCGTCACCAATAGGAGCTCTGTGTGGCGTACTGGCAGCAAGAATTTCGATTCCCGAGAGTTCCATGCTCTAATCTGCCACTGCCTGCCGGCCTGCTATCCATCACGGCGTCATGGGACCGGGAGACGAAATCAACCGCAGCAGCACCCACTTGTGTAAAAGAAGAAGAAGAAGCAGCAGCAGCACCCGCAAAAATGGCTGCTCGCTCGAGATGAACCAGCAGTGGGAACGAAAGGTAAAAGAAATACAAGTACTGCATACACCCGTCTTCTAGTTGGATAATTTAGATGCAAACTCAAAGAGTTACTTTAAATTATTATATTTCACTATACCAATATAGCTATTTTATAGAAAAATTTATGTGAGTATTTTAAATTGTCTTTAATAATAAATTAATGATAGAGGTGGATAATTTGCATGCAATTTTAGAGTTGTTTTAGATTATCTTTCATAATGATAAAGATGAGTATTTTTTTTAAAAAAAATAGAATACTCCGTTTCAAATTTTAGTTTGTTTGACTACTTGTCTTATTAAAAAAATTTGAGCAAATGAAGTTAAATTTAGGTTATTTTTAAAGATCTTTTGTTAATAAAGTAGTCATAACAAAATAAATAATATTTTAATTTTTTTAATAAGACGAATGTCAAACTTAGGATAAAAAATTAAACAAACTATAATTTCATACAGGCTAGTAGATGGTTATTAGTATAGATGATGAATGGAGTACTAAAATAAAGTTAGATATTTCTGATTATTATGAGATCTTTTATGACTTACCTTGTTTACTAACACGTCTTTTAGGTAGTGATTACTTTCTCTATCCCCTGTTAAGTGTCGACTATGACGTGTCTATAGTAGAAATTAAATGTACTAACTTTGACTGAATATATAAGAGATTATTCATATATTTTTATAGTACATTTAGAGATATAAATGTTACTAATATTATAACTCTAATCAAACTTAAAAGTTTTACTAACACGAAAATCTAGATGACACTTGAAAAGAAACTGACAGTCATCATCAAGATGCAGTAACCACCGTGTCTCATCTCATTGACCTGTGGTGGCATGGAGGCACAGATCATGGGCATCGAATCAATCAGTATCTTACCACCACGCTGCTGAACGAAGACTTTGGTAGCTGCTGTGCGCTATCAGTAGTAGTTCAGTACGGACTGGTGCGCGCAAAAGACGATGGTGACGGTCGCTTTTGCACCCAAAGGCGGCACTGAAAAGGTCAAAACAACCGCAGCGTTTTGCTGAGCTCCCTTGAGTTCCGTAGCTCCCTTCGTTTCGTTTTTTCAGAGGAAAAGATCTGCTTTAGCCGGGACGCCAGTTGTGCCCGACGCTCTGATGCTAGCCCGCTAGTCCTAGACTCCAAATGCTGCCTGCGGGCTGCGGCAGGCAGCAGTGTACAGTACTCGAGACCTCGAGTCGAGTAGTACTGTGGAAAGAGTTACGAGATCCAAGAAGGGAGAGTGTACTGGCTCGGCCGGTGAATGTCCCTGACCAACCTGATCAGCCATGTGCGCTCGACCTCTCTCTGATTACCCACCAGTCAGCAGTAGCACTACTACGCAGTGTCATTTGGTAGTTGTATCATGTTCACGTGGCATCCTTTCAGACTAGTAATGTTATCACTTACTCCTACTAGGTTGTGTTGGCAGTAGGCCATGTCCTATTAAGTAAACAGACGAGGCATGCCCATGCTTGAAGCACAAATATGACCTCGATCACCAGCTGTCGTCCAAGAAAAAAGGTTTAAAATTGATGGATGCTAGTGAGATCATCCATGGACAGTCCAATGCACAGTGTATTTTTTCATCCGTGGATTGCACTTTACGCTAATGCTGCGCCTGCCTTTAGTACGAGTCATATTACTCTCTCATTCTTTCTTTGATTTTGACACCACTAAGAGAGTAGCTCTAGTGTTGTGAAATGACTGGCATAAGTTTTGAAACGGAGTATGATGCTGGAGACTGGAGAGTCTGAACTCTGTGTATCAGGAGCAAATCAACTGTTGTAGATGGTGGGACCAAGACGAATTGAAACGGACAATTTGTGTCACGAAAAGAGGAGGCACGTTGCTAGAGGGGAGAGAAGGAGAGCACACATCGGGGATTTGTCTCATCTCATGCATCAATGCCACCGGATCCCTATATATTTTTTTTTTCTGATTTTTTTCTTACATAACCTCCACGTTGATAGAAATCCGAAATGGAGCTATGAGCTACTAGTACTCGTGCCGACAGTAAAGTCGAGTTCTGAAGCGGAATTATTGCTTAATTATCCTTAAGTCCTGAACGTCAGTTCACATAGCTTGCTTCAGTCTCACACAAAGATGATGTGACAGAAGGTCAAAAGTGATAGCTCAAGTAGTCAAATAGGAGCGTTCGAGCATTATTCAGTCCAGTACACCACAGCGGTGGAGCTTGGCACGATATGGACGCCGGACGCACGGGATGCGTGGATTATTATCAGACGCCGCAACAGACACATAGTATTAGTACAGCCAGGAATGGATTACAGAGTAGAGTAGTACTACCGTATCTATTTCCTGTGGTCTCCCATGGCAGCTTTTTCCGGATCCTCTGTTTACTCAACCTGCCAGGACAGGACTGGCATGTGGACGGTACTTCACCTGCTGGCTGTTTCGTTTGAGCTTTTTTTCCCCTTTTTTGAAACCTTTTGAGCTTGCTTTTAGCGTTCAGTTGAAGGATGACGATAGTACTTGAAGCTGTTAAACATCGTCCTCACTAGGATCAGGGTCCACGGTGCCCTACTAGTATCCCTGCAGTACCGCCAGCAGGTATCCCTGCGAATTGTGGGCATCTACCATATCCCTGCAGTACCGCCAGCAGGTAGTAGCGGTACGGAACTGATGTACGAGTACCTCAAACTGCACGTG
This sequence comes from Bothriochloa decipiens, assembly GCA_023333625.1. Lineage (NCBI taxonomy): Eukaryota > Viridiplantae > Streptophyta > Magnoliopsida > Poales > Poaceae > Bothriochloa > Bothriochloa decipiens. The sequence goes on along the minus strand of CM041640.1, from coordinate 8,127,315 downwards.
CACGGCGACACACGGCAGTTACAGTGCGAGCTTTTGGAGCGGTAGCAGCAGGATTCACCAACGATGACTGTCCTGTCACGAGAAAAGCCGCAGAGCCCTTTGTTTTCCGGGTTCTGACCGCTGGCCGCCCGGCTCCAATCTTTATCGTAGCCTCGTTAGACGTCTGAATTAAACTCCTAATTATAGCATTTAGTACTATATAAAAAAAATTTTTATCACATCAAAATATTAATAATACTAAATACAAATTAAATTAAAATTTAATTACATATTAAAATTTAATTACACAATTTAGTTATATTTTATAAGATGAATATTTTAAACTTAAATAGTTAAAATTTAGATAATTTTTATTAAATACAGATAAAATACTATAAAAATTCTGACCTAACACTGAATAGAAGTTGGCTTTCCCCTTTAGGGGCCCGGGCTTTGACCACGTCTCCCGACCTATCTCGCACCGGGCGCCACGTTGACCCTCCAAGTGTCCCCCAGAGCCGCCACGCGTGCACCACTGCCGAGCCCGCGAGCCGCGACCCAGCAGAGCCGTGCCCTCCTAGGACGTGGCGCTATTCCACTTCACCAGAATTAATCCTATTTTCTAATAGTACGAATTGTCGTTTTTCGTTCCACCAAACAAGAAATGGAAGTACTCTATCTCACTGCACCTTATTCCAACCAAACGCTGTCTCATGTCATTTTTAGTGTTATAGGTTTCATTCCGGTGTTTTCAAAAAGACAAAAGCGAGGTACTTAATGAAATAAAACAAATCTATATTGCACATTCATATTTATTATTATAGATATTAATATTTTTATATCCGTATATGATATTTAGCTAAACTTTAGAGATGTTAATATGAAGAATATATCTATAATTACTACAGTCTTCTCCTTGTAGCAGAATATAATTATAATTATAATCATAATCTTTTGTGAACAGAGGTTGTAGGATCGGGCATATAGACGGACAAAAAACGAAAGCCAGCCCACAAGCAGATAGCTTGAGGTCGGGCCTTGCGCCTGTTAGAAACGAGGTAGTATTCCGTATTACTCTATTATAAAATATCCATCGTCCTAGCTCGATTTTTAAATCCCATATACATTTTGGTCCATCATTGGAGCTTATCCTCGAATTGGGTGAGATCAATTTTTAAACAGACAAATATCACTGCGTGTTTATAGGACAGCAAAATGCAAAATTGTTGGCTACACGAAATAGTCTGGGTAACTCGCCACATTAACCATAGAAGATCCAGTATCCAACCCCTTTTTGAAGCTTCCTGGCACGAGTATTTTCTTATTAAATGGGAGAATCACGACAGGATACCCAGAAATCCTTTCCACACATCCCCGTGATTACCAACAACAACAAAGCACCTTTACAATGGCTAGGCCCAGTTCAAGCACTGTGATTTCTTTCCAGTGATGAAATTGAAACCGAAGCCGAAGGAGAGTACTAACGGCCTGTTTGATTGAGCTAGTAGCTTCTAATTTTAGTCTGTTTTAGTAATTTATAACCAAATACTCCTCCTAAATTAGATTAAAAGGTCATCTGACAACTAGTAACCTAAACTTTCTTAAAAGTAACTAAAAGTCTAAGTGGATACTTATGCCCTTCATTTAGTGACTAAAGCCCTCCTAAAAACGACTAAAAGCATTAGGTTAGCGTACTTTGGTCTTATAAAGTTATAATGTCATGTTTAGTTTAATTTAGTAGATCTAACCAAACAGAATGGACTAAACTTTAAAAGATGTACTTTAGTGACTAGTTTTTAGAAGGTTACAACCAAACATGCCCTCAAAGACTAGCTTTTGATGATGCATTACGTATATGGTCAACAAAGAAGATCCGACAGTAACTCCAGTGAGTCAATGCTTTACCAAAACCCAACACGTCACAGCTGTCACGCTCCCGGGTCGACGACACCCGTGGCGATCCGGAGGCCAGCCACGCTCCAGTTGCCGCCGTTTCCAGGAGAACACCGGACCAGGCCAGGTGTTCCCATGGCGCGACCGTTTGCATGCCAGACGCTTGCCTTCCTGGCTCACCACTCCACGTGATAAAACGCACACCACCTCCACCCGCGTGGGCGTGGTAATCAAATCGGACGCACATGCGGTGCGCCTCCCTTTCACGGCCTCCCCCCCGACTCCGCCTCCGCCTCCACCTAATCCCGGCCCGGCCGGCACCCCAATCCGAGGCGCCTGCCGTGCGCTTTAAGTGAGCGCACCACACGAAAAGCAGGCAGCCAGCAGAGCGGAGGCGGAGAGAGAAGAGGAGGAGAAGCAGCAGTAGCACGCTAGCCGCCAACGCCGCCAACGCCATGGCGGTGGGCGCGACCGCCGCGAAGCTGAACCTCACGTCGGCGGCCGCGCGCCGCCCCTCGCTGCTCCACCTCGCGGCCGTCGCCGTCCTCTGCTCGGTGTCCTACCTCCTCGGCATCTGGCACCACGGCGGCTTCTCCGCGGGGCCCACCACCACCGGCGGCGTCTCCTCCGCCTCGGTCTCCATCGCCACCGCTGTCTCCTGCGCCACCCCGGCCCTGACGACAACCGCCTCCTCGTCTTCTCCCCCCGCCACGGGGCCGCTCGACTTCGCCGCGCACCACACGGCGGAGGGGATGGAGGCGGAGGCGGACGCCGCGCTGCGGCAGCGCCGCTTCGAGGCATGCCCCGCCAAGTACTCCGAGTACACGCCCTGCGAGGACGTGGAGCGCTCCCTGCGCTTCCCGCGGGACCGCCTCGTGTACCGGGAGCGCCACTGCCCCACCACGGACGGCGAGCGCCTCCGGTGCCTCGTCCCGGCGCCCAGGGGCTACCGCAACCCGTTCCCGTGGCCCGCCAGCCGCGACGTCGCCTGGTTCGCCAACGTGCCGCACAAGGAGCTCAGCGTCGAGAAGGCGGTGCAGAATTGGATCCGCGTCGACGGCGACAAGTTCCGGTTCCCCGGGGGCGGCACCATGTTCCCTCGCGGCGCCGGCGCATACATCGACGACATCGGCAAGCTGATCCCCCTCCACGACGGATCCATCCGCACCGCCCTTGACACCGGCTGCGGGGTAAGTCGCTCACTGCCATCGCAATCGTACATGAAAACACGCACACTCCATTTGCCTGCTGCTTGAAATGATCACGTGCACGCGAGAATGCCTTGTGAACTGAAGGCCCGCACAAATTCGAGGTCAATTTCAGTCAGAGATTAGCAATCGGAGATCTCAGGAGTCGGGGAATGGCGTTTGCTAGCTTTTGCGGGTGTCGGAAGTTTCCAGTCCCTACTCGGGTCAGAGGATTTTGTGTGCGCAAACGGGTCTGGCCCATGTAAACCTCGTGCACCGACCCGATTAGTGGCCCTGTGTCTGCGAACGGGGCCTTCACTTGGTAACGGTAGTCAAGCTGCAGTGAACCGTCACGCGGCTGTTTCCTGTGACAGACTGAGCCCGATCACTGCTGAAGCGTATGAGTATCCCAAGCACAGCAACTGGCCCATCTGAAATCTCTGCAATAATGCTGCTGTCAATATCTATCTATACGTGCTTGTCTTTTTCTATGCAGGAGTATCCCAAGCACAGCAACTTCAGCTTTTCCGAGAACGTACCATAAATGCATTAGTAGACGTATAATTTGAGACGGAGTGAGTATTTGCGATTGCGATATCATTGAATTCTTGATTGGATTTCAGGAAGGTGTATCTGTTGTTTATGCCACTGGCCTGTGGTGTGGTTGTAAGCTTGCAATGGGTCGCCTTTTATGCAGTGCTATCGCGCAGGATAGCATGCCAAATCGTTGCCTGGCATTTTGATCTGATTGTTCTCAGTGCTTAGGAGCTGCATAATAGCGGGTGCTCCTTGATTTAACCTGTGAGGTAACTGAATTTCTTACTGATGATCAGGCCCATTTTGCTGCATTGTGCAGGTGGCGAGCTGGGGAGCCTACTTGCTGTCACGCAACATCCTTGCCATGTCCTTCGCCCCTCGAGACTCCCACGAGGCGCAGGTTCAGTTTGCGCTAGAGCGTGGTGTGCCGGCAATGATTGGGGTCCTTGCCTCCAATCGGCTCACCTATCCGGCACGGTCCTTTGACATGGCGCACTGCTCTCGCTGCCTCATCCCATGGCAGCTTTACGGTATGTTGAATTACTATCGCCACCCAATACAAGCATTCAGTATCTTCAGCTGATTACTCATCACTTCATGTTCTCATGTATGTGCAGATGGGCTGTACTTGATAGAGGTTGATCGTATCCTAAGGCCTGGGGGTTATTGGATTTTGTCTGGACCACCAATCAACTGGAAGAAACACTCCAAGGGGTGGGCCAGGACTAAAGAAGACCTGGATGCAGAGCAGAAAGCCATTGAGGCAGTTGCCAAGAGCCTCTGCTGGAAGAAGATCAAGGAGGAGGGCGACATTGCAATCTGGCAGAAGCCTACTAACCACATTCATTGCAAGGCCATGCACAAAATTATCAAGTCCCCACCCTTCTGTTCTAACCAAAACCCAGATGCTGCCTGGTACGTACAACACCATGCTAACCATTTTCAGTTCAACTCATGGTACTCTATGGTAAATCACTAACCATATTCATGTGATCGATTTAGGTATGACAAGATGGTGGCTTGTATAACTCCACTCCCAGAGGTCAGTGACCTAAAGGAGGTTGCCGGCGGTGCGTTGAAGAAATGGCCGGAGAGGCTCACTGCAGTGCCGCCCAGGATTGCCAGTGGCAGCATCGAGGGGGTCACGGAGGAGATGTTTGTGGAAGATACTGCGTTATGGAAGAAGAGAGTTGGGCACTACAAGTCCGTGATTGCTCAACTCGGCCAGAAAGGCCGGTACCGCAACTTACTGGATATGAATGCAAAGTTTGGCGGCTTCGCTGCAGAACTGGTGAATGACCCCTTGTGGGTCATGAACATGGTCCCTACTGTGGGGAACTCAACAACCCTTGGGGTTATATACGAGCGTGGCCTCATTGGGAGCTACCAGGACTGGTACATATTCGTACTGCAAACATGGCTCCTCCGTGGTAGACGGTTATATATTGGTTTGTACCTGATCTGAGATATCTATCTGAATTCACTGCAGGTGTGAGGGCATGTCCACTTATCCCCGGACCTACGACCTCATTCATGCAGATTCAGTGTTCACGCTGTACAATGGCAGGTAAAAACATATAGTCAGGCACCGCAGAAGTGTAGAATCTGTCCTATTTAGATAGTTGTTTCTGCTCTTGTTATCTATCTATTTTAGCCAAAATTTGTGCTGCCACAGTTTAATAACCTCTGTTATGGCTGCTTTATGTAAATATATTCACATCAACTTCTAATCTAGGAACTATTAATTGTCATTGCTGCAATTCATTCATTTTTAAAGATAACATTTTACCTCAGTTGAAGACTGACAATTCATCCTTTGCTTTGCAAGATGTGAGGCCGAAAGCATTCTGCTCGAAATGGACAGAATTCTGAGGCCAGAGGGAACGGTCATCATCAGAGATGACGTGGACCTGTTAGTGAAGATAAAGAGCATCACGGACGGGATGAGATGGAATAGCCAGATCGTGGATCACGAAGATGGTCCGCTCGTCCGTGAGAAGCTGCTCCTTGTTGTGAAGACATACTGGACGCTCGAGGATGACAAACAATAGCAATAACGTGGAATAAAAAGAGTTAGAATGACTATTGACATGATCGGCAAATCTTGTGACTGCCTCACCATTTGCCCTGTGAATCTGGTGGAGTTTGTTTTCTGTTTTCATTTTGGGTATTCATTTTGGGGGGATAGTTCACATAATGGAGATATAATCTCCTTGTTAAGATATAAGAGGGAAACCCATCGCAGATTTTGTCATATAAAAACAGACATTGTGCAAAGTGGGTAAATAGAAAGTACAATATTGGGATCATTTTCGTCTCCGGGTGCACATGGTTTGGTTATTCTTATGATGTTGTTATGTGATCCCATTACTCGAATGTCACCTCATAAAAATCTAAACTAGGACTAATCATCATCCCATGACTTTTCTTCAGGATTTCAGGAGCGGTACACACTTTAAACTCTATCAACAGTTTTTTTTCATGAACAAGTAATGTACAGAATCAGGCTGACCTATCTATCGTCTAACTACTCTGAACTTGATGTTCTGATCATGAACCCACGGCATTTCTTCCCGAGCAAATCATGCAACTGTATGCCAACTAAACGTCCTGATTTGACCACTAATTTGGTTGCAAGTTTGGCGCTGCACACCAAACGCATCAATGGTGGAACGGTTACTTGTGTTGTGTGTCTCCCCATTATTCTCTGCCGGCGTATGTGTCGGTGCCGAAAGCGCAAGACGAAGACAAGCCAAGGAAAATGTCAAAAATTCTGACTGTACCGTCAGATATGCTGAGAAAAAAATGCCGAAACAGTCCAAACCACTTGACTCCCATCAGCATCAGAAAGCGATTTTTGCGCAAATATAGCACAAAATTGTCACTGTCACGCCGTGCATGTTTTGTCTACTAGCCTCAATAGCCATCACCAAACAATTAATGTTTTCTGGCAAAACATGCCTTAGCAGAGCTGGCATCACGCATGTTTGGAGTTCAGTAAAGGTGTCTGGACTATGGTCTCAGCCAGAGCTCAGGAGAATGAATAATGCTGGCACTGTAATTTGTCGATGGCCAGACTCAGAAATAATAGAGTGGGGATGGGGATAGGACACGTACCCTTGCAAAAATAGCGACGGGCTATCGTCTATCCGTCTCCACACTGCACTAGCAACGGGCATGCACACTAGGGAAGCAGTGCAACCAACTGCCCAGGAGCGGATTGGTCCCGGGCACGAGGAGCAAAAGGACAAACAAACACAGACGGTCCAATGGGCTGCGTGCCGAATCAAAACTGACAGAGACACGACACAGAAGAACAAGAACATGAACATGGCATGAGGCCCGCAGCCCGCTACCGCTAGCATAGTATAGTCTTGTACCAAGTTGTAGTTGTAGCTAGCTGAGGCGCTAAGTTCACCTAACACTGCATTATGGAGTTTTGGATTGGAATGATGACCTCGCTAAGATCTGCATGCAGCTGCCTGTTAGTGGTCTAACAATTGCTAAAATCCAGTACTTAGGCTGCTAGCAGTGGTTAAGAATCTCTGTCAGAGACAGCTGTCCAAAAGGATCTAAGAGAGGAATTCATTAGTGACGCACATGAAAAATAATCATGCAACTGGCTATTGTGCTACACAAGTGTGGCAGTGCCATTTGCAGTTCTGCAGTCATGGTAGTTCTGCAGTCATGGTAAACTCATCTTTCACCATGATATGACAGTGCCCCTTCTCCACCTTCTGGAGATACCGGCTACTGCAACGTATCCTCGCGAAGCAGGACAGCAGGTGAAAGTAAGAAAGTTCAGCCTGATTGTCCTATGCTCCTACAGTCCCAGTACTTACTCCTACGGAACCCAAACAAAGCTCGCGTGCTGTTGTAAAAAAAAAAAAAAAAAAAAAAAACTCGCGTGGGGACGGTGAGAAAACGCAGCTTTTGCAACGACGACAGTACCACGGATAGCTTTCTGCCAGGGGAATCCGGCGGTGCGCTGCTGTTCCAACGACCTCTACAAAGGCGGACGATAGGACAAGGAGTCCAGGACCGTGTCCGTGTGGTACGATTGGAGGCAGGAAAGGAGAATCCTACGGAACCAAACATTCGGATCAGCGAGCCGGTGATGGTTCGCTGATCTGACTACCAGCGTAATTGACCGTGCAGTTACAACGTGTGGTGATGAGGGCACACCGGACACGCACCATTTTACTATACACTATGTTAAGAAGTTAAAATACTTCTTGAGCCACATGCAAAATCTAGAAAGCTATTGCATAAAACTAACTTTCTATATCTTTTTGCTCTTCCACACAATGCAACCAATTGCACACCATGTTACAAATTGTAACACATGGATATATTTGCTAGTAATGATAAGGCATGTCTAGTCAGGTCTAAGACGTAGATTAAGGAGGTACTTGAAATGACAAATAATGTCCACTTTGATATGACAGTGTAGAGGCTATGATAGGGATATATTGGATGTCTAAACATCTGAAAGATCCAATTTTGTATCCTTATATTCATATTCAGTTTTAATATAGATGTTGGTTGTTTTTAAATTCGCTTTTATGATTCTTCTCTACCTAATTTCATATCTATATTTAGAAGTGTGAAATGTCCAATATTATATGTATATGTGAAGAACAACGTACCATCTAAATCTTATATTTATGACTAATTGAAATTGTAAATGACCAATATTTTAGTGTACCCATTTAAACTAGGAAAAGTTATTTCTATGGCTATGACTAACCATAAAGGTTAGGTTTAGTTTAGGATAATTTTAAACTTACATTTATGATGATTTAAAATTATCAAAGGTAGTATTCTCCGTCGAACCTTGTACTACATACTTGTTCTATGAGCTTACTTTTATCGACCCTGTTCTACTTGTTTTGTCACATGATGGGGATTGACTAAAGGCTATGTTTGATTTAGTTTTTTAAAAAGTGCCTTTTGTTGATAAAGGGTTTAATGATTAAACTATTGGAACCTAGCTAAAATTACGTATCTAGATATAGCCTATATCTAAGTATATGTGCCTAGAAAATCAAGATTTACCATGATTTGGAATGGAGAGTAAAATTTTAATAGTACCATAGACCTTGTGTTTGGTTTTCGTTTTTTTTTTGTGCTTTTGCAAGGGTGAAAATAGAGGGGGTTTCATACCTGTTCAGGAGACAGAGAGAGGGGATACATTTCATAGCGTTCACAACAGTTTTTTTTTCCATAGCTCATAGCTTATAACAACGCTTTTTTTTTCACCGTCACATCTGAACAAACAGACTCTACATTATTATCCCAATTACTAAAAAATCCTTTTATAAAAAATAGTTCGTTTAAGACCAAGGGCTGACAAATTTTCAGAAAGAAGGAAGTCTCAAGTCTCAACAATGAAAAAATAACGCAAAAAAGGAAAACCCACCACTGATGGAACATTCGAAACTATCTTAAGGAACCACTCGAATCTACCAACTGTAACAGATCCAGCGACCACTAGCCTCCACACCCTTTACGTTGCCATATTCACCAAACAACACGGTCAAATTCCGGCTGGGCCATATTCTTTACACACTGAACTTGTGCTAGCTGAGGAAGCCCGTGGTCTTTTTAAATTTCGGATGCAGTGTCTCTGTGGCAGCTTCCCAATGCACGAACGAAACATGAGAGCCGCGTGACACGAGTTCTTCCCATAATCGCCCGATCTCGCAGATGTGCGCGCACCACATGCGGCTCTCCGGCGTGGCGGCCTTCGTGCTCCTCATGCTGCTGCTGCTGTACGCGGTGCACAGGTGGCGGAACCCTCGGTGCCGCGGCCGCCTCCCGCCGGGCTCCATGGGCCTGCCGCTCGTCGGAGAGACGCTGCAGTTCTTCACCCCTGAAGCTTCCCTGGACGTCCCGCGCTTCGTCCGGCACAGGCTGGAAAGGTACGC
>CM041640.1:8056031-8099396 GCA_023333625.1 Bothriochloa decipiens | reverse complement strand
GGCGCCTTGAGGGAATCCCACCTCCTTCTTCATCGACCCGTCGCTTGTCCCGCAGGGCGTGCGCCATGGGGACGTTCCCCGGCTTGCCAGCCGCTCGCACGGCCGCCGGCGGTGTGCCTGCTCGGCTGCTACAGTGCTACTCATCCTGCTCGGCGAGGTGGATCCCCTTTCATACAGTCTTGCCAAAAGAACTATCAGACCAAAGTCTTATGGGTGATGCTTTGCAGATTAATGAACTTTTAGATATGTGCAGCAAGTAATTGTATAGCTTTTGGTTTTATGGGTGAATTGTGAAGTTCAACCAGTTTACATTTTGTGCAGCGTCATATGTAACTAGAAGCAGGAGTACAAGGACATCTTTATGCAGCCTCGAAACTTTCAAAAATTGCTCTGATCACAACTTGTTCTGAAAATTGCTCTGATCGCAACTTGCTGCAAAATTCCTCTGACTCTGGTTACAAAGTGAACCTGAAGCTGGCAAATTAGCGGTTCCACCTCGACAGTGCTTCAGGCGCGTGTAGGAAAAGCGATGTGGTCTGAGCACAACATGTGCGGCAGGCGAACGGCCAGCGGCCGTGCTGGCGACGAGCAAGGAACCCCCAAAGCACCTGCCTGGGTAGCGGCAGAACCTGGCACGCCGCCCTCTGAGCGGCGAGGTGACGAGAAGGCGAGGAAGACGGATGCGCGACATCGCAAATAGCAGCACCTCAGGGACGATCGACGGGAAAGACGGCGACGGAGGAGGAAACGGACAACGCAGCGGCGGCGGCGGCGGCCATGGACAGGGAGATGCGTGTGCTTGGTTTCGTGTGCTGGTGGACTGATGGGTTTCCATGGGCTGGACTACCCGCGTGGCCTGCTAGTTGGTTGGTCTCCCGCTATCTCGCCGTTGGATGCGAAACGGACGGATAGATTTCCGTGACTGCAGCCACACGTCACTTGGCCTGAAGTCAGCCGATCCGAATCCGTCGAAGCAGCAGTCGAGAAGCATTGCCTCCGAATCTGCCTTGAACCGGAGCGTGCTCCCGTCGGCGTCGTACGGCTGCAGCGGCGCAGCACCTGCGTAACAAATTCAAGCAGAGCAAGTGTCCCGCAAGACAGTGATCATGTTCCTCCCACAAGGTTATCAAATTCAGGTAATCCCAAGGGCATGATGGTCTATTGGAATTTGTCATGTTTTTTGTGTTCATTCATGCTTGGTGAAAGAATGTGCCATACATTTGCTACGTGTATATGAAAGGCCGTGTGTGCGCATATAAATCGATAAGTAAATACTATGTGGATGTTAATTAGTTCCCCATTTCACCTAGTTAATTTTGGGTTTTGGCCCATCATTTTTGCAAAATAAAACTAAACACTACTCAATTTTTTCGGCAAAAAGTTGGCTATTCTCTACTTTGGATTTTGGCATCAAGACTCAAGAGGCAAAAAAAAAAAAGGCTCCCAAAAAGGGTGCAACCCTCACACACCCACATGAGAAATTTAGTATTTTGGATAGAACTAAACATATCCATAAAAATTTTAGCATTTTGTATTTTATCAATCCAAAGTAGTTAGTATTTTGCATTCCACGGCAAACTAAACGCACCTTATATTTGTGAATAGAAGCGACTAGCAATATTGTGGCTGACTAAGCAGTTAAATCATTATGTTGAAGGGAAAAAGAGGAAAATTATCCTCTTCTTGTCTCTGTCACTGCATAACATGATTTGATAAATAAAAAATTTAGGCGGATATTACCGTCACGGTTGCTGTGGTGTAGTGGTTATCACGTCAGTCTTACACACTGAAGGTCTCCAGTTCGATCCTGGGCAGCAACAATTTCTGTTACCTATTTTTTGGTCAAGCTGTAGGTAATAGATCGGCCCAGCCCAGGGTGTCAAACAGCGATCAGATCGTGCCCGGCCACCATGTTGAAAGACGGCCCCGCTCCTGCCTGACGTCTTGGGCCTGTGAAAGCCCGAGGCGTTGGTACTCTACAACTCTTGGGCTGGCAACCGCTGATTTCTCTCCGAGACGCCGACCGCCGGCGGCACTGCAAGATGCTGAAGGTCCGGACGGGGCGAATCATTCAATCCGATCGATCATCGATGCATCCGAGGTTTCCCATATTGCTTTTAACGATGGGATCTCGCACGTGTTTAATCGTTCGTCTTGTCAAAAAAATTCTAATAAATATTATTTAGTTTATTATGAGTTATTTTTTTATCATGGATATTTTTATAATAATTTATTTATTATATTATTTATATAAAAAATTTAAATAAGACGAACGATCAAAAATTAAATGTAAAAATTAAAATGTGCGATATTTGTGAGAGGGAGGGGGTAGATCGTCAGAATTCGATCAGAAACGATGGAGGCGCGATCGATCTAGTACTATACAGTAGCTAGTTTTAGAGACTCAGATCAACCGTACCTTTTCACCTGTCCTACTACAAGCCGCTAGCTTGTTGCGCAGACCACTTGTGCAACTTGTAGATAGGCCTGTTGATTGGCGGACAGGTTAGCTACGCTGGCTTAATTATTCCAGGCTTAATCAGCTTCCGGCGCTTCGAGACGTCGTCGTAGCCAAGCCACGGTGTCTAATTCTGTCTCGCCAGAGATGGATCGATCGATGTGTCAACCCATGCCTCAGCGTCGATCTGGAGAAGGCAACTTGCACTGCGCGCGCGCGCACCCTGTTAGCTTAGCTACTAGTACCTCGTGTTCCTCGTTTCTTTTCGACTACTACGTTTTCAAAGCTTCAGCAGTGTGAGAATCAAATTAAGGCAGTCTGAATCCGCATGCAGCCAGATCCTAACTCTCCGGTTCATCAGGATCCACGATCCACACCCGCTATATATTCTCATCGGTTATTCAGTATATGACACCAATGGCAATGACTGACGCACCACGTACGCGTCGCCACACTTGCAAACGTTTCAACAAAACCTACATGTAGTGCAATTTGCCGCATAGCAGGCGAACAGAGTAGCCTGGCACTGGCGGCGGTTTTGTCACATTTGGGCATTTCAGCATTTAGGATTTGCTTTGTCAAGTGCCAAATAAAAGTTCGATCCTGCTCGTGGCCTGTGCCGGCTGCCGGGGCCCGGGTGTGATCCGTGCCACTGCACGTACGTATGGTGTGACGGAACAGAGGATCGGAGGGCCCGTCAGATCAGGATGCAACTCCTGCACTGCATGCGCAGACATCTTCTGCTCGGAGAGCTTCGATGCAGCCGTCGCGCTTGTCGCCCTTTGTATCCGCAAGCCCCCAAACGTTGCCACCGTAGCATGTCAGGTACGTGTTGCTGCATTCGCGTTGTCATGGTTGCCTTTAGCCTAGCACACGCGCATTTGCTTAGCGACAAAGCATGGGCCTAGTTGCGAGCGATCGATGCCCATGCAGTGTGGCCTTGGATGGAGCAGCTAGCACGTCTCTGGATGGTAGCCAGCAATGTCGTGAGCTCTTCTTCTTTTTTTTTTTTTTCTCTTGCTTGTCATGCGTGCATGTGAGCAGCAGGAGTAGGAAAGCTAAGCTACGTCCTACGCAGTAGTAGCTCATCTGAACTTTCTTCAGTCAAAATCTTGATGTCCACTCGAGCCAACCAGTCAAACACATCTATATGTGCGATCATGCATTGATGATGTCTCATTTGTGGTGATCACTAGAAGCAACTTGAAGCTCAAGAAAATGGACCCTTTTAAGCACGCAAACATAAATTTATGGTGTTTTGTATTTATTATTTTAAAAACAAAATCCCATAGTTTGATGAATAAAAAGGAAAGCACCCAGGAGAAATCAATTTATTTTTTTCATATAAATATGAAATACAAGGACACCATACGAATCCTAGTAGTTTTTTCAAACTTTTTTTTCGAGATAGATTATTGCATTGTTTCTTCTTTCAAATATTTGCATTTTGTACTTCCACCGAGAATTGGTAACATTATTCCCAAAATTGTCCACATGCTAGATTGTGGATCGTATTTGTGCAGTGTCACATGCTCTCCCGGTCCAAATGTAACTCGTTATATTAGAGGTTTCTAGCCAGTTAATAAGGTTTTATTATTTGATCATTATTAATATGTAATAACTAAGTAATTTAAAATAATGTATATCATTCATCACGAAAATTACATTCATAATACATATATTTGATATTTGGGTTATCATAGTTTTCATTAATTGAAAACATGCTAGTCAAAATGACAATTTTCACAATTTATGTCCACGCACACTACGCCATTCCAATTTCCATGTTTCCTTTGCTCGCTAGGGGCGTATGCGTATCCACCAGGGTATCCTCATAGCGATGCAAGACGTGCTTATTAATAAACCCTCAAATAGATTTAACTTTTACAGGTTGGGGTTTGCGGATAACATGATTTTCATCTCCATGGGTACAAGTGGAGAACATGAGGAGCAGAAGAGCAGAGGAAAGAACAAGAACAAAATAGCTAGAGAGAAGATGTAAGAGTGAGCACACATAAAAATCACCCCCTTTATCTCCTGGTTTGCTCCCACCTTTTGAATGACGACATAGCTCCAGTCCACGGCTTTCTCGCTGCACTTCGGCTTTGCCGGGACTACTGCATGTGAGTTTATACGTTCTTCGACTCAAGCGCACATGAACATGGTTGGTCGTCTCGCAATCGCAATATGTGCATGTGTGCGTGTCGCACTGCGCGTATACATGCAGAGACACATTGCGTGGACGACGACGCTCATGCAGAGAGTAGTAGTAGTTCGATCGGTTTGACTGAGACCTGTTACCGGGATTACCGGGATCTGCATGAAAGGCGAAAAACTCTGCTAGCTACGAGGCAATATATAATAGAGTATATTGTACACGTATATGATATGATTATATACGTGTATTAATATAAAGGAAACATGGCATAGGGATATTTGATTATATTCCCTGATCAGGAAAGGTTAATACACGGAGCAATAAACTTCTGTAGTCAAGCCTGTAGCCTTTCAATTCTGTATATCCTTCAGACTTCTGCTTTGTTATTGTGGCATCTAGAAGTGCACTTCAATTAATTTACTACGAGAGAGAGTACGTACATGCTGAATGCTGATGCTCTACCGTGTTTCACTGGACTGCACATGCTTCTGAACAATACTTAAATGTTCCGTAAGTATTTTAGACCTTCGTCCTTTGAGTTCACAGCCAGTCAGCCACTACTAGCTAGCTTTGAATTCAATTTCCAGGAAGTTTGGAGCTTGGAGTTTTCTCAGCTAGCTCCTCTCTAGTGCTTCAACGTACTACGGCTAGCTAGCTATTTTTACTTATAGTAATATATATGCCTGCGTGCAACCTGCAATTGCGTACGTCTAAATACACTGCACGTGTCCAGAATCCAGATCGAGAGGTGACATGTGCCCTAACTCGTGACTAGTAGACAATGCACCGAGACGATGGCGGCGATATATATATGTCACCGGATCGAGTAGCTAGCTGAGTGAGCCGGCCAGGTGGCGCAACGCGGTGAGACTATGAAACGCGCAGCTTTGTTGAGCCATCCAAATCATAGTATTGCTGTGATACAGGTTGGAGTTAGGCAGCTAGCTAAGGCTGGGTATATATGTCAGCAGGTTTTGGGTCCGCCCAAAACTATTCCCTGTATATATGCAGTGAACTAGTATCTCTAACAGCTGGCTCATGCATATCTAGAGAAGTGAGACGGAGATCCTTGTGCTACGATCGAATACTGTACTTCCGACCAAAGAAACCGCGGCGAGAGAGGGGCGAGGAACTGACACGTGCTCATAATTGGCTTGAGCTCGTCTCAGCTTTCCGTCATGCAATCGCCACAAGAGCTCGGCCGGTGCGCAAGTACTAGCTAGAGCTACGCGTGCTGATCACCTAGCTCTAGTGTATAGCTTGTCGGTCAGCTACTCAGGTTGAACTTGTCAAGCGCCAGTGCCACCGCTAGTTTTCCAACGACGACATCTTATCACTACCGGAGACGCCCTCTGTACCGAGGGCTTTCTAGCTGGCGCTCTCGGCAAAGAGTGCAGAGTGTGGCTTACCAAGCATTGAATACTCGGCAAAGCCTGACGCTCGGCTAAAGGCGTTAGCAGGTAACAGCTGTCACCTGCCGTTGCTTTTGCCGAGTGTTAGTCGTTGACACTCGGCAAAGAATTGACTGTCGAGTGCCAGCTGTCCCGGTCCTCTGCCGAGTGCTCACCATTGACACTCGGCAAAGAGGTATGTTTACCGGGTGTCATATCTTGACACTAGGCAAAGCTTTTTTTATTTTTTGCCCCATAGTCCTCATATAGTACCTAGAACTACATGTTACATTTCTCATACTTTTTCTATATGTTTTAATTTATGTCATTTAATTGAATTTTTTGAATAAATAAAATTTGAACTGCAAGTCATTTGAATAATGAAACTAATGAACAGAAAATGATATTCATATTATTGAGTCTAATGTGAGACCGTATCCAGGGACATGCCAGAAATTTCAAATATCTTATTCACAAAATATGACCACGAACTTGCAGGCGAATTGTTTTTAAATTCAATAAAAGCAAACGAAGTCCGAAAATTATGAAACTTATCGAGATGTCAGGCATCTAGTGGAGTATGAGTATGAATGTTTTAGTTTGTATGTTCATGCTTAGGATCAAACCACAACAATACTTGGAACCTAATGGATTGCTTGTCTCACATATGAAATCTCTTCTTCTTTGTGCAGTCTCAGTAGCTTGGTGATGATGGTGGTGAGTGGTACTTGTATTTGCATTTGTGGTTCACTTGGTGATGCACTTGGATTTGTGATATACTTATTGTGATGCACTTGTGGTATTTGGACATTTTTTATAGACTTGTTTGGATGGATATGATATGCTTGAGAACTTATTGTGATATATGTGATGTATATTGTGATGGATGTGATATAAGTGATGGATGTGACAAATATGTGATATGTATATGTTTGGTGGATGTGATATATATGTGGTATATTCTGTTTGTTTGGTTGGAATGTAAAACACAAATAAAAAGTATTAATTTTTGTCACTTTGCCAAGTGTTGCACTGACCATTTTTGGGTAACTAAGAAGTAGGTTTGTCGAGTGTCAATTCTTTGCCAAGTGTCATGGTCATGGCACTCGGCAAAGGAAGGCCACTTTGCCAAATGACATGGTCACGACACTCGGCAAACCTAAAGGACCATAGCACTCGGCAAAGCAACCGACTTTGACGAGTGTCAGAGTTAATGACACTCGGC
The DNA here is from genome assembly GCA_023333625.1 of Bothriochloa decipiens. Taxonomy (NCBI): domain Eukaryota; kingdom Viridiplantae; phylum Streptophyta; class Magnoliopsida; order Poales; family Poaceae; genus Bothriochloa; species Bothriochloa decipiens. The sequence continues at coordinate 8,092,164 of CM041640.1, read as the reverse complement.
AAATTCAGTGCCTTTGCTGAATGCCCTAACCTTGGCACTCAGTAAAGCCATCGTCATTGTGGGCTCGCTGTCACGATGAATTTTCTTTGCCGAGTGCTTAAAAAGGATACTCGACAAAGAGCTCTTTGTCTATAATCGGTTCATCGTGTGCTCTTTGATGAGCATGCATATCTGCCTTGGTCGGACTCTAGCTAATCTCTATTCTCTGTCTGTACACCGCTAAAGAGACTCTAAACCAATCATCATCTACCGGGTGACACAAAAACCGTATATTATTTGGTCATCAAGAGTACACTACCCGATCATCACAAAAACTATCAAATACGTATGCTCAAATTCACAACGTACCGTGTCAGAGACGATTTTGAGTTCGCGTCGGGGATGACCATACTATTATTTAAGAAAAAAACACAATACACACTCACTTAAATTAATTGGCATGTCATTTTATATTTCCGTGTAAAGTACGGGCATTTATCTAGTTAGCTATATATATATGCCGCGTGTTGCAGTTGTTGCTATGTCTGTTAGAGCAACTCTAACAGTTTAGCATTTTTAGTTTGGCAAAACATGAAGTTCGTCAACTCTCAAATTAATATGGGGAGGAGAAAAAAAATCTTATCTCCAATGGTTTGGCAAAGTTAACTTACCAAACGCAAAAAGTGGACCCAAAAAGGAAACATGGCGGCGCTGGAGGGAAGAGCGTGCGCGAGAGTAGCACGCGAGACGGGATGACAAGCCGATCGCGAGCTTACATATATGCCAATCCATCTCAGAATTTTACCCAAGTTAAGAAAAATATAAAGCTCATTTGTCAAACCGAGTTTCGTGAAATCTTTTAAAAAATAAAAATTCAAAGTCTATTTATAAGACCGTTGGAGTTGCTCTTAGAAAAAAAGGTCATAAGCTAGTGTGGGACTAGCTAGGGCACAGTTATAAACGTGCATGCCGTATTTTTAGCAGTGGGCAGTGGAAGATGAAATCCAAAATCCCTAAAGTCAAGGTGGCCGAGGAACGACCGGACGAGGGACCCGGGCGACTTTTAGCCAGGTATTAGACGTGTTTTGTCGACGTTGCTGGTGAAGAAGCTTGTTGTAGTATTCCCCTGTCGGTGGGAACTCCGGCAGCCTTCGTCCAACCCCGATAGGGCGAAGACGAAATAATGCCACGTTCCCGTGGCTGACTAGCAGTTGGAACCATTTTGGTCATCATGGCCGGCCGCGGCCTAGCTCGGATAGTTGCACCACTGCTGTGCCCGATCGGAGCCGTTTACTTACTCGTCAATTGGACTGGTCAACTATATGCAGAGATCTTCATCTCGTACCGTAATCCGTGGATGCATGAACTAAATTAGATCATTTGCACCACTTGTAGTATACAAAAATCGAGATTAAAATAGACGAGAAACTGTAGTTCCAGAACTTAGAAAGTACATGAGAAACACCCAACAACCAGAACCATGTCGTACGTAAACAGGCAATTAATTCCCATCCGCTTGCATGAACATAAATCTTCTAGTAGCACGTATGCGCAGCATGCATGGCAGTATAGTGCGCGGCCACCACTGCTTCTGGAAGTACAGTTGCTAGATAATAAAATTTAGGAGCGCGAGAAGGACGAACGTCAAGTGGGGCGGCGCAAATTCTCTTCGCGCAGGCACACATAAATCCGTGGCACTGATCTGCTCCAGATACTATATATACAAACATTGATACATATACATATGCTCCCGCTAGATCGCTTGCTTCGCCCACAAGAACACCCCCCCTTTTATTTCTGCGCGCGTAGTCCAATGCATCCGTCCGATGGAAGCCTTTTCGAGCGCAATGATTCGGTGGTTGGGATCGCAGTGCAGATCGGGTCGTCGTCGGCCCTCCTCGCTTCCCTGGTTCAATTCCCGGGCGCCTGGCCGCATGCCATCGTCAAGTGGACTCGAATCTACACTCTGATATTTCAACCCTTCCCGTTCCGCGGCCGTGGTTAATAATCCGGCCACGCGAACAACGATCCGCTTAAACAAAGCTACGGTTTCGCGTTACGCACCGCGCGCCGCTAATCGTCTATCCGCCACGCCCTGCTCATGCCGTGGTCGTATATACGACGTCCGTGTGTGTGGATGCTTAGCCAATCAGTTCAAGCTGCTAGCTAGCAGTCGTCGTCTCTAGAAACCCCACCATGCATGCATATCTGCATATGCATGGGGTTCTGAAACGAGAGCTAGAAAGTCCACCGGGAGCTGCTGCCTTGTTCAGCGCTGTCCCGGGGCTGTCCGCCCTGTCGCTGACGGGAGCCATGAACTGGAAATATTCGCCGCGTCGACTAAATGATTGGATAGGAGAGCTAGCGTCGCATGGAGCCATGGCCTGGCCGGGCGGTGCAACACGCATCGGCTCCTCGACGGAGCGACCTGGGTATCGTTTATTTCTTGGCATGTTATTAGTTGGTGAAAAGCGCGAGCTGATGAAATCGATTCTTCTTCCTTTTTTGTTTTTTTTGCTGCGATCCCGGGGAGAGCGTGTTGCTAATTTTAGCTGTGCCTAAGCTAGCTATATATAGTTCCCCAATTCTGGACAGCACATGTCACGTCCACACCTGCCGTTGAACCTTTTGGTTTTAAGTATGCATGATCAGTGCTTAATTAGGTGTACAGATCAGATCAGAGGTCAGTCATAAACTAATTGTTAATGTTATCGTTAATAATTTGCTGCCTTCTATAGTAATAGTGTGTGATCATCGTTATTTTGTAGCTAAACAGAGCACAAACCTATTTGTCTAAAATTTTTCCTCAGCAGCAGATGGTTGGGGATTCACTGGCCCAGCAGCCTCTGCTTGTCCATCTCTACATGTCGATATATCCGTTGGCGCAAAACCGTTTTTCAACTATAAAGTTGTAGATATTATCAAGTACTACAGCTTTGGTTTTGATCCTTCATGCAAGGTGGTTTAAAAATTTTGAATTTTAAATGTGAGAAATCCAAACATAATTTTCTTTAGATAAATTATTTTAAATTAAAATATTATCAACTATAACCTGTACATCTCTATGAGATTTACAACTTTCGCTTTTGTCATTTCTCCATTCGAGGTCATTTAAAAATTTTGACTAAATTGTAAGGACTTCAAACTAAATTTTTAGACCATATATTATTTCAAATAAAAAAGTTCTCAATTATAATGTTTTATAACAAAAACTTGGTTTTTTAGAAATGGGAAAACTTGGTTTAATCTTTAAAATATACAAATAATTTATTTTAAATAAAAAAGAAACTAGTACTTCTAGTTTTATCAAGAAAAAACTTATCTGTCCATTGATACTATATTAGAGTTAATTAAATCTTGTTTTTTAATAAATAATGAGCGTGACTAAAAGCTGTGAGAACCAATAGGAATAGAACTAAACCAGATCCAAATATATATGCATAATTAAATAACTAAACTGGTATGTAACTTAGAGGATCGAAAATGGACTTTACCCATTAGTAAATGGTCCTCGTAAGCAAATTTGTAATAAATCTTTAAAAAGGTTAAATTGAGTGAAAATTAACTTTCACTTTTGTTATTTCTCCATCGGAGGTTATTTGAAAACTTTGAACAAATTGCAAGGATTCAAACTAAATTTTCGGACCATATATTATTTCAAATAAAAAGTTCTCAATTGCAGTGTTTTATAAAAAACTTAGTTTAATATTTAAAACATACAAATAATTTATTTTAAATAAAAAACAACTAGTACTTCTAGTTTTATAAAAAAATTTATCGATCCATTGCTACTCATTAGTAAACGGTCCTCATAATCAAATGGCAATTCTTTAAGCGGCAAATATGTAATAAATCTTTAAATCAAAAAGGTTAAATTTGAGTGAATATTTACAGCGATTCGTACGTTATTACTCTTGCAGCAGCAAGTGCCTACGCTTCTGATTTGGATCCTATTCTTCAGGCTAATATTTTAGTCCCAGAGGCGAAGCCCTGTTTCGCTGTTGGTCATGTTACTCTTCCCGTCGTACATGGGGCCACTTGTGCGGTACGCGTGCGGCCTGGCTGTTCCATACGGAGCCGACTGATCTGTGTACGACTGTACCCAAAAGGGCAGGCCACATGCGTCCAGGAGCACGTACGCGTGTTGCAAGCCAAGGTTTCGTGCATTATTTTTGCCGCTTTTTCTTGTGCTTGGAAACTGCATGGCGCGTGCGCTCGGGAGACGCCGGTGCCGCCGTGCCGGTGCGGGGGGCTCCAGGTCTCCAACAAACAAGACCCGGAAAGGGCAGCGCAAAACCAACCAAAACGAGCGTTTTTTTGACGCTTTTTTCCAGCAAGAAAGAATCGAAGCAGCTCCGCGGACAAAAGTGCCTGAATTCTGGGTGTGTGCTCCTTCCTCAACTTGGACTCTGTGTTGCAGAAAGTTCAGACAGCGCTAGTACTCAATGGAGCGTTTCAGCTGTTCTCTGTCTTTTTCTTTGCAAAAAGTTCAGACAGAAATGATCTTTTTCTTGGCATCATCCCATCTTATGTTAGAAACAGATTTACAGTATTGATTGAGCACCTGAATGGAAATGGCAACCAAAGGGCATCACCAGCTGTGTGTCGAATCTATTTGACACATCTGACGGATTTATGCGCCAAGTACAGCGTCCTTTTCGTGACCGTGTTTCCAAGAAGATTCAGAGATTGGATTGATCTGATGTTCTTCAGCGGTGGATTCAGGCTATAGCGGTCCTGGATAGCTTTGTTTAGAGCCAGACAAACAACTTAATCTATACTATATATACTGTAGCTAGCTGGCGAAACAGTATACTGACCTTAGATTGTGACACATAGTAGAGACGAGAAGAGAAGGAAAAGATCGATAGATCGCAAAAAGATCACGAAAAATGTTCGACTGTTTGACTCACATCGATGAGGGTTGGCGTGTGCCGGTGAATATACAATCCAGTTCGTTTTGTGATAAGCACGTAGGCCACGAATCACAAAACTGTGGCTTTTCTGTTTCTTGTGCTTAAAGCTCACATCACACAATATTGACTGATAACTACTTGACTATCAGACTATGCATGAGAGCTCCGAAAGCAAGTGCATAGTGTATGAACGGAGTATATTGTACACCAGACCAGAACTTTGCACATTTATTACAGACAAACACAGCCACTTAAAAATTTAGAGATCTGGGTTTGAGAAGTAATGGCCCTAGCTAGTACGGTACTGCTGCTCAAACCACACATATATACTACATTACACTAGAATGGCAGAGTGTTGCCTGAAGCCCAGGCTGGAGCGCGCTGGATGCTCCGTCTGATAGAATGAAACATGGTGCAGTTGCCCACTCGCTGTGCTGTGCAGTATAAACAATGGCATCCCCGGGGCACAGCGAGTGATGGCAGAATAATCCGTGGTCCGGAGACACGCCGGGCAAGACTTTGCTGTTCTTTTATCTTGTAGTATATATCCCCACCCAATTCTAGCCAGCTTCTCAACAGCCAATACTCTGATCCTGTGTCTCAGCAACAGTGGCTCTTCAGTCGCAACCCAGTCAGTAGTACGTATACCAACGAAAGGAAGGTGTTCTTGGACTGATTTGAAATTACATTCTTGTCCCTGAGTGCTTCCAAACTCCGAAGTAATCTGACTTGCGTTGCGTGTAGACCGCTAAATCCCATGGTAGATCAACTACTATGCGATTTTGTTTTTTTTTTTCCTTGTTCAAAGATGCTTAGAATAAGTTGAAACTAGTGTGATAGTTAAGGCATGGATGATTATGGTTCTAGTTTCCCTCCATTTCAAATTATGAGTTATATTCTAGAGTATTGTATTATCTAGTTAAATAATAAAAAATATGTCTAAAAAAACAAAACAACTTATAATTTGGAATGTAGAGAATACTTGCTGAGTGTTTTCTTCTGTTTTTTAGATTATTGAACACAAATATTTTGCTTGCTTTTTAATCCGATGAATATGAATACCAAAATTTTTTTTTGTTGTAAACTAAGAACAATATAGTTACACAAAGATCAATGTTTTCAACAACGTGCGACAACCCATTGAACGGATCTTTTTCAAAATCTATAAAAGGCTACAACAAGGTATAACAGGAACTATTTTATATAGTTACTTTATAGAAAACATGAAGATATCTTATTGATTATGCAAGAAAGAAATAGTATAACTAATAAGAAAATTTCATGAGTACAAGTACTCAAATATGTGTATAATTCTCTAGGAGAACATGTCTCCATATCTATTTCTCAAAAATTTATGAAACTAGTCAACACATACTCATGGTTACATCAACACTCATATTCATTCAATAATTAACAATTAGTAATATCATAATGTAGGCCCCATAGCATCATATATTAGAACCATGAAAAAAATAAATAAGTTAGCTAAAAATAAAAGGCATAACGTAAATAATTTAATAAACATAAATGGTTAGGCTTATGCTTTACATAATTTTTTTTTCCTTCAGTCACTTTTTAAAGGCCAAGCCTAGCAGCAACCAGCAAGGTGCTTTATAAAAGGCACCCATACTCCCACAAACCCACACAGAACCTCCTTCGTCTCCCCGTAACACATGCACCATATCTTGAGCTAGCTTCTCCCTGCCTCGCTACCACCATCCCTCTCTCCGGGAACCTTCTTTGCCACCTCGGTGGCCATGGCTTCCATGGCCTATATAGCTGCCTGCGCCGCGGCATTGGCAACCTTCGCCGCTCTGCTCCGCTGGGCGTACCGATGGAGCCACCCCAGTTCGAGAGGTAGGCTCCCGCCGGGCTCCATGGGCGTCCCTCTGCTCGGCGAGACGCTGCAGTTCTTCGCGCCCAACCCGAGCTGCGACGTCTCGCCCTTCGTGAAGGAGCGGGTGAGGCGGTACGGGAGCATCTTCAGGACGAGCATCGTGGGGCGGCCGGTGGTGGTGTCGGCGGACCCGGACATGAACTACTTCGTGTTCCAGCAGGAAGGGAAGCTGTTTGAGAGCTGGTACCCGGACACCTTCACCGAGATCTTCGGCCGAGACAACGTCGGCTCCCTGCACGGCTTCATGTACAAGTACCTCAAGACCCTGGTGCTCCGCCTCTACGGCCAGGAGAACCTCAAGGCGGTGCTCCTCGCCGAGACGGACGCCGCCTGCCGACGCAGCCTGACGTCGTGGGCGGCGCAGCCCAGCATCGAGCTCAAGGAAGGCCTCTCCACGGTAAGCATGCAGCCCGAGCTAGCACCTGATATGATTCCATTCAATTGCAGCCAGCATTGGTCGCGGTGCTTAACGCGGATCATCGATCGATGCTGCTTCGATTTTCAGATGATATTTGATCTTACCGCCAAGAAGCTGATCGGCTACGAGCCGTCCAAGTCGTCGGAGAGCCTGAGGAAGAACTTCGTGGCTTTCATCCGCGGCCTGATTTCTTTCCCCGTCAACCTCCCCGGCACGGCCTACCATGAATGCATGGAGGTATTTTTACATACTCCGTAGTTGAAAATAAAGTATTGAGCACGCACACGCACGGCTGTTGTTGTTCCGTATAGCTGCGCACATGCACTGCAACATTTGTCAGGTTTAATTCTCTGTCGTTGGAGAATATAATGATGAACAACAATCGCATCAGAGTTTTTTTTTTTCTAATGGATCTTCATCGTCGACAGGGTCGGAAGAACGCGATGAAGGTGCTCAAGGGCATGATGAAGGAGCGGATGGCGGATCCGGAACGGCGGTGCGAGGACTTCTTCGACCACGTGATCCAGGAACTTCGGAGGGAGAAGCCGCTGCTGACGGAGACCATCGCGCTGGACCTCATGTTCGTGCTCCTTTTCGCCAGCTTCGAGACCACGGCGCTGGCGCTCACCCTCGGCGTCAAGCTCCTCACCGAGAACCCCAAGGTCGTCGACGCGTTGAGGGTAAGCAAGCAGCCAAGAGAAGCCATGCATATATGTCCGTGTTATTCTGACTACTAGCTACGGGCCGGCTAAACGACTAACTCTGTATATGTTATCTCTGGTCTGGTCGAGCAGGAGGAGCACGACGCTATCGCCAGGAACAGGAAGGACCCGGATGCCCCCGTCACGTGGGCCGAGTACAGATCGATGACCTTCACCAATCAGGTGAGCCTATAGCCCGGACCGCTGCGTCCCTAGCTTGCTATTGTATAGCCCAGTTCTTAGCGTATGAGAGCAACTGTACATGTGCAAATTGCATTGTTAACTTGAAAAAGACTAGTATCACAGCTCTAAGCGAGTAAGCATTGCATGCAAGAATCTTGGAAGCCCGACGCTGCAGTAGCGTGAAAGCGCAGGCCATAGTTTGTGTTTTTCCTGACCAAGTCCCAGACCTCGAGGTAGACAGATAATCTTAGTTAATTAGTGTACAAGAACTACGAAGCTGAAGATTAAAGAATGGAAGGGGGAATCAAAACCTAAGGCCCTGATTTGGCCACAGTATAATTTATCTACATAATTACAGGCAGTTTGCAAATAGCAAGAGTTGGGCACGCTCTTGCCTCTTGGATGCCTCTGAACTAGTCTGAAGCGCTGTTTACTGAATCCGGCAAGTGCTGAAGAACTGACTGACACCTCTGTTCCTGTCTCTCTGAATTCAGGTCATCATGGAGATGGTCAGGCTTGCGAACATCGTGCCGGGTATATTTCGAAAGGCCTTGCAAGATGTTGAGATCAAAGGTACATACACACCACGAAATGCACATGGCTGGCATGGCATCTATCTCTTGTTCTCCTAATACAAGAAAAATTGATATCTTGATCGAGCAAGTTGCGTGGAAACTCATCTCCGTGCTGTGTTTTCTGCGGCGTTCGTTGGCACAGGCTATACGATTCCGGCAGGATGGGGTGTCATGGTGTGCCCACCGGCAGTGCACTTAAACCCTGACATCTATGAAGATCCGTTGGCGTTTAACCCATGGAGGTGGCAGGTTCGTCTTGCTCGATCGATATCTCGGCAACAATTTTTCTATTCTGCATGCATCGTTCCTACCACTTTAGGGTTCTGTTCTGTCGCGCGAGGCCGTTCATCAGTTCAGTCTGTATTAGCTAGGTTGCAAGGGAGAGAGAGAGTTGTTTGGTTCTATATTCTATCTAGTATGAAATGAAATGCTATGATCTGATTTGCTCACCGAACTTACATATATTCTCCTCTCGGGTCTCACCATTAAAACGGAGGAGATCACAAACAAGAATAATTTAACCAACTGCAAGTCTCCAATAATTGGCAGAGTGATTAATTAGTAGTCCACGATCGGGAGGCTCTGATCCCAGGTACCAACTTGGCCGCAGAGATCAAGAAGGAATTCGGTTGGCATCCATGTAGTGTATGAGTCCTATGAACCATCGCAGAAGCTTCCTCGCTTAGTAGTTTAACAACAAGGTCAAAATGGCAACAGATGAACATGTTGTACCTCAGTAACAAGAGGCAACTGTGCAAGTCAGACAACTGCACAGAAATAGACAGATAGTACTTGATTGTCGATCTCACTGTGGAATTAACTTATCAACTCCTCGAACAGTACTATAAGAATCTGTACTGAACATGCCCCCTGAACGCATTTTTGTTCGTCGTCTCCGAGCTATATATCCTCGCGGAACTCTGATCATTGAATCAAATTAACCTTAATGAATAACTAATGATTTCTCTTCTTTTAACCCTCTTTTTTCCCATTAATAACTAAACGGATTGTTCTGATATATAAAATATTAATTCCAATGGCTAAGGATTTTTTTTTAAAAAAAAAAATCTGTATTTGGGGTTCAGTGTTGGAATCAGTCAGTTTCTCTTTCTGAATCCAGTAGTCGAACTGCATCATGTGTTATTTCCCCGACTGCAAGTTAAAAGATAAGATTGAAAAATAGGGCAATAAAAGGTTCTAAGCTGGTTGTCTTCTGAACAGGACAAACCTGAAATCACCGGTGGAACGAAACATTTCATGGCGTTTGGAGGTGGCCTCAGGTTTTGCGTTGGGACTGATCTTAGCAGGGTCTTGATGGCAACATTCATCCACAGTTTGGTTACAAAATACAGGTACCGTTTCTACATCTGATATAATGATATCTCTTGATATTTATGCTCTGAAACAAAGAAATCTCATAGTTCTTTTTTCTCCTAATGTTACAGTTGGAGGACGGTAAAAGGAGGGAACATAGTCCGGACCCCCGGTCTCAGCTTTCCTGATGGCTTCCACATCCAGCTTTTTCCTAGAAATTGAAATCGACCCTTTTTTAAACCTCTGCCAAAGGTTGTGCGTGTAATTAAAGAGGATTTTAGGTCTCTTAGGATTGGAATTCATATACTTAGTCTAGTGTTAGGATAGACATCACACTAGTTACAAGTTCGGTCATATTACTAGGTACTAGCTCTAATCTCTGCAAGGGGTTTTTGTACTTGGTTGTTTGTTTTCCATGTGGTTAGTAATCTACCCATGTGTTGTATGTATATCTGATCATACATGTCTAATGAAAGAAGAATACAGAAGCTATGTGTAAAGATATGTTTTGGAGCCATGCGAAGAAGCTTCATTTGTCTCCAGCTCGCCCCATAGGGTCCCCAGCTTCTTCAGATATGAGAGAGTTAAGATTGAAAATAGCTTAGTACTACGTATTTTGGTCAGAACCAGTGGTTACTGTTCAAATATATTATGTCCCTCGGCAGAGAAACCGTGGGGATTTTTTTAGAGAAAACTGTGGGGAAACACTGAAATCGCCTCAGTTAAAATCACGAGCTGTCACCTTTTTTGCATTGATTAATGGAGAAATAATTCGAGCTACAGCAAGCAGAAACGGAAAACACCCATGGATGGAAAATACACGGCCCAAAATTAAAGGCCCAGCCCACAAGTTGGAACACCTCGCCCCCAATCCCCAATCCCGCTCCCGCAGACCCGCACGCCGCCGAGCACCGGCGACCGAGCACGGCGATATCGACGGACAGTGACACGACAAGCCCGCCACTCTATCCTTGGCAGCTCTACTCCGATGGTCCTCGTGAAGTCCGGCGCTGAGGAGGAGTGGTCCGACTCCGACTTCGATGATGCTTCCGACTCCGAGGTCACCGAAGCTCTGGACTGGCTCGACGCCGTGGAGGGCCCTGATGGCTCAGCTCGGCCCTCCAGCGCCTTCTCGGCCTCCGGAGGCGGGGCTGCGGCGCGCAGGCCTAACGCACACGGCGGCGTGCTCTCCCGCCCGCTCCAGCCGCTCTCTAACCGGACCCAGAAGCTGGCCTCGCACGTTCGTGCTACCCCCTTGGAGGTACACAGCTTTTACATTCCGTGTTCCAAGTACTAGTTTGCTGCTGTGACCTACGAATATGAAATCATTTAAATTTGAGAGAGGTAGGACTTAGGAGCTGGGTCTACTGAAGTATGGTGGTAATCCCGTGGTGACACAGACGTGATGATCTGTATAACATCCAAGTTTAGATTCTATGTATGTATGTATTGTATCAATCAGTTTGGAACACCCCAGGATATGATGCTTATGGTAATAAACACAATTAAAGCATTTTAACTCGTGGAAGATTTACGAAAATGCATGATATGCAAATTGGAGTGTTCATGTGGTTCGTGTTGAACGTTTCTTGTGACTTGTCTGGAATGTTTTAGGAGTGGGAAGGTAGGATGAACGTGGGGATGTCCAATTCCGTCACGACTGCAATTCGGGATAGCATAAGGGACACAGCAATTGGGAAAATAAGGAACACTGAGAAGGCTGATCGTGCTACTGTGGAACAGGTATGTAAAATGTTCTCAGTTGGGTTGTGGTGTTGCTTTCTGGAATTGAAGTTGTTCTCATGCACTTGCAAAATCCTGTTATGTGATTCCACCCTTTTCAACCTATAGCTAGCTTTCCTGTTAAGTGGCTGGCTGCTGCTTGGTTCCTGTTTTGCTTATGCAACAATGAAAGAAATAAAAAATTATTTCATAAATGTTTTGCTTGGATTTATGCTGTACATGATATGAATTTGTTTTGCTTGGATTTATGCTGTACATGATATGAATTTGTTCTGACTCATTTAACCTCATGTTCTATCTTTGATGGTAACATTTCCAAAAAAAAAAAAAAAACAAACCAATTGAGTATTTGATCCAAATGGCCCAAGGGTCGGATGCATTACAAAAATGAGCAAACCTTCCCTAGCTGGAATACTATAATTATTCATTGCCTGTAAATTTTCATTAGACTTAACTTCCTTTGTTTTTACTATCCATGGCATGCTGTAATCTGTATACATACAGTTGAGAGACAGAACTTTCTTCCTTTATATAAGTATTAATTGTGTTAATTTTCATGCTTAGAGCATTTAAGTGTCTTTGTAGCCTTGTCTTAAAAATAGGTTTCTTAGTTAGGTTACTGAAATCTAATGAAGCTTATTTCAATTAAACTATTTTCTGAACACTGAATGTTTTTTGTTTGTATATGCAGGCTATTGACCCAAGAACACGCATGGTTTTATTCAAGATGTTAAACCGCGGTGTCTTTAATAACATAAATGGCTGCATTTCTACAGGGAAAGAGGTAGCTTTAAGATAAAGTATTACAGTGCATATCAGAATGACTTCTTGTATTGTGTATCCAGAAACATAATAGAATACACAGCTCCTTCTGTAGATAGAAGACTGAGATGCTCCTTGACCTGCTAGTTAGAGATCTTTATTTTCCTGATTAAGTATAATTAATAACATGGTCAACATTAATCCTATCTATTAGCAGGCAAATGTCTATCATGCCACAAAGATGGATGGCCAGGAGCTTGCAATTAAAGTCTACAAAACCTCTGTCCTTGTTTTTAAGTAAGATTACATTTCAATAGTTGTTTCCAACTATGGATACTGGTTGAATCAGGATTATGTGGTTATGCTATTTACCCTTTTGGTGCTTGTATAAGTTATTTGATCTCAAAGCATGTTAAGAAACTGTATCATTTTGTTATTGCAGGGATAGAGACCGATATGTTCAAGGAGATTATCGTTTTAGACATGGTTACTGCAAGCACAATCCTCGGAAAATGGTTAAGACCTGGGCTGAAAAGGAAATGAGAAATCTACTACGGTGGGATTCTTTTAACCTACGACCAAAGAATTACCTTACTTATCAATTCATTCAATATCCCCTGCTAGTCACACAGATAGGAAATGCATTAGTTCTGATATTTGGATGTGGATCTGTTCATTTCTTTGCTACCCTTGTTACAGAGTGAGGGCAGCTGGAATCTGATGCCCTGTACCATTACTCCTGAGGCTTCATGTACTGGTGATGGAATTCATTTGTAAAATTTATATTCGTGTTTGCCTACCTGATACTTGTCTTCTTAATAATGTTTAATCTGGTAACATGCTAAGCTTGCTTGCATTACAAGAGAATTGTATTGTTGAATGCACCCTAATAAGTTGATTTGGTATCAGGGAAGGGAGGTTGGGCTGCTCCTCGTCTCAAGGATGCTGCTTTGTCAGATGACAAATTGCGTGAAAGTTACTTTGAGGTACATGATATGTCAGAAAGCACAGTTGTAACTTTGCAATTGCTGGATCGATGTGTGTGCCATGCATGTCTGATCAGGGACCCAAGATAGCTTGTAGGGAGTTTGCTGCATTTGTGCATAATTGCATATCCATTTGATATAAAGCATAAGAACAAAAAGGGAGCTGCAAATTTCTATCAAAAGAGTAACATTAGGAAACCTAAGGAAAGATCTGAAACCATTATATATAGTATTGATAATCCACCTGCATGGTTCGAATTTGAAAACAAAAACACTGTTTCCTCCACCTTAGCATAGTGACCATAATATTAGTCTTGAATACTGCTTGTTGTTTGGGAATTGGGACTGACGATGGTGCAAACAACCTTGTGCTTTATCATTCTTACTTATTCCTGCCCCTTGTTGATTATTGATTTGTGCACGTTAGGAAAATTGTAGAAGAGTATGCTAATACAAATGTGGTTGTCATTGTTTTTATGGATTTGAAAATAGATGGGATTATGTAGATAAAACTTTGTTCGGGAGCAGTTGTAGTTCAGACCAATTTATAATGCTAAATTACATTTTTCACCAGCTGCCATGCAAAGTTTATGTGATGATAGTGCTCACATATGAGAAACATTTTTAGAAATTTTAGAGGTGATCCTCCGCAGCAGATTATCCCTTGTATTATGTTGCTGATGTGTATGCATAACATTATATCTTTACAATTTATATTTATTTTCCTGTTAGATTTCATTGTATCATTGTATATACTATTTTCAGTTTTCTAATACTACTTACTGCACCTTATCAGATAATTACAACAGTGCGGACTCTTTACCAAAAGTGCAAACTGGTCCATGGTGATTTGAGTGAATACAACATTCTATATTTTGAGGTAGTGAAACTCCTGTTAAATATACCTTTTTTCCAAACATATTTTACTTTTCAAGTTAACTGTTCCTTATCTCCATCCTGATGTACCTATTGTCCAGGGTCACTTGTACATTATTGATGTTTCACAATCCGTCGATCTTGATCACCCATCAGCTTTGGACTTTCTGAAGGAAGATTGCTTGCATGTTTCCGTAAGTGAAAGTTGAACCCATCACCGCATATATACTCATAAATTGCTGTGACTGATATGTTCATCACTTTGCAGGGCTTCTTTAAAAAAACGAGGCGTTCCTGTTATGACATTAACCGATTTATTTAATTTTGTTATTGATCAAAGCATTTCTGATGAAGATGTTGATGATTACCTGGAAAAGGTACTTTTTTCTTTGAGTATACCGTACTTTCATTGTAATGATCACTTAGTAAAAGCTACCATTGTTCTTGCTGCATGACAGGCACAAATCTGGTTGATTAACAATATTGTATTTTAATCACAGGCTCAGCAAAAGATTTTGGACAACGGAGGTGCAGTTCCAAATGATGATGAAATTACTCCAACAGTCATGGTGCAGGTAAGATTAGTTTAATGTTGTCATCTGCTTGTCAGTACCATGAATGTTCATTCAATCATTAACATCTTAATAGCAGATCCTGCTGATAGAGCTCACTTGACTTACTATGTTTCGGCTACAGTGCCTAGGGCATGATTTTTCCCAGTTATCTCACATTAGTTTCAACGATGTGTATTTTATGTTGTTTGTGTCAAATACCATGAGTAATACTAATGTCATGATTTCTTTGCATAGACGTTGGATTACGTGAAGCAGTGTGAGGCATTGTCAACATGTCAATAATGCAACGTTCATCCTCTGGCTATGAGCCAACCTCAGATAAGCTTTATGACCAGCCACTGTTAGGATTTGTGCGGACTAAAAAAAGCACACACTGAAAAGGAGGAAGAACAATCGGCCCAAAATATAGTCAAGGTTGAAGAAGATGAGAGCGAATCTTGCTCGAGCTCTGATGAAGATGATTCGTGGCACGAGGTTGATCCTAAGATGGGACCCGAGGAAAGGAAGGCTGCTCGGAAGGAAAACAAGAAGAAAGTGAAGGAAGAGAAGAGGGAGGCCCGCAAGACCAATATCCCGAAGGCTGAGAAGAAGGCAAAGTGCAAGCGGTAGTGAATTCTGTGGACAATCAGTGGTTAACTCTGTCAGTTAGATATGGAATACCTGCATTAGTAATAATATTAATGCAGTTCAAGATTCTCTCTCTTTTGCATTGTATATTTCCTGTTAGAACTAGCAATAGGAATAACTTGCTAATGCTAACATTATTAATGAGTTCAAAGGTGATAATTTTCGTAAGAAGACCAATGTAGTATCTTCTGGATGCATTATGCCATTTGGCTTTATGCTATTCTTGACCTAAGTATGTTATTAGGTTGTTTTATATATGTACCTCTGTTCTTCATGCTGCCACTGTGACCAAGTGAGATGGGGCTACTGGCAACAATGGTTGGTGCCAGAAGGATGAAAAAACACCTTTTCCCTTCTATTGCTCTTCTCTTCTTTTAGCTGCTGAGCAGTCATATTGAGCTTGTTGAGGATGTCATCACTGATATTCTTCGTCTGTTGCTCATTTGTTTCATCTAGGCATCTAGGTACTTCTCCAAAATTGTGAATTAGAACTTTGTATTCTTCCACTTTGAAGAGGCGTGGACAGTGGTACTTCTGCAAAATTGTGAATTAGAACTTTATATTCCTCCACTCCTGCAATTTCAGAAGCAATTCTGTGTATTTCAGTATGAACTGCTTTACTCTGGCTTCCTTTCTCATCTGCATTTCTTGTAGGGCGGGTGTAATGGAATTCAGCTGCTCCTTTAGAGTGCCTGCCATCTTCTCGGGCTGCAGAAATTGTTTTCAGGTTAGTAATGCCTGGCAACCCGAACCAAAGGAATGCAGCATCCTCATCACCAACTACTCAACTACACCTCGAAGTCAACCAACGGTCAACCAATCAATCACTAATGTCTAAGGTTACCAACCAGGGTAAATAGGTCATTACAAGCTTCATTATAGGTTCAAGAACCAAGAGATCAAGTTTCAGAGTTTAGTTAAGAGACTTGGAGACTAACAATGGCTAGGTTGGGTAGCACAGAAGTACAGAACGGCTGAGCCAGCGGAAGTGCAGAAGCGAACGGGTCGAGCGCTGGAAGCCCGGACCGGAACTGAACTTTGGCGGTGTGTTGCAGGTGCAAGCCTAGCGGCAAAGCGCCAGCCAGCAGGAGGCCATTGGTATTGAGGTGGTTGGGAGTTTGGGACGGATACGGGTGGCGCGAGCACGAGAGACCGGACAATCCGACTCGTGGGCATGTCCCCTCGCTGCTTTGTGCCTTTTGACGTCGGCACAAAAGCGGTGACGGAGGCTCAGACGAGGCTGTTGTAACACTTTTGATGTTATATTAACTAAAACATGCCATGTTATTATATATACTGCAAAGTATTTATGTTTAAGTTAATTTTAATGTGCATTAACTAAAATAAGTTTATATTTCATAGGTTGATTGTGTTTCTGGAATGTTTTGTCACATCAAATAATAAAACCCTATTTTTAAATGTCATTGCAAATGCTTAGTTTATATTCTATGTACTTGAGGTGTAAATCGTATTTACACTAGTGTTAAGCATAGTATATAAGTCTAAGTTTAACACTAAAAATGATTTTCATATTTGAAATTGAATTTAGATTCCAAAGCTTATTTCCAAGCCTGACAATTTAAATTTAAATTCAAATTGAAAATGCTATAAAAGGTTTTTCAAAAGTCAACTTGGTCAACCAAGGGTGTCATTGGGTCAATAACCTAAAAATGTCCTTGGATGATGTTTGTGATCACTAATAACCAACCAATTAAGTTAGAAACCAAATCGAGTTTTAATTTTATTTCAAAAACCCTTTATTCCAAAACCTAGTTTTACCCCCTTTTCTCTAATTCAAAATCTATAAAGAATTTGGAGATACCCTAAAAAGATAATTTGTAGATCTTGACAAGAGCTACAAAGTTGGTATATAAAGTTTTTCAAGTTTCTAAAAGAAATTTCAAATGAATGTGAAAATACAGATTTCCACTATTTGACCCCTTTTGATTTTAAAATCATAATTCAAAAATTATGCAAAATTTGGAAAATTTTGTATATGAAAAATGTTTAGTTTGGAAAGATAAATATTTCATAGTTTTGAAGATTTTCAAGTTTTATTGAAAAATGAAAAGTAATTTCAAATGTTTGTTTCTAGGGTTTTATTTCTTTTTCAAATTTGAATTCAAAGTTTAAAATCCAAATAGAATTTGAGGATGCCAATTAAAGGAAAAGTGTAGCTCTTAAAAATTTATGCAAATGATATTTTTAGAGATTTTCAAGTTCTTATGTAAATATTAGAGTAATTTATATTTTTAAACGAATGATATTTCTGTAATTTTCTCGAACAGTACCGAAACCTATCGTCGCCCGCCATCGCCGGCTTCTCAACGCGCGCCGCCGTCCACCGCCGTGAATATCTCGGTCGCCAGCTCGCTCCGGACGCTTGAACCTTCGCCGTCGTCGTGTCGCCCATCCATGCGTCGCGAATGGCCTATAAATACCCGTCGGCCGCCACCTTTTCTCCTTCTTTCCGTCGCCGTCGCCGACGACCTCGCTGCACAGCCCGAATTCGCCGCCATCGCTCCATCTCTGCCCGATTGCTCTTGCCAATAGCTCCGCCACATCCTCACGGTCATTTTGAGCTAGTTCATGCTTGCTCTCCTCGCCCGAGCTGCCCGCGCGCCGTCGTCTTCTCCACGGCCGGTCGCCGAGCCGCCGCGAGTGTTTTCGCCGTCGATCGTCATCGAGGGTGAAAATATATTATCTTTAACCTCGCTACCGTGTTCTCCATGTTATCCTGCCTCTTATGCGCACCTTGGCCGGCTTGATGGTCCCCAGGAACGCCGGTGACGCCGACCTTGCCATCGGAGCGCCGCTGCCGCCATCACCGCCGCCGACCGCAGCTCGATTCAAGCGCTCCGAGCCTCCATTAACGTGCGCACCAGCACCGTGGTGAGCTCCTGCATCTGTCTGTGCCATCAATTTCGTCTTTACCACATGGTAGCCGCCGGCCACCGAAGCTCGCCGCCGGCATGGTCATGCCGCTCCGCCGCGCGCGATGCCGCTTTGGCTAGGGACCAGGGGACGGTGTCATTTAGTTGCCAAATAAGTTCGCCTGAGTGCCCTGCGTATGTTTGTGTAGTCGCCGTCGCCGAAAACAGCTCTGGTGAGCTTCGCCGCCGCGCCCTAGCTCTGCCGCGTCGCCATGGCCGCCGGCGTGGGTGCCGCCGTCGCCCCGCCGCGCCGTTAGCTACCTCAATCGACTCCCCGTGCCAAGCTGGGCCCAGTGGTCCAAGTCCGGTCGATGGAGACCTCGCCGACGGTGAGTAATCGTCGGTCAACCTCCGGCGGACCGTCGGTCAGCGCGGGAGTACTGTGCCGATTTTCTTTTTCTATTTTTAGAAAATGATTTAAATACTATTTTCTTTGAAAAATCATAGTAATTCATGTATAGCTCCAAAAATTCTGAAAATTTTTGTGAGTGTTATTTATGATCTCATCTACCTAGAAAAAATATGAAATGCCAAATTTGAGTAACTTTTTTCATATGTTAAAATTAGCCCTTTTAATTAAAAATGGACCTTCAATGATTTTTAATAAATAAAATAATTGGCTTTTAATTCTAAAATTTGTTTTGCCATCTAATTAGGCTAAGAACTAATAAAAATTTGGGCTTAATTTGATAACTTTAATTTTTATGCCTTTATTAATGCTTTTAAATAATTAATTAATCCCTTTAAGTAAGTTTAATCATTATAGGATTTGTTTGACTTTGGGATTGATTGATGACCTTGGGTCATTAACCCTAATGACCTTTGGCACTTTAACTAATTATTTGCGCTTACCTTAATCATGTCATTAGGGCTTAATTAACGTTATTTTATGTGTTTAATTAATTTCTTAAATGGCGTAGTTAAACCTAATAAGTTTTATAAGCGAAGTTTTGTTGGCTTGCAACTTTATCGTGAAGAAAAGTTGTACTCGATCCCTTAATCTGATCATGCATCCATCGAGCATCATGTTTACTATTCCATCATGTTAAAGCATATTAATTATCGAATAGCTTCCGTTAACGGAGAGTTAACGTTGTTGCCCAGATCCGAAGGAAGAGCAGATTCAGGAATCGGGAGTTGATCCAGAGTTTGAGACCATCTACCTCAAACATCAAGGCAAGCCCCGGATGCATTCAAACCCTAGTCTATTTATAAAAGTTTTACCGCTTCAGCTATGATATGTTGCATTAAGTAATAGGAGTTGAGTGAAAACCCACCAATTGCATTACCTGTCTTATTTCCTTATTCCTTGTTACCTGCTTTGAAAGATAAGTAGTAACGCTTAGCCATGCTTAATTAGTTAAGTGTTCAAAAGTAAAAGAATGAAAAAGATGAGATTGGTTTTCTTGTTGGAATCTTGATGATAGTAATAAATCGAGTCCGGACGGCTAACTTGCACTGGGAATGGAGTCCCTCTGTAGTGTTTCCGTCTGTTGATGCCCTAGGTCCCGTCCGTTGGTGAACTGGTGATATCGAGAATTTAGAAATCCACATGCATGAAGTGATATACGGATGGTTGGAGCCGTGTATATCATGGAGTGACCTATAGTGGGGCCAGAGCCTCCACATGTGTCATAGTGTGTTTTACTGTGGGGTTTAAGTTCCCAGGTATCTCGGTACGCTGGGCCGTAGAGCTCACGTGTATAAGTAATGGAAAAGGAAATGTGTCAGGAAACACACTTTAACTTGGTTTACAAAGAAAAAGAATTATACCACTCACATAGAGAAGTTACAACTTGTAGAGGGGACTATCACTTAGATAGAAGCATAAAACTCCGGGAAGTTTTCCAATAGGTAATCCTCTGATTCCCAAGTGGCTTCTTCCTCTGAATGTTGACCCCACTGTATCTTGTACCACTCAATTGTTCTGCTTCGCGTAACACGGTCTTTCTGATCCAAAACTCGAATTGGATACTCGGAGTAAGTCAAGTCAGGTTCAAGTTCAATACTTTCAACATCAATAACCTTATCTGGCACTCGAAGACACTTCTTAAGTTGGGACACGTGGAACACATTATGTACGACCGAAAATTGCTCAGGCAATTGTAGACGATATGATACCTTCCCAACTGGTGCCATAATTTGAAATGGTCTAATGTATCGAGGTGCTAACTTACCCTTGACTCCAAATCGGGTAACTCCTTTCATGGGTGACACCTTTAGATATACATAGTCTCCTTTATTGAAACATAATGGTTGACATATCTGGTCCGTATAACTCTTCTGAAGAGATTGTGCTATCTTTATATTCTGTTGTATCTGTTTAACTTTTGCTTCAGTTTCTTTTACCAAATCAACTCCGAAGAATCTTCTTTCTCTGGGTTCAGACCAACCTAACGGAGTTCTACATCTGCGACCATATAATGCTTCAAATGGTGCTATTTTTATACTTTCTTGATAACTATTGTTATAAGAAAATTCTGCTAAAGGTAAACATTCATCCCATTTCTCTGGAAAATTAAGAACACATGCTCTCAACATATCTTCTAGTATTTGATTTACTCTTTCAGTTTGACCTCCTGTCTAGGGATGGTAGGCTGTACTGTGTAAAAGATCAGTACCTAAGGACTTGTGTAATTGCTTCCAAAACTAGGAGACAAACTGCGTGCCTCTATCAGAAACAATGGTCTTTGGTATTCCATGAAGACTGATGATGCGCTCAAAATACAATTTAGCATATTGCGAGGCTGTAGTCGCAGTTTGAACTAGAAGAAAATATGCGGACTTTGTGAGTCGATCCACTATAACCCAAATTGAATCAAAACCCTTTGCTGTCCTGGGTAGACCCACTATAAAGTCCATACTGATATCTTCCCATTTCTAAGCTGGAATAGCTAATGGCTGTAGTTCTCCTGCTGACTTCAAATGTACAGCTTTGACTCTCTGACAAGTATCACACTGAGCCACATACTTAGCAATTTCTATTTTCACCTTGGTCCACCAAAATCTCTGTTTCAGATCATGATACATCTTATTACTTCCTGGATGAATAGAAAATTTTGAAAGATGTGCTTCATCAAGAATCTTTTGTCTCAACTCATAATCTTTTGGTATGACCAGATGATTTTTATACCATAAGACACCTGCTTCATCAATTGTGAAACAAGAAACCTTTTTTGTTTAACTTTCTTTTTAATATGTTTAATGCCTTCATTACTTCTCTGTGCAGCAATAATTTGATCTCTGATGGTTCTCTCAATAGCAATGTTAGACAAACTTCCTTGTTGTACCATCTCTATACCCAGTTTTTCTATATCATGACATATAGAGACATCCCAAGGCTTCACTGTTAAACAATGACAGTGACCTTTTCTACTAAGTGCATCAGCCACTACATTGGCTTTACCAGGATGGTAATAAATTTCTAAATCATAATCATTGATTAACTCTAACCATCTTCTTTGCCTCATATTCAAATCATCTTGAGTGAATATGTATTTCAAACTCTTGTGATCACTGTAAATATTAGATTTATTACCCCATAGATAATGTCGCCATATCTTTAAGGCATGGACAACAGCTGCCAATTCCAAATCATGTGTTGGATAATGCTCCTCATGCTTTTTCAATTGTCGAGAAGCATAAGTAATAACTCTTCCCTCTTGCATCAATACACATCCAATACCTATACCCGAAGCATCACAATACACATCAAACGGCTTCTCAATGTTTGGCTGTGCTAGAATAGGTGCAGTAGTCATTAGTTTCTTCAATTTCTGAAATGCCTCTTCACAGGCAGGTGACCAAATAAACTTAATATCATTTTTCAATAACTCAGTTAATGGCTTGGATATCTTCGAGAAATCTGGTATGAAACGACGGTAATATCCCGCCATTCCCAGAAAACTTCGAACTTGATGCACAGTCTTTGGTGGTTTCCAATCAAGTATATCCTTTACTTTACTAGGATCAACAGCAACACCCTTGCTTGATAACACATGTCCAAGAAATTTTACTTCCTTCAGCCAAAACTCACATTTACTAAACTTGACATATAGTTGATGTTCTCACAGACGTTGCAAGACAATTCTGAGGTGTTCAACATGTTCTTCTTTATTTTTGGAATATATCAATATATCATCAATGAAGACAACTACAAACTTATCAAGCTCTGGCATGAACACTGAATTCATCAAATACATAAAATAGGCCGGTGCATTGGTAAGTCCAAAAGACATAACCAAATATTCATATAGATTGTACCGAGTGGTAAAAGCGGTCTTTGGAATATCTTCTAGGCGAATCTTGATTTGATGATACCCAGATCGAAGATCAATCTTAGAGAACACCTTTGCTTCTGCCAATTGATCAAAAAGCAGATCAATGCGGGGTAGAGGATACTTATTTTTAATTGTTACCTCATTCAAGGGACGATAGTCCACACATAACCTTAAACTTTGATCTAGGGCGGGGCATCCCCAAGGTGATGAGCTAGGTTGAATAAAACCTTTATCCCTTAACTCTTGTAATTGAGTTTTGAGTTCTGCTAACTAAGGTGGTGCCATCCTGTAAGCTCTTCTGGATATTGGAGCAGTACCAGGTTTCAAATCAATTCTAAACTCCACATTTCTATCAGGAGGTAAACCCGGTAACTCATCAGGAAAGACATCAGGAAATTCACAAACCACTGGTATATCCTCGATTTCTTTTACAGTAGTTGCACATACCTTTTGAACATTCCTCTTAAGGGTCGGAAGTTGGATAAGAAGTGAAGTTTTGCAATTGGGTATGTTCAATCTCACAGTTCTATTCAAGATGTCTATCACAGCACCATGCCGTTTCATCCAATTCGTACCTAGGATCACATCTATATCTTGATCCTTTAATATTATCATATCGGTGGGAAAAATATACCCACCCAAACTTACTGGCACATCATGTACCATTTCTTTAGTACACATACGCCCTCCAGGCGATTGTATAAAGAACTGTTCTTTTGTCTCCATTATTGGAATTTCATGTGTCTTAGAAAATGTACCATTAATAAATGTATGAGATGCACCAGAATCGAATAGCATGATTGCAGGATGATCAGCAGCAGGAAACGTACCCATCATGACGGGCTCTCCTTCTGGGATTTCCTAACTTGAGTGTAGAACACTCTACCAGACTTCTTCTCATTCTTATTGTTTGACACCTTCTGATTTCCTGGCTTATGCTGATTCTGTGGTTGTGGTGCAAAAGCTCTAGGGACATAAGAGTTATACTGCCTCGGATGCGAGCAGTTCCGTGAAAAATGGCCAGGCTTGCCACAGTTGTAACATGGGAAGATTGGTGGCTGGGAATTAGGGTTTCGAACACCAGGGGCATTCGGCTGTCTCGGATATGAAAGATTAGCAACAGGACGAGCGAATGCATGTTGCGGCGCTTGGTATTGTGGTGGACGATATGATGGACGGAAATGATTCTGAGGATGATAGATTATTTTCTGGCGTTTTGGGTTGCCACCAGAAAATCCAGAGGGTACACTTTTCTTCTTTTTAATTTCCAGATGCTAACGATTCTTATCTTCATAGGATATAGCAATATTTACTGCCTCATGAAAAGTGGCATTAGGACTCCCAGTCATCATTCTCTGAATTGTACTATTCAGACCTCTCAGGAAACATTCTTTCTTTTTACGGTCAGTACTAACATAGTCTGACGCATATTGAGACAAGTGATTAAATTTGCCAAAATATTGCATTACTGACATATCACCTTGCCTCAAGGAAAGAAATTCTTCGAGCTTTATAGTCATTATTCCCTCAGGAATAAAATGTGCTCGAAAGGCTTCTTGAAACTCAGTCCAAGTAATGCGATGGCCTTCGGGCTGAGCAGCAACAAAATTTACCCACCAAGCTCCTGCAGTTCCTCTCAATTGCTGTGCTGCAAACATGGGCTTTTGATATTCTGTGCACTCAATCAGTCCAAACTTCTGCTCCATAGTGCGAAGCCAATCATCGGCCTCCATCGGTTCATCTACTCTGGTGAAAACCGGAGGACGGGTGTCCATGAAATCCACATATGTGGTTTCACCCTATGGTTCCACCCATGATTTCCCTGTTGGGCATTCTGATTCTGGTTTTGAGCCATCATTGTGGTTGCAGTGACTAACGCTGCAACTGCATCAGCTAGAGTGGGTGGAACTGGTGGAGGATTAGGGATATCGCCTCCATCCTGAGATGAACCAGCAGCATCACAGGAACGAGTGTGAGCAGGCATCTGTTGATAAACAAACTATACTTTATTCACAAAGCCTTATCGGATTTCATAAGGATATATTACAAAAGCGTTACATACTTATGTTACATTATTTTTATTACATCAGTCTGCACTCCGGCAAGACTTCCCACACCTACTAGGCTTTAGAAAGCAAAGAAAAGATATATTACACATCTTATTTTCCAAAACCCCTTATTCATCCTCCTCAGGATTCTCTTCCTCTTCAGGATCTTCTGCCTCTTCAGGCTCTTCCTCTACTATTTCTGGATCTTCTTCTTCCATAACATATTCTTCATCTTCATCCTCTATATCCATTTGGTTTGCTTCCTCTTCATCGATAACGTCCTCATCGACAGATTCTAGTTCTTCAGGATCTTCCTCTTCCTCATCCTGACCCATTACAAGACCAAGGTCATCCTGGACTGCCTGTCTTTGATATTCAGGATCCAATAAGTTATTCAACCTCACACATTCATCGTCAGCTTCCTCCGCATACTCTTCCAAATCTTCTACATAATCCTCAAGTTCTTGGATACGAATATTTGCTACATCTTCTCTTGCCCAAGCATCATTTCTTTGGTGCTTCATATGCTTCCGGGATCGCCTCAACGAGGTGATTTCGGCGGCCTCTCCAATCCTGTCGGTTTCAGCTCTTTCCAACTCGGACCTAAGCCTTGCTATCTTCGCCTGCGGATCCGGATGCGAATTGCTACTGCTTTCACCGATCTCATATTTAGAAGCAAACTGATGTCGAGGTACTCCTTTTGGTGCAGTGCTCTTGCGAGGTGTTTGCTTGGTAATGGCCATCCTGAAGCAAGATAGGATAGATAGGGAGAAGTCTAAAGGTTAGCATGAAAAGGATTGACACTACTTAACCCAAACCACTTTAAAGGGGAAAGTAATTAAATAGATTAATTAAACATGATGCATGAACGAACTTATGGTCTAAACGTAAAAGAAAGCAACACTTACATATAAATAACTTTTATAACATAGGGCAATATAATATGCTATTTCTCCACCACACTTTGTAAAATCAGAATAAGGATCGATAGAAAGAATCATAGATAAGGAATAAGCAATTTGGAGTCAAAATAGTCAAGTTAAAATCATTTGACTCAAAACTTTTGAAGTTTTCACAAAAGAATACTACAACAACTCTTTTTAACAATGATCCAGCTCCGATACCAGCTGTGGCAGAACCTCCTAAATCATATGGCCCACACGCATGATTATTGTCTAAACAGACTCCAAATAACTATGACTCTGTTCCATACAATTTAAAAAGTCTGTCGGGTAAATCCCGAAACATCCACGATTCTTCGAGCAGGATCAATCATTGTAGAGAGACATTGCAGTATTACAACAGTTGATATAAATAATATACAGCGGAGTAAAACAGCGGAAGACTTACAATAATATAAGTTTACAAACTTCGGAGTTCAAATATTTACAACAATAGATTTAGGTTATACATACCATAATAGTAGTGGAGTAACAGTATATTACAATACTAAACAAAAGCTCTACCTAAGAGCTAAACTTCTTTACTCGTCGTCGCTTTCCTCGACGACTGTCATGCAACAGGAGGCAAAACATTCCTGCCCATGAGGCTCACCTGCAACAAGGGTTCAACAAACCCTAAGTACCACAGTACTCAACAAGACTGACCCGATGAAAGAGAAGGGTGGAGAATCAAGAAATGCAGGCTAGAGGGACAAAGTGAGGTCTGTAGAAGATAAGAAATTTTGCAGAAAAGCTTTACAGTAAGAAAAGTTGCTTGGGCTAACTCCCATTATCAACCAACTTCATTATTGAACCTTAATCTTTGTTCAAGTTGTTACTACGATGATGAACAGTGATCGAGTCTTCTTCTCTGAGAAGCAACGGCGATTCAAATCCATTTTCATACCCAGCTGGGACCTAGGTCACTGGAAGTATCGGAGACTTTAACTCCGATGCACCCCAGGTAACCGATATACCGGGATAACAACCGCAGCCGTATATCACCACATGGCACCCGTGAGCTCTGCGGCCCAGCGTACAGAGATACATGGGAACTTAAACCCCACAGTAAAACACACTATGACACAGATGGGATTCTCTGGCCCCACGCTAGGTCACTCCATGATATACACGGCTCCAACCATCCGTATACCACTTCATGCATGTGGATTTCTAATTTCTCGATTATCGACAGATCACCATCGGACGGGACCTAGGGCATCAACAGACGAGATCACTACAGAGGGACTCCATTCCCAGTGCAAGTTCACCGTCCGGACACGATTTATTACTATCATCAAGATTTCAACAAGAAAACCAATCTCATCTTTTCATTCTTTTGTCCTTGAACAATTAAATAAATAAGCAGAGCTAAGCATTACTAATTATTTTCTCAAGCAGGTAACAGGGAATAAGGAAATAAGACAGGTAATGCAATTGGTGGGTTTTCACTCAACTCCTATTACTTAATGCAACATAGCATAGCTAAAGCGGTAAAACTTTTATAAATAGAATAGGGTTTGAATGCATCCGGGGCTTGCCTTGATGGGGTAGACGGGTTCGAATTCTGGATCAACTCCCGATTCTTGAATCTGCTCGTCCTTCAGATCTGGGCGATAACGTTAACTCTCCGTTAACGGAAACTATTCGATAATTAATATGCTTTAACATGATGGAATAGTAAACATGATGCTCGATGAATGCATGATCAGATTAAGGGCTTGAGTACAACCTTTCTTCATGATAAAGTTGCAAGCTAACAAAATTTCGCTTATATAACTCATTAGGGTTAACTACGCCATTTAAAAGGTTAATTAAACACATAAAATAACGTTGATTAAGCCCTAATGACATGATTAAGGTAAGCGCAAACAATTAATTAAAGTGCCAAAGGTCATTAGGGTTAATGACCCAAGGTCATCAATCAATCCCAAAGTCAAACAAATCATATAATGATTAAGTTAACTAAAAGGGGTTAATTAATTATTTAAAAGCATTAAATAAAGGCATAAAAATTAAAGTTATCAAATTAAGTCCAAAATTTTATTTTAGAAAGCTCTTAGTCTAATTAGATGGCAAAACAAATTTCAAAATTAAAAGCTAATTATTTTAATTATTAAAAATCATTGAAGGTCTATTTTTCAATTAAAAGGGGTAATTTTAACATATGCAAAAAATATTCAAATTTGGCATTTCATATTTTTTCTAGATAGATGACATCATAAAGAACGTTCACAAAAATTTTTAGAATTTTTGGAGCTATATATGAATTACTATGAATTTTCAAACAAAATAGCATTTAAATCATTTTCTGAAAATGGAAAAAGAAAAATCGACACAGTGCTCCCGGGTCAACAGTCGACCCCGCCGGAGTTGACCGGCGATATCTCGCCGACGGCGAGGTCTCCGGCGACCGGACTTGGTCCGTTGGACTCATCTTGACACGAGGAATCGAACTAGGTAGCTAACGGTGCGGGGAAGTGGCGGCGGCACCCACGCCGGCGGCAATGGCGGCTCGGCGGAGCGGCGACCCGACGGCGTCGCTCACCGGAGCGATTCCCGACGATGGTAAGGCTACGGTTAGACGCAGGGCACTCAGGCAAGCGAGTTTGGCAACTTCATGCAGTCGCTCCATGTCCCTGGCTCAAATGGCAACGCGCGCGGCGGAGCGGCATGGCCGTGCCGGCGGCGAGCCACGGTGGCCGGCGGCTACGACAAGCGATTGATGAAATTGATGGCACGGATAGATGCAGGAGCTCACCACGGCGCTGATGCGCACGTTAATGAAGGTCCGGAGTGGTTGGGTTGAGCTGCGGTCGACGGTGGTGATGGCGGCGGCGGCGCTCCGATGGCAAGACGGCGTCACGGCAGTCTCCGGCGATGCGCTGCTCAAACCAAGGTGCGCATGAGGTGCAAGATGATACGAAGAACATGATGGCAGGGTTAAAGGTAAAATATATTCACCTTTGGCGACGGCAAACGGCGGCGATGGCGCGGCTGCTCGGCTGGCCGGCCGCGGGGAAGAAAGCGGCGTGTGGGCAACTCGGGTGATAAGAGCAAGCACGAACTGGCTCAAATGGACCGTGAAGAAGTGGCAGAGCTTTGGGCAAGAGTAATTGGATAGAGGTGGAGCGTCGGCGGTGAATTCAGGCAGCGGAGCGAGGTCGTCGGCGACGGTGGCAGGAGGAAGAAGAAAGAAAAACGACGGTGTCCGACCGCTATTTATAGCATGAAGACGATGCTTGAGTGAGCGACACGACGACGGTGAAGTTTCTCGCGTCCAAGAGCGCTCTGGTGGCCGGGAAGGTGCGGCGGTGGTCGGCGGCGCTCGATGAGGAGCCGGCCATGGCGGGCGCCGATAGGGTTAGTTACTGTTCGAGTTATTTATAGAAATGTCATTCATTTTAAAATACAAATTACTCCAAAATTTGTATAAGAACTTGAAAATCTTCAAAAATATCATTTGCATAACTTTTCTAGAGCTACACTTTTCCTTTAGCTAGCACCCTCAAATTCTATCTAGATTTTGAAATTTGAATTCAGATTTGAAAAGGGGATAAAACCCTAGAAACAAGTATTTGAAATTACTTTTGATTTTTCAACAAAACTTGAAAATCTTCAAAAATATAAAATGTTGAGCTTGTCAGGCCAAACATCTTTCATATACAAGGTTTTCTCAAATGATGCATAATTTTTGAATTATGGTTTTAAAATCAAAAGGGGATAAATGCTAGAAACTGTATTTTCAAATTAATTTGAAATTCCTTTTGGAAACTTGAAAAACTTTGTATACCAACTTTGTAGCTATTGTCAAGATCTACAAACTGTCTTTTTAGAGTATCTCCAAATTCTTTATAGATTTTGACTTAGAGAAAAGGGGGTAAAACTAGGTTTGAAATAAAGGGTTTTTGAAATAGAATTTAAACTCAATTTGGTTTCTAACTTAATTGGTTGGTTATTAGTGATCACAAACATCATCCAAGGACATTTTTAGGTCATTGACCCAATGACTCCCTTGGCTGACCAAGTTGACTTTTGAAAAACCTTCTATAGCATTTTCAATTCGAATTTAAATTTGAATTGCCAGACTCAGGAATAAGCTTTGGAATCCAAATTTAATTTCAAATATGGAAATCATTTTTAGGATTGGACTCAGACTTATACACTATGCTTGACACTAGCGTAAACACAGTTTACACCTCAAGTACATAGAGTATAAACTAAGTATTTGCGATGACATTCGAAAATAGGGTTTTATCATTTCATGTGACAAAACATTACAGAAGCTCAATCAACCTATGAAATGTAAACTTGTTTTAGTTGATGCACATTAAGGTTGACTTAAACATGAATGCTTTGCAGTGCATATGATGACATGGCATGTTTTAGTTAATATAACACCAGAGGTGTTACACTAAAGCACCAGCTTCAGCCATGACCATTGACGATGCCTCCTTCATGATGGCTTTGATGTAGAGGTTGTTCACTGGATGGACCTGCATATTAACAAAAACTATACCTATGCCCACCTGTCGTGGTTGTTGACCAAGGCCAATGGTGTCAGAGGCGAGAGAGGCATCTGTATAGCAAATGATGCCCGTGTAGAGGTCCGGTAACTGCCTCAAGTGCATTAGTGTACCTGCATATGTAGAGTTTATACCTCCATTGCTCTCATCTTGCTGTTGATGTTGTACTATGGGGTGGAGATGATCTGTCCCTACAAAATGAACAGCCCCAGCATGGCTATTACCTCCTCCTCCTGTTGATATTTCGTTGAGAGCCTGCAAGTGGGTGTTAGAGTGAGCAGCAGCTGCGTGATGGATTTGCCAAGAGGTCCAAGTCTTCCTCTGAAACCTATGATTATTTCTTGCCTTCCAAATATACCACAAAATGAATAAATATCGACACAAAAGATCCTCATTGGGGTTAGGCGTGAGAAGGGTAGGGAGACTGACTTGCGTCCCATCATGTTCAGGAGCTATATTGTCTACTATAAAGGCAGTCCTTTTGAAGTTTGCTTGTTACTGTGATAGTTCTCCGTGCAGTGCAATTATAAAGATGTTGTTTCAAATGGCTATTTGTTTCAAGGGCTAGGAAGCGGCGACGGTAGGCTATAACGCGCATGCTGAGGAGCGGTGGACAGAGGGCCACGTGAAAGCACCAAGGTTCATCCTAATCTCCGGGGTTTTTTTTCCTTCATGCATGGCCTGTCCATTCTTCCTAAATCCTGTTCTGTTCTATCATGATTCTGTCTTTCCTCAATGGGTTACTGTCCAGGTAAATCACTGCTCCAACTAAGAAAAGATATTATCGTGGAGACCACCACTATTGATTAATAGTAAGATCGAGGCCTACGGGCGGTGTAACACTCTGGTGTTAAGCATACATAATCACTTGCATCCTTAAGCATAAGCATCATTATGCATAGCATTGATGAAAAGAGCAATTGTTATTTTATGTTGATGCTTGAATTATTCAAATTATGGTTGCATTTCACATGAATTGGATAAGTGGTATGAGTGTTTGGTGTTTGATGACTTCTAAAGTAACCTAGACATGATTAGGATACCAAATGAACCTAGGTTTATGTTCATGGTTTTGGTTAATTAAGCTTTGATGTCATGGTTGAC
Source organism: Bothriochloa decipiens (assembly GCA_023333625.1). NCBI lineage: Eukaryota > Viridiplantae > Streptophyta > Magnoliopsida > Poales > Poaceae > Bothriochloa > Bothriochloa decipiens. Next base: position 8,060,780 of record CM041640.1, on the reverse strand, counting down.
CAAGGTGGACCATGAAAGTGGTTTTGTTTGACTGATTTAAAAGTGGTGGCTAGATTGTTTGCATGTGTGTTCACCCTAAATAAAGTTTGTAGAGAATTTCATAAGGAACAAAAGTTATAATTACCACTTTTCATGAAAATGCTTGGAAGATGTTCAAAAATATTAAAAAAGCCAGATTTGGGGGCTATTTTTCCATTTTTAGGGATTTAAGGGGTATTTTCATTTGGATTTTTGTATTTCAAAATCTATGCATAACTTGGCCAAACTTTGTATAGATGAAATGTTCTAATCTTCTAGAGCCACATTTTATCTAATATAAGTTTTGGCTAATTCGGCTTAATTTGGGAGATATAGGGTAGGAAATTTTGTACTAGGAGTCCTAGAAATAGCATTTCAGTGACGGCCAGTCAAAGCCGTCAGGGAAATGGCCGGCCACCGCCCATCGCGCCCAGCCCGCGCGCTCCGCGTGGCATGCGTCCACCGGCGGTCCGGGGAGGCAGCGGCTGTTCTAACCGTGTTAACTCGCCCGCGCGCCTGCGCGCCCGCTGTTCTTTCTGTCCCCGCTCCATTTTCCCCATCTCCCCACCTCTCTCCTCCCCGCAGCGCAGCTCGCCGTCGTCACCATCGTCCGCCGCCGCCATTTTCGCCTGCCACCATGCCATTTTCTTCCTGGAAGCCACCATCGAGCTCGTCCGCGTCTGCTCCATCCTCTGCTGCCCTCACCTCGTCAAGCCGAGCCCGAGGTATGGCCCAATCGGGCGTGTTGCCGTCCGCCGCCATGACCGTGGCTCCGCGAGCTCGCGGTCTGCCGTGGCCCCGGCGATTCAGCTGCCATTTCCTTTCCCTTCCTCCAGCATTAGGTGCACCTCATCGAGTAGCAGCTGTAGCCCTAGCTAATGGAGCCGATGCGGGTCACCTCTCGCCGAATTTGGCCTCGCCGTCGGCCGGGGAGCCGCCGCTCCGGCGTGCGCGCGGCCGAAGCCGCCATGGCCGTGCTCTGCCCTCAATAGAACCCTAGACCAATGCGCCTTGATCCGCTCATGCTTCCTCGCCGCTCAGCCGCGCCGGAGAACCGCCGTCTCGGCCGGCAATGGTGAACCGAGCCACTCCTCTCTCTCCCCCTCTCGCCAGGACGTCGTCCTTGAATTCAAGGAAAGTCGAGGGTCTTCGTGCATATATGCCAGAAACAGGATATTTCTTTATCGGGCTTAGTGAATTTTTGTTAACCTCAGGGTCTCCGGTGCAAAAAGTGTTTTTCTTTTTCGTTTTAAATAACTGTTTCCAGATTTGAATAAAACCTTTGAAAAATCATAACTTCCTCATTTTTAGTCCAAATGAGATGGTTCAACTTGCAGTATTTTTCTTATGAGGATATCTATGCATGAAAATATGAAATGTGAAATTTGTGATACTTTTCTGTATAGATTTATTTATCTCTATTAATTACTTTTATCTTAGAAAATGCATAAGTAATTCTCTGTTGCTCAGAAAAATGTGAAACAAGTTTGTTAGTCTTCTTAGGTCATGCTCTATCTGTAAAAAATGTTATGAGACTATGTCATGTGTAATTATTGTTCTGTCTATTTATGGTGCCTATTTCAAGTGGATAGTAAATAATTCATAATAAATAATATATAAGTGATTTGTGCATGAAACTTTTTGGAGTGTTTTTTTAGGCTAATCTAGAGCTAATGATATTTTGAGATCTGTTGTTTGACATATTCCTATGTACAAAGTATTTTAGCCCTATTAAATTGTACTACCTTGTCATTTTTGTGTAGGATAAAGTACTTACTGTTTTGACCTAAAATTTTTATGGTAGTCCATATTAGATATGTTTAAACTTCTGTAATTTTTATAGAATTTTCTGAGTAGTCTAAGGTCATATTGCAGTTCTACCTTGATTTCTTTTAATAAGTAATAATGCTTTAAAGCTATCATTTTATGTGTGTAAAAATGCTTTTTATGATATTTGTGATGTGTGTGATCTGTTATTGGTTTTGGTTTAGTAGAGGGTAGTATGCAAAATAATGGTTGTTTATAATTCCTTATAGCATGCGAGTAAATTATAATGCGAGGCTTGTTTAAGATTTGTTGGTAGAAGAGAATGCAGATGACATGTGCTTATCTTACATGTTTTAAAATCATGTTCATTATCTTTAACTGAGCATTCATTCACCATCAGCATGTACCCTTGTATTTACTATGTATTCGTGGTATTCATACGCATCATGCATCATACAGGATCGTCAGAGCTCGAAACGGTAGTTCCCGGAGCACCAGAAGAGGAAGGCCAGCAGGAAGCTTTGGTGCGGGAAGTAGCAGCAGAAGAGGATCCCGAAGTTGATCTTTCCGAGTGTCCCGACCATCAGCCAAGTTCTTTCCTAAAAGGCAAGCCCCGGAGCATTTGCCTTGTGGTTTGCAAAATATCTAACTTGAGTCCTTTACTTATTTGATGCATTAAGTTATAGGCGTTGTTTTATGCCGTTGCTGCATTACTTATATTCCTTGCCACTATGATACTTCAACCCTGTTAGGTTCAGGTGCGATTATCTGCTTAGCCCTGCTTAAACTAGATCGGTAGAAGTCGGGTGATTTTCTGTCATCCGCGAGTTATAGGTGGTTACTCGGAATGGTTGAATACATTGTTATCTTGGATAACCATGTGGAGATAATAAATCGAGACCGGGCGGGATTGGTGTTGGGACTGAACTGGAGGTTCGGTGAAGTTATCCCATCTATGTCAAGCTAGGACCCCGTCCGTTGTACGTCCTCAAGTGATATTGAATTTATGCCTCACATTTAGCTGGAAGGATAAGTCGTTCCGACCGCGAAGCCTGGGTTTGGTTTGGGCCGGGAGTCGACCTGCTGTATGCATCGTATTGGAGAAGATGGGAGACCACGGGTTACGCGAAGAGTAAGTCCGAGGTCAAGGTCGCCCTGAATAAGGCAGCCGGGCGGTTCCTGGATACGATGGTACCTGTTGATCCCGCATTTTTCCCGAATTGAATGTCGGTGATCTGTAGCTCACCGTGGCTGGTGAGTGTGGTTTGTGTGAGGAATACCCGCCAACTGGTTAGTAATCAATTATAATCGCCATCGTTCCTGGACAGTGAACACTTGACTTGAGCAGCGGCATCGTAGTAAGAACTTGAACAAAGAGATGAGATGGTTGAGCTCTTGAGATGGAAAGATACTCAACCGGATTGGTTACTTTTGCTGTTGAATAATTATGATTATGCTTGTTTAGTACAGGTGCTAATATAGCATGATAAAGTTAATCAGATTAAAATACATTGCTAGAAGGTTCTTGTGAATTGTTCCTTAATGAAAACTTTTTCGTAATTATAGGAGTCAACTATCCCTCTTATAAGGCCTTGCATACCCCTTGGAGTCAATTTATTTTTAATTTATGACGGGTAAGTCTAGCTGAGTACATCCTCGTACTCAGGATTTTATTTCCCATGTTGTTGCAGCTGGTGAGATGTTTTATGGCTACTGTCAGCACTATTTCTACCCCGCGTTAGGTGATAACTAGACCTTGGGCATGGTCACTCTTCTCTACTTTATGCTTTTGCTAGATGTTGACCGAGGACCTGCACAATATTTGAACTGAGTGTGTGTGGTATTTGAACTCAATCGCTTCTGTTTTATTTCGAATTTAAACTTAGGTTGTAATAACTTATTTTAAACTCCGATGTTTTAAACTATGTGCGAATTATGTACGTTGTGAATGGTGAACGCTAAACTCATTACGATCTTGGTCGTGCTGGAAATATTCAAAATCCGTCGAGATTTCGGAATGACTACCAGGTTTATTAGGTCTCAATCATGTAGTTTGCTGTCTTAACGGCGAATTATGTGCTTGTGCTCTAATAAATTGGTCGGTTCTGTTACATGCGGGAAGTGGTGGATTTGGATGTGATGAAATCTATCTTTTTTTGACAATGGGATTCATATCTGTAATCCCAAAAGTATCATCTTCATGTAGCTTCGAGTCCGTGGAATTTCTTGCTGGTGTGACGGTGTGTAGTATTTTCTTGCATACACATGAGTTCCGTAAAATTTTTACACTACTGATTGTAGATCCTTTTGTCTCTGAAACTAAAATGTTGCAGAATGGCGGGAGATCGGGAAGCTGCAGCAGGTTACGTACGCTGGTGATCACGACTAAGGACGCCAGCGAGGAACTTTAACATCATCAGATTCTGAGGAAATGCTACGTACACCTATTTCTTTTGTACTTACTAATTCTTGATGAATAGTTAGGTAAATGCTACACCTATTTCTTTTTAGTATCTTGTAACTAATCAGGGAGTGCAAAAAGTGATGGGCGGTATCCAGCTGCTTTGCTGGGCTCAAACTCAGTTTCTTCAGCAACAAGGAGGATCGGGTTACCTGTAACTGTAAGCAGATCATTTCCGCCTGATGTGTCACCCAGTGTCACCAAAACAATCAGTCCTTCATCCATCAAGAACAAGAAATGTCCACCTGCTCCAATTACTTGCATGTAACAAGCTGCCCCCAGCCCTGAACTTTGTAATCTCTGATTACACCACAGTTTCTTACTGGCAATATAAATTGCTCTTTAATAAAAAAATGGAATAACCTTTGGTTTGTTGGTTTCCTTTGCATGAGTATTGTTGTAGTCTGTTTGTTTTATGTGCATCTCTAAATGAAGCTACAGCAACGTACGGGCACTATACTTATTATAGTATAGTGTTATTCGTGTACTAGTAGAGCGTGGCG
>CM041640.1:8007639-8022592 GCA_023333625.1 Bothriochloa decipiens | reverse complement strand
GGGGGGATAATCACGAGGAGGGAGGAGGAGTGAGACGAGATGAGACGACGACGGAGCGGAGGTGCCGGAGATTTGAATGGGGACGGTCGGGTGGATGGATGCCTCCTCTGGACAGCTGCGGGTAGTTGGGTTTTGCTGCCCGCGACCGCGCCAGGAACACGGCTCACCAGCTCACCTGCGCCTGGGGCCTGGGGGTATATGTGTAGCAATTGACGGATTTGCCCCCACTTCTGCTGTTCAGTCCTCGAACCTTCCAAGCTTCCTTGCCTCCGTATAAACGGTATAGTACAGGAGAAAAAATGTGTGTAGAGATGTTCTGCGTGTTGAACTCTATTTATTTTTTTATTAGAGTATTAAGAATAGTATCACATTGTCTATTCTTGAGTAGTGTTAATCCTATGTATTTTATATAATCGGCCTACGAAGCTAACGCAATATATCCAATATTCTAATTATATTCTCTTTTATGGTATCATTCACCTAAATTTAGATCCTAACCCTAGCCGTCGCCGCTTCCGCACCGCACGCCCTTGGGGAGAGGTCGTTCTTCGCCGGGGGCAGCGCCCTCATTTAGGCGTCCGATCCTATTGATCTGACAGCCATTGTCGTCGTCGTACAACAGATCGGTATCTCCCCTATGTCATCGCCGGGCCGTCGTCGCCTCGTTCCCAGGCCCGTCGCTGGGCTGTCGTCGTCAATGCCTTCTGATCTTCGCCGCATGGAGGCTGCTGGATCTCACCTCGTCTCGTGCCGCCGTGGTGGCGGCTTGGCCCGGTCACATGCCTCGATCTGTGCTGCCATGGAGGTAGCCATATTCGGTGTGTCGCTGTAGTGAGGCGGATCTGCCCATCTCCACTACGTCGATCTACGTCGGCGCCTTCGACCCCCGCACGTTCGCGCCCCGCCGTGCACCTGTCGCTGAGGGAGCGCGGCCTGATGAGATCACACCGCCGCCACTGTGTCCTCATGTTGGGTACATCTGATTTACTCCTGCTGTATCTTTTTGGTTTGTCCGATTACTGATCATGATTGAGTCGCCCACTGCTCGTCGACCTTGTACGAACTACTCCGGCATCGGCATCGACACCATCGCTGAGTACTACGCGCATCTTCTCCGAGCAACAAGGCTGCTGCAGTGTCGCCTCATCGGGCTGCAGCACCGCCGCTCGTGTGTCCACCTCGTAGAAAATGGGCTCCAACCACTATAGTCTTATGAGCCTAGTGATAGTTATTATGTATTTAGTCTAACCTATCTTATAGAACAGTACTCGTGAGAGTTAGTATTCGTGTTGGTCTCACCTATCTTAGTCTTAGTTATTATTTTGGAATTTAATACCTCGATTCATGAACTCTAAGTTTGCGGAGCTACAACCTATCTTAGTGATAGTGATTTGGCTTGGAGGTATAACCGATCTTCCCGAACAGCATCCGCTCTCGTATTTCTAAACCACCTTCCCTAACAGGAAGTTGTCCTTTATTTGCTAACGTATCTTCCAGGGCTGTAAGTAAATCAAGTTGTTGTTTCCTAACCAGAAAAAAGACACAGATAAGTCGGATTGCTATATGAAAAGAAGTAGGGTTTGAAAAAGGAACGGAATGGTCAAATCAGAACCGCTAGAGGAATGAATTTTCAGTAGCATAATTTAGGCTCCTAGAATATGGGCCCTTGGGACAAACTATTTGATTTTGCAGGGACAGGTACGTTGAATATGACTGTTGCATCTACATCGCCGTCCCCTGTGCATCGACAGTTGTGCTGTCTCGCGTCGTCGCTGGGCGGTGCTCGCCGACGCGTATCCGCTTCCGTCTGCACAAGGTCTTCGTTCTGTTGATTGGGTCTTCGTCATCGAGCTGCAACTACACCCTCATCGTCGCTGGGCCTAGCTCGCCGGCCTTCACATCGTCGCTGAGCTCCACTCGCCGATGCGTCGCTACCACACTGCTTCTGCTTCGTCCCGCACAACCACGTCGTCAGTGTCCCTCTGGTTGGAGCCCTCTACCTTGTACGTCCGGCATTGGCAACACTGATACCTGCTTTCTTCCCTGATGTGTTGTTGGGACTGGCAAACCCAGTACACTCCTCGGTGCACATACGGCTTGGCTACATCGACTCGACATCGACCCTCCCGTTCCCACCCCGTCTGCCTCAATGGAGCGGCCGTCTTTCTTCTACGTCTACGACGGCCTTGACTGCGTCGACTTCAGCATTGCCTCCTCCCACGACGACTGCTTCGATGTGTCTTGTGCGCCTGCAGCTCCATTGACAAGGCTACCCAACCACACCTACAACGTCCGCGGCTACTTTAGCACGGCTCCCTCGACCACGGCTACTGCACCGTCACGCTCGGCTACCTTGACATCGGCACAAAGGGCTACCGCCTTGCATAAGGACTCATCGGATTCTTCTCCAGCCACAGCATACGCGCTGCATCGACTACTATAACTACGGGGGGATGTTAGCTTGACAGCTTCTTCTCTAGTCTCATCATCTGTAGCGCTCCTGTTATGACTGCGGGGGAGTGTTAGAGTATTAGAAATAATACCATATTTTCTATCCTCGAGAGGTGTTAATCCTATGTACTCTACATAATCAGCCCATGAGGTCCAATGCAATAAATTTAATATTCCACCAATTATATTCTTTTTCACCAATTATATTCTTTTTCAATTTTCACCGACAAAAAAGTTACTTTGATTCTAAAAACAGTGATTTTTTAATATAATTATAAGGAGAGAGTGCACAATGCACCGTTGAGGCTCTTTTTGATCCATTATTAGTAGATAAAAAACTCTATTTATTAGTACCTAAATTGCTAATATCAAATTAACAACTGAGTTACTACTAGGAGCTAATTGTCAACTCCTTGGATCAAACAGAGCTTGACCATTTTTTTTCTACCGTATGAACCTATCTACTCAAGTTTAAGTCTTGCATCTAGTACAGATATGATCGAGATTTATTATATCAACAAATTATGTTACTCTCTTTGTTCTAAATTATAAGTCTTTTAAATTTTTATGGTACATTGAATTTGTTATAAACTAGATGTACGTATGTTTAAATACATATCAAATTTGATGTAGAAGAAAGTTCAAAAGACTTATAATTTGAAATGGAGTATCTGTTTAATGATAGGTGATGTGGTTGTTGATAACAAGCCGTGGTGGCTGCTATTCCATTGACGTTAAAATCCGATGATTAAATCTCTCAAAAGATTTTCATAGTAGAAATAGAGTATAAAGAACGCGCATTTATAGGTGTGATGAAGTGAACGTTCCTAAACGTTAGTCTTTCGGTTGTCACGGATGAACGGAAGTGCTAGCTGTGTTTGTTGTTAGCTAACGGTCCTCAGCTTGCTTAGCTGCTAACACTGATTGTGCCTTCCTCGTCACAAATCACCTGATTAGCCCATGTGACTTCGTGCCACGCCGTGTTAACGGTCAAATTTTTTTTATTTTTTTTAAAGAAGGGAAATTAATGAAAGATCAATGAGCAAAAGGGGTGGGAAGACTTTGCATGTGGTTCAACCATGATTCACGCACTTGAATATATATATATCTCTAAAAGGTGTGTGAGGAACAAAGCTGAAAGAGAAAGGCGTACGTGTGAGATGAGCCGTGTACCGGAACCGGAAAGTCATTCCGGACACCGTGCGCCCATTCCCAGCAGGGGAACGATGCCACCATACAAAACACCTACACAAGCCACGTGATGCATGCCGACTTCAACTAAGATATACTATCCCTTGGAACGTTCGTCGGGGTCTCCACTCTCCTGACGTGTCACGCGGCTACCAGTACCAGCAAGGCAGCAAGCAAGGGCGCAAGGCGAGGCAGGCCTGGCGCCGGCGCGCACGCCATCCCATTCTTGGCGGGGACGATGACGATCCACCGCCAAGGAAACGAGCGCTTGCCGTCCACCGTACGCGACGTCCTAAAACCTGCTGCCTTTTCAGAGCGCGTGTACCTTCCACAACAAATCTTCCGCCTGACATTCAAGTAAATTCCTGTAACAACCTAAGAAATCTGGTCACCGAAAATACGGGCTTTTAAAAATTTTTCTAAAGTTTACCGGTGTATGGTGGATGTCATGTAGAAAACCCGCAAATAGATGCACAAATAGCACCTGACGTTAGCCCGAGCATTGCATTTAAATAACCAGAGTTTGATTCGCCTCTTATTCGATTTTATGTGATGTTAATAAAAATCGAATAACCTTTTAATGCATGTATATATATATATGCCTGCTACCGACTCCCCGCGCCGGCCCAGCCCAGTAGCGCGCTCGACCGTCGGCGCACACACTCGCTCGCGCGCGCACGCGCATGCACGCCGGCCTGCCTGCCCGAGCTCGAGGCCTAGCTCGGCCTGCTCCCGCGCGCTGCCGCGTTCCGCCGCGCGCCGCGCGCCCGCTCGCCGATCGCCGGCCAACAAGGCGGCCCAGCAAGCCGCTGCTGCCGCCCGCGCCCGTGTCTCTCCCCTCCTCTCTCGCTGACACCCGAGCCCCACCTGTCAGCTTCCACCTTTTACCATTTCTGTTCGCCGCGCGTCACGTCCGATGTTCCAGAAATAGAACGGCGAAGCTCCGCCGCCCGCTGCTCGCCCGTGACTCGCCATCACAACACGGATGCCGTTCATCCTCACCTGCCCACGCCGCGCCTTTCCCCGAACCCTAACCCTAACTCGCGGTCGCGCCCAGCCGCAGGATTGGCATCTGCCATCCTCGCCATCCGCCATGGCCGCCGGCCGCTATAAAAGGGAGAAGCATCCGGCCTCTAGGGTTTCCCATGCCGCGCAGTCGCCTTGACCGTGCCGCACCTCTCGACTGCTGCTACTGAGGAGAAGGAGTAGAGGGAGGGGTGAAGAAGGCGGGGAGGAGCCGGACCAGAGCAGAGCGCTACCTCCGTCGACCGCATCCGTGCGCCGGAGAAGCCCGACGGACCGCTCGGCCTCGACTTACACCTCCGACGCTACGGCACTGCTACTCCCCCACCAGGCCGTTGCGTCGACCTCAGCCGCGAGCCACCGGGACAGCCCCGCGCAGGTGAGCTGCCCTACCCCATCCTTGGCCACGACTAGTACATCGTCGACGTTCTCGCTCCCCTTATCGCTGTTTCCTTCCTTACCGCGATCAATAGCTTCGCCGTAGTCTAGAGCACGTTCTTGGCAACCTCTAGGAGCCGGCACGGGCCACAGTGGAGCCACGCACTTTTGCAGCTCCGGCCTCCCCGGACTCTGGCCGCTGGAGCGTCTGCCGTGGCCGCCGAGTCGCGCACGCCCCGCCGTGCCTCAACTAGCCCCGGTAGCTAGCTCATGGAGATCCCAGCTTCTCCAATCGAAGGGCAAGAAGGAAGATGGAGACCAACGCCCGGCTTCGCCGGCAAATTTGGCCTCGCCGCCGCGCCTCGCTGACCGCCATCGGCCTGAGGGTCGATTTCCCCGAGTTAGAGCACCTAGCCGACCAGCCACGTAGCTCAGCTAATGACCCGACATTCGTCGAGGGTCCGCCCGACGAAGTCGAGGGTCCGCCCGACGAAGTCGAGGTTCCGCCCTCGTCGACAAAGTCGAGGGTCCGTCCGACGAAGTCGAGGGTCCGCCCGATGAAGTCGAGGTTCCGCCCGATGAGTCGAGGGTCGACATTAGTCGAGGGTCCGCCCGACAAAGTCGAGGGTCCGCCCGACGAAGTCGAGCACCTGGCTCTAATCGAGGTCCTGGCCCGAGTCGAGAACCCGGCTCGAGGCCAGAGGGGTCAAGTCTCGAGGGGCGCACTGTTCTCGAGGGCTGCCCATTCGTGCGAACGAAGTTCCGTCTTCGAAGGCAGGCCCGTTCGCCGGGCGAGGTTTCGTTCTCGTGGCCAGCCCGTTCGCCCGAGCGAACTCCGTCCTCGAGGGGTCGCCCGGATCGCACCCTCGAGTGTACAGTAGCCGACCTGACCTGGCCTAGATCCAGCCCTGTCCAGGCCCTCCGAGGCTCGGTCGAGACCTGTCAACGTTGACCGTTGACCTGGCCCCACCTGTCAGTGACCAGATCCGTGGTCCCCACCTGTCAGCCACTAACTGGACCCGTCGACACTGACGTCAGCATAACGTCAGCATGACGTCATCTAGCCCAGACCCGCGTCAGTGCTGACGTCATCTCAGCCCCGGCTGCACTGTTCCTGCGCGCCACGTGGCCCAATCAGGAGTTGCCACGTGTCAGCACCAGGTTAATCCGTCCTTTTTCTTTTTTAGAAAATAGAATAAACTTCGGAAATTCATAACTTCTTCATACGAACTCCAAAAAATATGAACCAAGTGTCCAAATTTTCATAAAAATGAGCTCTACGTCATAGGCTTGTGTATGAGTGCATTTGGAGTTATTGAATTTTATTGCTTCTTTGTGTTGACTCTATAGGAGCCGCTGACGCGGCTATTATGTCTCGTTTCAGAGGAGGAGCAGTTTGAGGAGGACGACTACGAGTACGAGGAGGAGCTCGGTGACGACTTCACAGGTGCCACACCCCACCCAATCTCGTAGATCCTATTACGCATGGCATAATATCTAGTTGCTAGCGCTTTAATTATGAATATCACCAGATGATAGGTTGCATGATAGCACTGCCTGATGAGCCTTTACCTTGTTGCAACCATACTCCTGCACACCTGCTGATAGGCTAGACACTTGCTTATTTTACTTATGATGCTTTACTTCTACTACGCTTATATCTGTGTGATGATGATGCGTGGTGGAGAGTATGGTCATATGGTTAAGGCACGTGGTGCCACTTTACTCGGGAAGAGTGCTGCGTGCGTCTTGGGTGTGTGGTGAGGGTTGAGTCGATCGGACAGGATTCTACGACGAGCCATGTGGGCGAGTCTTGCCGGGGAATGTGTTCTGGGCATTCCCGTGTGAGGTGCTTGTGGCGGGCACATTGTGATGCATAAGGAGATCCCGGGGGTGAGAACCTTCGTGGAGCGAAGCCCCGGGAAGGAGGTGCTGTTGTAGCACGGGCTGTTTAGTCCCAAAAGAGAAGATAATCCTGTCTGATCCCCCCTAGGACCTGATATCTCTTGAGGACCGAAACCTTGGGACTTACGTGCTCACCACTCGCTCTTGTATGGGCGGGAGACGGATGTCTGACTAGCTAGGACGGTGCCACTACTACTAGGTTGTTAGCAGAAAGTGTCGGGAGGTACGGGCGTGGAGACCCACACCCTCCTTAGACAGCATAGTGACCACGGGGGCCCGGTACTATGTCTCACAGTCTCAGTGTGCCGGTGGTACCTATCCGGGATGTCCCAGTACTGAGTGGTAGGGTGGCATCGCACCGGTTAGAAAGCAGCCGGAATCAGGTTAGGCGGGGCACCGCCGATGATAGTGATCTTGTGGTTACGGGAGTACACGCTCTGCAGAGTTTATGAATCTATATATAGTCCGTGAGCCACTGGTATGACTCTTTCCTAAGACCCACGCTTCTCGGGAGTAGTGAGAGGAGTCCTTCTATTTCTCCCCCTGGTGTTACCCTTCCGGCTGTGAGCCGCTAAGACAGGCTCCGAGAGGGAGTTGGACCTATCGACTGAGTGCGAGAGGGTGAGATGTGTGTGATGGTGATGGAATGGGTTTGGATGTGTGGATGAGATGGATTAAAATTTGATGAACTATATTATATAATATTGGTCACTGTTTGCATAGGAAACTACAGCCACATATTAGGTCGATTTGATTATATCCTTGCATCCCACCAAATACTACATAGCAAAAGCAAAGCATAGGGTGGGAGATGTGGCCAGTACAAATTGTACTGAAAATTATTTGGCAGGTGAGCCCGACTACGACTAACGATGAGGAGGAGTAGACGTCTCGTTCTTACGCTCAGGCTTCTTTTTGGAGATTTTATTGTACTTTCGCCTTTCGCAGCTGTTCCAGACGCTGCAGCTACTCTGATGATCCCGCCAGTGTGGCGATGAACTATTTATGTAATCCCTTCTAATTGTATTCTTTTGTTCGATGTATGGATCCTGTATCGACTATTGCGAGATAATGAGATGGTTTGATGCTTCGAACTATTATATTATCCGTCATTCTGTGTATTTTTCCTTCGTGGAAAATTGAGGATGTTTCAATTCCTCCCAAAATCATCCATCTAACATAGCTGTAACTAAATAATATAGCCACAAAACTAGAGCACAGCATCATCCAAAAATCCATTCAGTTTAAAAGCTGCAAGGTCCATTCAGTTTTAGAGTTGGTGCAAGAAACATTATAAGATACAGACAAACTTATGTTGCACATAATCTTAGCATGAGTACAACATATTTGCCTCTGTTCATGTTGTAGAAGCTCTTTAAAATTACTAATTTTCAAAGATGGAAATATATACAAATACTCCTCCAACAGGAAATACCGAGGTAGGTCAATAGTGATCCAGCAGAAAATGGTTTGCTTTTTCATTTATGACGATGACAGCATACGGAGAGCACAGCTTCATGCCGGGTGCGTTTGAAATGAAAACCTATTTGATAAACTTGATAGAGATCATTTATACTTCTACATAGCAAACACGCTTGAGATCAGTTAGCTCCACCTAATAACCTGACAAAAGATTAGGAAATGATTGTTGTTCATACAAGGTATGTTCACCTAGCTAAACAAACCAATGAGACTACCAGCAAGTGAAATTCAAAGACAAAACATGGCTTCACATTGTTTAGTTGGCTTGCAGGCACCCATACTCCACATTGAGGTTAGGCCCAAGAGCTGAGAGCCGCATTTCAACATAGTAATAATAACATATAGTCATTTCAACATAGTAATAAGAACATATAGCCAGCTATGAAGCGCGGATACTTCAAAAAATCTTCGTATCCGTGTCCGATACCGTATCCGATACGGATACTCCGCGGATACGCCCGGATACGTATCCGGGACGTATCGGAGATTTATGCCTTTTTTAAATAATTAAATTAATTCGGATACCTGTCCGATACTCCTCCGATACTTGCGGGATACCTGGGAGCCCTGATCTTCGTTCTTTTCCACCCATACCCCTTCCCACGACACCCCCCGCCTCCCCCTGAGTCGCGGTCTCGCCCCAGACTCCACGAGGCGCCGCCAGCCCCTGAAACGCTCCATCCGCCGGCTCCACCATCGCCATCGCCAGAGCCTGCCTCCGCCGCCGGAGTCCGCCGGATCCAGCGTCATCGACCTTCCTTCACCAATCCCTTCTCTAGAAGCCCTTCCTGTCCACGCTGGCTCCCTGCAGTACGTCCCGTGGTGGTGTGGTTCTTCTGTCCGTGCCCTTCCTGTCCGCGCTCTTGCCATCCGCCGCCGGCGCCCGTCTGTTGCAGTGACAGGTGAGCTTCTTCTCTGGTTCTCCACTTCTCCATCCTCCCCTAACCCTAGGTCTGCACGAGTGCACTCCATCCTTGCTGTTTTTTTAAACCAACTCCATCCTTGTTGTTTGCTGCCTGCTACTCATCCCTTCCATTGCAATTGCAGATTATATGGCATCAAGCGGGGATGGATCTGAAAGTGCTAGTACACATGCTGCTTCTGGATCAGGGTCAACTAATGCAGGTGACAGCGGAGGATTTCCAGTGGCAAACAATGCAGCCATTGCAAGCCAGGTCTTGGCTGCTCGTCATGTGCGTCCTGCAGATGATGATGAGAAGAAGCCATTGTGGAGGTATGTTGAGTTGCTTGAGAAAACAGGAAAGGGTCAGGGAGGCAATACAAGGATAAAGTGTAGGCTCTGTAACCATTTGTTTCAAGGAAGCTACTCAAGAGTTAAAGCCCATTTGTTAAAGATTTCTAATTGTGGAGTGAAATTTTGCCGAGTGGTGACAGTACATGTGCTTGAACAGCTACAAGCTGAGGTTGTTGCTGCTGAAGCAGCTGTTAGTAGGGCAATGCCTAGAGATATTCCACTTCCTACAGAGGGCAGTGAGAGATTGAAAAAGAGGAAAGGTGTTTCAGCAATTGAATCTAGCTTCAATGTAGAAGTCCATACTCAGCTTGATGAGTTGATTACAAGAATGTTCTACACTGCTGGCCTGCCCTTCAATCTTGCACGCAATCCATATTTTAGAAAGGCATTTATGTTTGCTGCCAACAAGCAAATTGGTGGATATGCACCTCCAAGCTACAACAAGCTAAGGACTACTCTTCTTGTGCAAGAGAAGGCACATGTTGAGAGGATGTTGCAGCCAATAAAGGCAACATGGAGCACCAAAGGTGTAAGCATTGTTTCAGATGGATGGACAGATGTGCAAAGGCGTCCACTCTTGAATTTCATGGCTGTAACAGAAGATGGTCCGATGTTTCTCAAAGCAATCAATACTGAAGGAGAACAAAAGACCAAGGAATTCATTGCAGAGAAGATGCTAGCTGTAATTGAGGAGGTTGGGGCACAAAATGTGGTGCAAGTAATTACTGATAATGCTTCCAATTGTAGGGGTGCTGGTATCATTGTTGAGCAGAAACATCCTCATATTTTTTGGACTCCATGTGTTGTGCATACTTTGAACCTTGCATTGAAGAACATATGTGCTCCTAGGAAAATTGATGATCCCTTGTATGATGATTTTCAGTGGATTAGTGAGCTTATTGGGAATGCTAGCATGATCAAGAATTTCATCATGAACCACTCCATGAGATTGGCAATGTTCAATGACTAGTAAGCTCAAATTTCTTGCCATCGCTGACACAAGATTTGCCTCATCTATTGTGATGTTGAAGAGGTTTGTTGCTATAAAAGAGGCTCTTTCAGTTATGGTAGTGAATGAGAAGTGGAGTGCATATAGGGAGGATAATCCAAATCAGGCCCAATTTGTTAAGGACAAGATTGTGAATGATCTATGGTGGGATAAGGTGCGTTATTTCCTGGAATTCACCGAGCCTATCTATTCTATGATTCGGGCAGCAGATACTGACAAGCCATGCCTCCATTTAATATATGAAATGTGGGATACAATGATTGAGAAGGTGAAAACAGTAATCTATCGTCATGAAGGGCTAGAAGCATATGAGGATTCCTCCTTTTACATAGCTGTGAGAGATATATTGGTGTCTCGATGGACAAAAAGCAACACACCATTGCATTGCTTGGCACACTCACTAAATCCCAAGTACTACATTGAAGCATGGATTAATGAGGTTCCAAACCGACAAGCCCCTCACAATGATATAGAAATTTCAGAAATGAGAAATTCCTGTTTTAGAAGGTATTTTTCTGGTGAAGAATTGAAGAACATCAAGCAGCAATATGCTAATTTCTCTTTATTTGGGCCTGGATTCAATTCATTTGACTCCCTTGAGGATAGAGCATACATGGATCCAAAACAATGGTGGGGTATTCATGGCCATTCTGCACCAGATTTGAAAAAATTGGCATTAAAACTACTAGGACAGCCAACCTCATCTTCTTGTGCTGAGAGAAATTGGAGTACTTATGGGCTAATCCATAGCTCCATGAGAAACATGTACAAAACTCCTAATTCTACTTCTTGCTGTAATTAAACTTGCTGTAATTTTCATCTTCTTGCATTTAAACTTGTAGGCTAAATCCTGGACGTGCAGAGGACTTAGTTTTCTCACACCAAAACTTGCACCTTCTCTCAAGAAAAACTGAAGAATATTATCAAGGACCATCTGCAATGTGGGATATTGGAGCTGATAATTTTGAAGTTGATTTTGAGGGTGGGGCTGATTTCCTGGAGCATGCAGATTTGTCACTTGATGAGCCGGATCTTGAAAGAGTTCTTGAAGATTTAGGGGCCTTGGGTATGGCTCATGGCTGAGCCTGGTGAAGAAGGTTCAAGAGCTAGGGATTGATGCTATGTCTTTATGAGTTGTCATTTTATTACTGTCATCATGTTGTGTGAAGTGTGAACCTTTTAATTTCTGTTTGATGATGTTTGTTTGGTGAACAATCTGCTATATCTACCAACTATTTGTGTGTGAACCTTTTAATTTGTGTAGCTATGTTGCTGCAGCAGTGCAGCCTACAGTTATGTACTTGTGTGTGAAGGTTTGAACAACCTTTTAGCATTGCAATACTGCTGCTATCTTGTGCAATTTTTCCTGCTATGTTGCTGTTGCTGCAGCCTGCAGTTGTTAGCTTGGATGGCAGCATGGGGAGAGGGCAGCAACAAGCCATGAAGGGCTGCCACAACATGGTAATGTGTTCATGTTACTGGATGGCAGCATGGTGATATGTTAATATTACAGCATGGTCATGTGTTGAAATGCAGTATATGGTGTGATATGGAGTGCTTTTGTTGGAGCTGTTTAGTGGAATATCAATCTACTACTGCTAGGAGGCAATCTGGACCAACAATTTTGCTATTCAAGCTGCTCAGGACCTCAGGTAAAGTACTCTACCTTAATTCTTACATTGTGAAGCTCATTTTCATTTCTCTCTTTATTTATTTATTTAATTATATGTATATATGTAGCCGTATCCCCGTATCAATGTTTATGGGGAATGGGCGTATCACGGTATCGCCGTATCGCGTACCGGTATCCGTATCCATGTATCCGTGCAACATAGATAGCCAGCGGCATACACCTTGAACAGCTTGCACAACGTCCTGCAGTTCAGTTCAGAACAGATGGCCTGTTGATAAGCATGATCCGAACGCACAAGAACATGATGTATCTTTCCTTCCCCACTGCATGCCTGTTCAGATATGAATGTTGGGGCAAGAAAATTAGTCTAGTATGGAGAAAACATGAAACAAAATTGACATACAATTAGAAGTACAATTTCTTATTAGTAGAAAAAAAATCATACAGAAGGGTTAGTATAACTTATAAGAAACAGAAATAATATTAGCCACCTAGAAATCCACTTCTGAACCACTACACAACCTGAAGCCAAACCCTTTTGCTTATTGAAATGTCAATATTCCTAAATTAGACTTATCACTCAATAGAGGTTCAATAAGAAAATTCGCTGAACATTGCATCATGTCAAAACACAACACTTAATCTCAGAAATCACTTAAATCTCAGAAATGCTCAACCAAACTTTTTCAGCCATTGAAGGCAAAAAAAAAAAAAAAAAAAAACTCCGTGCACCCGATCGGAGCTGCAAGTTTAGCTTAAGCTTTAGTGCTTGTGTGATTACGTCCATTGGCAATGGTCTCCCCTTGCTGCTCCGCCTCTCGCAGACAGGCAATGCCCAATCTAGGCTCAGATAAACCATTAGGTGGGCTAGGGCTGTGTTTGGATTTTGGACATGGGTAGGTTGCTCATTATGAAATTAATTAAACTATGAGGCTGCTTTACGGTTCGTGCAATCTTTTTTGGAAGGTCCTTTGGAGCAAAACTCAACTTTTATGACAACCTGAACTCTAGGCTTTGCACGAAGTTGATACATATACATTTGCAAGACTCCTAAGGGCACATATTAGTTCCTGAGCAGTTACAGATACTCCAGATAATAATGCTTGATTCAGCAGATTATTGATAGTAACATACATTGTATACCATGTGGCGAGACAAGACCT
Organism: Bothriochloa decipiens; assembly: GCA_023333625.1. NCBI lineage: Eukaryota > Viridiplantae > Streptophyta > Magnoliopsida > Poales > Poaceae > Bothriochloa > Bothriochloa decipiens. Next base: position 8,009,102 of record CM041640.1, on the reverse strand, counting down.
TGGTTTATATTCTGCAGCCTCATTATGGGAATTATAAAGCGTGATCTTATTAAGGTAAACAATATGAAGATCCAAGCACTTTGTAGAATTCATAGCCAGTTATGAAATTCTGAATCGACAGATATAACACAAGTACATACTATAGCAGTAACCTGGAATGGAAAAGGAGATATGACAGTGATTGTCCACTCAAATCTTGTCTTTAGACAGTAAAGAAAATACATAAAAAGGTTGGTGAATGGTCACACCAAGGCAAATCATACCAGATCACTCCTCAAGATTGTCCTCTTCGCTCAATGTTGGGAAGATTGGAGGCCAAACCATCATGAAGGGATTGATATATAAGAAGCCTCCACCATGACGCACATTCAACTCGTTATATACCTTCTCACTCCTGCTTGGCAGATGCATATGCATGAGAAACCCACTCGATCGCAGCAAGAGGAACACAAACTGGAGAGTTTCATCAACCGCTATCACCCGAACATCCTCAAGACGACTGTACGCCTCACGCAGAGGAATTTTGTCATACACCAGTAGCCAATCACCAGCGTCGCTGCTAGTGATGGGAAGTTGCCAGACGCTGAGCTGATACCCATCGACGTAGATGAGGGATAGCATAGAATGATCCTCTTCATTCTTTCCACTTGATGAACCATCCTGTTAGGAGCGGAGTATGGGAAAGGGGAGGATTCGAGAGAGGATTGGAGAAATTTGGGGAAAAGGATGAAGAACAGCAGGCGTGGGAAAGGGGTTGGCGCGGCGATGAATGATTAGATTGAGTTGGGTTCATACAAGTTGTTCGATACCCCTCTCTTCTCTCTGTCTTACTCATTACAGGCCGAAGCCGGACTCGCACACGCAGGTTAGCATATTTCTTGTTGGGCTTAACGTTCCTGATACTCTTTCCTGATACTCATTACAGGCCGAAGCCGGACTCGCACACGCAGGTCATTACAGAAATTTTTTTATTAATAAATTTATTTTTTTAAAAAATTACAAAACTAGTCTCCGTTTTTAAAAAATTACAGTATTAGGCCACCAGTCGCCCGTTGGAAGGGCGAAGAAGGGCCTTGTCGCCCGACTGGCGGGCTAACTGGGCCATGTCGCCCGACCAGCGGGCGACTCGGCTGGGCACGTGGCATGGCGGGTCCCACGTCGCCCGGCCGATGGGCGACATGGCCCATGTCGCCCGACCAGTGGGCGACTTCACCGTGCACGTGCCATGGCGGGCCCCACGTCGCCCGGCCGATGGGCGACATGGCCCATGTCGCCTGGCCAGTGGGCGACTGGGCCCACGTCGCCCGTCCAGTGGGCGACTTGGCCGCTATATACCACGGCTGGGAGGACAGAACAGAAGGAAAGGAGAGGAGAGGAGAGGAGAGGAGAGGAGAGGAGAAGAGAAGAGAAGAGAGAAGAAGAAGAAGAAGAAGAAGAAGAAGAAGAAGAAGAAGAAGAAGAAG
>CM041640.1:7966170-8001290 GCA_023333625.1 Bothriochloa decipiens | reverse complement strand
CTTTGGCCGGGCGACCTGGGCGTGGTCGCCCTTTGGCCGGGCGAACTAGGCCTGGTCGCCCTTCCAACGGGCGACTGGTCGCCCATTCCTGTAATTTTTTGGAAACGTAGACTAATTTTGTAATTTTTTTTAAAAAAAATTTATTAATAAAAAAAATTCGGTCATTACACGCAGGTTACAGGCCCACGCACTGCCAGCATATTTCTTGTTGGGCTTAACGTTCCTGATACTCTTTCTTGGGCCGTTAGCATCATCCACTGGGCCGGCTAGTGTAGCAGTAGAGGTACTAACACATCCTCTCCACTTGGTATCATGAAGTTGTCCATGATCACTCTGTCTGTGGGCCGGAGAATGAAGTCGCTCCTCACCACTCCGTCTGGGAGCTCGAGAAGAGAACCCGTGCCGGCGGTCAAATCCAACCGGAGAACATGATCAGAATATGTCAAGCTGTAGATCTTGTCTCCGACAGGTGGCAACGTGTGCGCAATCCGAGGCAATTTCTCCGGGAGAAGTATTACTTCACTGCGATGGACGACCCAGACGCCAGATGGTACTCTTTTTTCTTTGACCTTAACACACGAGATCGTGGAATGAGCAAATCTACTTGGAGTTCTGTTTCCGTACCGAAAGGCTCCAGCATCCATACAGCGATGGCACCGGTACCTACCTCCTCTCTCTCGGAGGCACCGGTACTGTCGTCGCTGCCTTGGTCCTCTCTCTGGAAGGCACAGGTACTGTCGTCGCTGCCTTCCTCCTCTCTCTCTCGAAGGCACAGGTACTGTCGTCGCTGCCTTGCTTCTCTCTCCGGGACTCGTTGTCTGTCTTCATGTCGTTGCTGTCTCTATTGGAGAGGAAGGTGCTATAGAGGCTTCCGATGTTGCTTTAGTGGCGGTGGGAGGATGCCCTTTGCACACGTAGGCTGCAATGGGCTGAGGACAGCTTCACGACCATCCTCGTTGACAAGGAGGCGCCCGTTTCGGCAGTCGATGATGCGGCAGTGGCTGAAACAGGAGAAGTCGACGCTCGCACGGCGAACGGCAGCGGAGAGCTCAGGGGACTGTGAGACGGTCACGAACCGCGGCTGCCATGAGCTCGTTTCCCTGAGGTAGAAGCCCAGAAGTGCGGGCGGGTGACGCTTCCGGAAGCGCTGGAGGAAGTCCGGGTCGGAGGCGAGCCGGAGCCAGCGTTTGGAGACGAGGGCGGCGCAGACGAGGGTCGTGGGGAAGCCGAGGCGGAGCAGGATCTCGCGGAGGAGATCGTCGTTGCCGAGAACCGCAGAGACCGCGGCTGCGCATGCCACCGATGGAGGACTGCTGGGCTCTGCCATCTCCCTATTGGCTTCCATCCACTGCAGCCAAGCCCCAGCGATGGGAAAAGAGGGCTGCTGCGGATTTGGCCGGAATTTGGAGAGGAGAAGAGGCCACAAGTTGTTGGGGCGGGCGGCGACGCGGCCTGGTGGGCGGGCGGGTGGCAGGGGTAGGTGCTCTCCTGCTGGGGAAGGGGAGGGCTCCGGGCGGAGGCGAACGGCGGATACGGCGCTAGGCGGGGGTGACGGATGAGTGAGGACTGAGGAGTGACCGAGTGATGCTTAGGGTTTATCTATCTATTTGGGCTGGGCCGTATGCTTATATTCTATGGGCCTTTACATCCTTTCGGTTATTTCGTGTGTTGCTACTTTTTCTAAAATAAAAAAAACAAATCGTGTGTTGCTACTCGAGCCGGACACTGGAGTGGCTGGTACACGTGTCTCGCGGCTACCAGCACGACACAGCATCGTCCAAAACCCTGCTGTCATTTCAGAGTGCGACGACTGCCTTCCAAAACAAAAATTCCGTCTCACATTCAAGTGAAATTCCTCCCCAGATCATCCATGTACAAAGCTGTAACTGTGCAGCCACAAAACCAGAGCACACATAGCATCGTCAAAAATTTACTCATAATGACGCCACTCGCATGCCAGGTCAGCCTTCACGTTTCTGCCCGCTAGCTTTCAGTCACCTTCCCTCCTCGATGATGGAGGTGAAGAGCGGCGACGGGACCACGGGCGTGAGGTCCCCGGGCTCCGGGCTCATCGCCTGCAGGCCGCCGACGCCGCCGGACGACGACGACACAGGCTGCGTCGACGACGACCCGACCTGGCTGCTCGTGAAGCTGCCGCTGACGTCGGACACCTTCACCTGCCACTCTGTGATGTAGCTCGGCTTCGCCACGTCCTCGGTCGTGTCGGCGTCCCCGGTGAGCATGGCCACCACCCTCGACATGGACGGCCGCTTGTGGGGCGAGCCCTGCGTGCAGTGGAGCGCCACGCGGATCACACGCAGGACCTCGTATGCGTCGTACTCCGTCAGCTTCGGGTCCACGAACTCCAGTGGACGCCCGTTCTCGTAAAGTTCCCACACCTGAAAAGTACTCCGTCAGCTTCGGGTCCACGAGTAGCACGATGCTGCATTACAGAACAGTGTTTCCAGTCTCTGGTATTGAGATGAGAATTTCCAGATATGCAGTGACAAACTGAAGTTCAGCGTATGTCATACATTTCACTCTGATGATGATCTTACCCTTTCAAAGATATAAGTCGTGTCTTCCTCCATCGCATTCTGATAGTTTGACTCACCAGCAACAATCTCCAACGCGACCACCCCAAACGCAAACACGTCAACCTTCTCAGTCATATGCCCTCTCATGGCGTACTCAGGTGCCAGATAACCACTGCACTCAAAGACAACCAAAGAACCAACTGCAAATTAGCTCCATCACATTTGCAAACAATACACCATGCATTATACCCAAAGGCAAGATGGAAAATACACTTACAACGTGCCGGCAACTTTCGTGCTGATGTGAGTCTTTTTGTCATCGTAGAGCTTGGCAAGGCCAAAATCAGAGATCTTAGGGTTAAGATCAGCATCGATCAACACATTACTGGCCTTTATGTCCCTGTGCACAATGCGGACGGTCGACTCCTCATGGAGATAAGCTATACCTCTTGCTATGCCCAAACATATCTCAAACCGTGTTGGCCAGTCTAGATTCAAGCTTCCCTTTCCTGAATATATGAAAGTTTCAGCGTATTGAATTTCTGCATCAGAGTTGCGCTCTTTGTCATACAAGAATAGGGTGAAGTCATACCAAACAACGCATGATCAAGGCTTCCGTTCTCCAGGTACTCATAGACCAACAATGGTGTCTTGCTCTCAAGGCAGCAGCCATACAACCTCACGAGGTTGCGGTGCTGCACTCGCGAGATGGTTTCTATTTCTGCAGCAAACTGCATCTTTCCCTGATTAGAGGATTGAGAGAGCTGCTTCACTGCCACCACTCTTCCATCACTCAACTTACCCTGCAGGAATGTTGCACTTTTTAACTATTATGCAAGGTATTTCATAACTCAGGGCAAGGTTTTGCTTGACTTGAAAAGCATCAGTTTATGATAAATGTCATAGCACAATTTTTTTCTGTTATTTATAGGCCTTCATAAGTTCATACATCGTGCACAAATCCAGTTCTATATATATACTAGATAACTAGAAAGACAAACCTTGTAAACTGATCCATATCCTCCTTCACCAAGTAGGTTACTAGAAGCAAAGTTTTTTGTAGCTGACCTGAGCTCACTGTAACTGAAGACATTTGGCCTTCCAACTATTGTATACAATTCTGCAAGGTTAGAAATAGCTTGTTAGCATACTTTCGGTTTGCAGACAATCGCACACTGTGATATTAGTATATCAAGTACCTTCTAGCTCTAACAATAGCTTTCTCCTTTTCTGACACCACAAGAAGATTCCAGCCAGTGCGATCAATGCAAAAACTGAAACACCAACTACAACTCCAACAATTACACCAGTTTTATGGCTGCTCTTGCTGTCTGCAGAACTATGGACTGTAGGGACGAAATCTGAAGAAGAGTTCAGTTAGTTGAGCATTAAAAACCTTATATAAAACAAAATTGAGATCTCGTAAACAATATTTACAATAGTTACAATTCCCCCAAGTAATAAAGAGGATAATGTGCAATCTCAGCTCTTATCATGGGTGTTATATGTTCTGCTTTTGGTTTGAAATGGCATAAACTCAACTCAATGGAGGCCCTCAACCGCCAACTTATAGCCATACATGCAGGTACAGTTGTACAACATCATAAACATACCACGCCGAAAAATGTCCATGTTCTAATTCTTCTATTAAATATAACAGTCTTTTTCATCCAAATTTAAAATTTTACATCATGTATATTGTATACATACTGACGAGACTATTTTTTTTAAAACTACACTAATATGAATTTGATTGATACTTCAAAATATCATCTGGGCAGTAGTATAACTGCAATATAGAACAACAAGTTTAAGTTCAGGTGAGTACTTGGAGTTGCACTCAGGGCTGATATTGCAGGACCATAGTATCCCTTATAAGGAATGCAACAAGTGCCCTTGCCAGCCCAGAATAGATGAATCTCAAGGAAGTTTTTGGTTACTGGAACAACATACTGCTTCTTAACAGCAGTGAAAGATTTCCCTCCTGCTGCCTTTCTAATGTCAAAGTTCTGCTCCTTGCGCTCTCCCTAAACAAGCATGAAGTATCAAGCACAAAAGTCTATATGTAGAACGAATCATATGATTTAAAAGCGCTGTCCCTAAACAAGCATGAAGTATCAAGCACAAAAGTCTATATGTAGAACGAATCATATGATTTAAAAGCATCAGATGCCAGCCAGATATAAGTTTGTAGTTACCTGGACATAGATATCGAAAACCCTCCTCCCTCTGCTTCTCCAAGACTGCATGTCTGGAAAGTCGACCTCGGCAAATTGAAGTGTGACTGTGTAATTTCCATTCTCAAGTCCAATGCCATAGTATCTCAGAGATGATGGTGACATCCTTGCTGTTTGGAACAGTGCAGAGTCTAGTGTGTTCTCGAACTGGCGTGAACTGTAGATGATGTAGCTTCCATTGGGTGCATCTGTATCAATGAATAATCCAACGCTGCTAACACCCCATGTAGGTGTACCCGCAACATAGTATGATGCGGCTCTAAGGCTGGCATTATCAGCCTGATAGACGGATTTATCTGAACCTGATATTTCTCTACTACCACCAGAGTCCACCGCAAAGGAGGCAGCTGCATCCAATTTATCAGAATAGTGTTTAATTGGAATGTTGCAGATCCAATATTACAAAATAGATGCATGCTCGAAATTCCAAAGGGTTGAAGCATTACACTTTGGAGAACCGAGGAAACAGGGAGTACTACGCTGAAGACAGTCCAATGCCCATGGCAAAACACTGCAGATGAAATGTTTTACTGTTTTAAGTTCTGATTACAAGCTACGACGGGAACTTATTTTTATGCTAGCTTTGAGGACGAACTGGTGCTCACCTGCTATTGGAGCTATCCATCACAAAGTCATTTGCCACCAAATTCCTTAGTACAAAGTATAACATATAGGGAGAATTAGCTATTACTGTTGTATTCAATCAGTCACGCTTTGTGTGCAATAACTAAGGAAGGAGTACATTTTCATGAAAGAAGTTTCAGAACACAAACATACAATTGCAAATTTTTCTCAGTAGCCCAAGAAGGAAAGTTTCCTGAGATATGGTTGTATGAAAAATCTCTGTGAAAAGGCAGACAAAAAGGTAACTATTGGATCAATAACATATTTCATTGAGCACAATGCCAAAAAAGAGAGCATGTGAACATACAGATTGGTCAGTAAGGGACTTTTTGTGGCAGGCAGACTTCCTGAAAGGCTATTATTGCCTAGAAATCTGATTCAAGTAGAATATTTGCAGATATCAGCAAAAGGTTCACAAGAAAGAAAAACAGATGTCCATTCAAACAAATATGAAAACTGAAGCAAGGAAAACTTACAAATAACTAAGAGCCGGAAGATTCAAAATTGATTGAGGTATTTGTCCTGTGATATTGTTGAAACTCAGGTCCCTGCAAGAAATAAGAAAAATAGCATTAGACAACAAAAGGAAAAACATCATCTCAAAGTTGAGCTATAATATAAATTTGTCACTAGATTGTGACTTTCTAACAAGGGAACCATGCTTACAATAAGGACAAATTTACAAATTTGGAGAAGTCTACTGATGCTAGTGTATCAGATATCTTTGTATTCCTCAACACTCTGCAAGATGGAACCTTGAATGATTAAATGTTTAGGCTATTAAACTGAAAAAAAAATGCAGAGGGCACATATCGTACAGTTCACCCAAAGATGTCATGTTGCCAATGAATGCCAGTGGAGAGCTTCCATTCACTATATCACCTATTCTTCTGTTACATTGAAATGATTAATGCAGTTATTATATTTGCAACGATAATAATCCTACAATCACAGAAACTACTACGGACTCACAGTTTTTTTAAGTCGACAAGATTAGACAGACTTGCGGGAATGGGGCCTTGAAAAGAATTCCCTTGGAGCCTCCTGTAAGTAGATAGATACTGTATTTAATTAGAGAAGTAGTACCTATGTGTTCCTCATGACAAATTAATTGTGCTATAAAATAACAGATGATGTAGGTAAATATGCAACACCTTACACTTCTCCAGAAAAAAGAATGACTTTCGTTACTATTGATGTCGAGAAAATAATTTGAAAAATATTGAAACCTTAGTGGTTTTCAGAGATAAATCTTACAGTTGGGTCAAGTTAGTCAAGCTCCCAAGATAGTCAGGAATCTGCCCACTGAAATTATTGTCTGATGCCCACCTGGACCCACGGGAAGGGTAGGTAAGATTTTTAGCTTGTACAACTGAAGGAAGACTAAGAGCAAATTCACGAGCCGCTATCTTATTTTACTAAATTACAAGATTGACAGGTTCTTAAGTTGGGACAATGTCGATGGTAGTGGACCACTGAAGTCGTTACTATCAATGTATCTGCAACTCAAAGATGGACATCAAGTTTCAGTTATGTCATGCATATAGTTATCACTGTGAAGAAAGCATAAATGGTTATGTAGAACACATGTAAAGTGACCAATCAGACAACTCACATTTGTCGAAGTTTAGTCAGTTTCCCCAGCTCATCAGGAAGTGTGCCGTTAAAATTATTTGATCCCAATGCCCTGAAAGAATTAATTAATTAAACTAAGTTAGATCCAAAGAAATATCCAAACGGAAGTTCTAACAGCCCAGGCCCGGCCCCACGGCGCTGGCCCACACTACCGAGGAGTGGGCCCCACCCGCGTAAAAACCCGCTTGAACTTTCGTCCTCGCTTCGTTCAAAACGGCATCTGGCCTGGTCCATCATGGCCCAGTGGGCTGGATCTCAGATCCACCCACCCACCCTTAAGGACTCGACGTCCTCGTCGAGGTTCGAACCAACCTACCCATACGGGAGAAACGTTCAGGATCGACCCTTTTCCCGATCCATATACGTCCGTGAAACCGCGAGAGTTGGCTCTGAATACTATTTCTAACAGCCCAGGTCCAGCCTCACGACGTTGGCCCACACTACCGAGGAGTGGGCCCCACCGCATAAAAACCTGCTTAAACTCTCATCCGGTTAACCAAAAGGTAATATGTGTCCTTCACCAGCTTATTTAAGCTGGCTCAGTGATCCTCGAATTTCCGGTATGGTACTGACCATCCGGCGCTACGGCAGTCGATCTACAGCAGCCAACACACATCTGGTGCTACAGTAGTCGATCAACAGTAGCTGACATCCGGCCTGGTCCATCATGGCCCAGTGCCCAGTGGGCTGGATCTCAGAGAAGTGCTGTTAAGTACCTTTTGACAATCGAAAATTTGAAATGCTGGTAAATGTTTGATTGGGACAGTGCACATTATGTTCTACCAGATTTTTACTTCCACAATATTATATTAACTTTTTGAGAAAATGGCATTACAAGATTATACTCAATATATGACCATAGTATATACAGAAGTTGAAGCCCTTGGCATACAGCCTCATGACTTTCATGCAATTGAAAATCAAGTATAACCGGGACAACAGATGCATGACAGTAACTGAACATTAACAATAGTCAGAGAATATCCATCTTTAAGACTACCCAGGATAATAACATGATTGGAGAATCTTACAGTGATAAGAGATTGGTAAGATTTCCAAGCTCCTTTGGGACAGGTCCAGATAGTGCATTGATGCCCACGGTCCTAGTGATTTTCAAGGAAAAGAAAGTAAAATTGCTTGAACGCAGGACCTGCAGCACGGTTTTGAGTTCAGATTATTTACATGGATTCCAGTTTAGTTAGCTCCCCAATGAATGCTGGTAATGGCCCATACAAGTAATTTTTCCTGAAGTCCCTGAAATGTTAAGCAACGTTAATCAAACTTTATGCGCACTGCAGATTTCCAGCCACCTTCAGCTTGAATTTTTTAATGCCCAAGACAAAAGCGACCATAACTAAACAAACATTATGCCTACGGCATTACCCCAATTCTGAAAAGAGAAAACACAAATGTGTGTGGTGTTGGACACTGAAAATCAACAGGCAAAGAAATTGGCCAGTGTGACTGTGGCTGCTGAAGAGACGCATAGGGGACAGATACATCAACGAGTAATATCACTATCCTAGGTTAGAATGAGCTTGGAATCACAGGGAAATTCTTCATAGAAAATAAAATAAAATTTACGGGGGCATCGCAGTGAACTACCGAACTTGAAGTTGGAACAACACTCCTCGTTTCGCCGGAAGGCAAGTGACACCTCGCCGTTTGCGCCGTCGAAGAGCACTGATAAGCGCCCTGCGACGGCGGCGGCGGTGGCCGGCGACTCCGCCATTTCGGGGGCTGGAGTGCTCGACCGCTGGACACAGACTGTGGAGCGGTAACGGCGGAGACTGGGTAATGTCATTTGCAACTTGCTAATGGGCTTGGCCCAACAAGACTTCACCACAGGCGACGACAACTACCCCGGCCTTCCTTGTCAAAAAAAAAAAAAAAACCCCTACCCCGGCCTTGATAATAAAACAAAGTTCTCTCTCTTGCGGAAAATAAAACAGATTTCTCTAGTATAGAAAATTTGTCAAACTTTATAACATGATGAAAAAATCTCATGAACAGAGTTTGACATTTCTACTGAACTAGTAATACCAAAAGGAGGGACATTAAGCTACTGTCAAATAATTGAAGAAAAAAAGTACACGCCTCATATATACGAGTTTAATGCAGGACATACAGCTTAACGAGGTGAGTGAGATTCCGCAGCTCCTCTGGTATGGGGCCAACCGCGTCCAGCGTGTTTATCTTCCTGCACCACCACAATCGGAGGGGAAAGCAAAATTCTGATGAAATGAAGCAACAAGGGAGCATGGACAGCACTGGACTGGACTCGGACAGACTCACAGCCTGGTGACATGGCAGAGCGTGTTGTTCCGGTCGGAGCAGTCGCACTTGATGGCCGGGTTGAACGCCGGGTCGTCGTCGATGGACGTGGCGTCCGTCGCCGCGCCGCTGCAGGGGTTCCCGCTGATGTTCCACGACGACGGCGCGCTCAGCCCCAGCTTGCTCAGGATCGCGTTCACCGCCGCCGCTGTACGTCGTCGAGAGCCAAGAAACCTCTCATCGATGCACGAGCAACCATCAAATACAGAGCTCTGTCGAGCGAGACACATACCTTCGACCGGATCAGTCTGGGGCGCCTGCTGAGCCTGCGCCACCGCCCTCCAAGAGCTCGGACGCAGCAGCAGCAAGAACAGCAGCACAGGGGAGAGGGAGACGCAGCCATGGCGGAGACCGCAGCTAGTCAGCCTGGGCTTCCTCATCTCTGCCTGCCCGTGCCCGGCTGCCCCGAGCTTGCCAGGCCCCTCTCTGCCTGCTCACTCTGCTGTTCCCTTCAGATTTTTCTGAAACAAGTGGCGGATCGAATCGAACCGATCAGAGGAAATGGACAAAAGTGTGGTCACAACAGCTATATACGGGACGGATTCGTGTAATGACGCAGCGACGTAGGGCATAGCGGTAGCCAATTTGCCTATATGAAATTGGCGCCACCACTGTACTAGACTATTATAGCAAAGACGGCAGCTGCTACTCTGGCAAGCTGGAGAAAGTCAGGGCACTGATCAAGCTTATTAGGTGGTGATTGCTCTCATGGGTGGTGTGTGTGGTTTCACATTGGCTCTCATCATTGGATTGAACAGCTCAATTTTGATTTTTAAATCACCCAAGTTGAAGGTGACAAGACACAGGTCCATTGAATCCACTGGAATAGTAGACTCCTGCAGTTCTACTTCTGTGCTTATAAAATGTACTAGTATATCAGTATATGCTGCTAGTCTTCACTTTTTATTTTTATATTTCCCAAGTTCCTGTCCTCTCTGATTCAGTGAATTCTTGCAACGTGAAGTGATTGTGGAATCCAAATATACAATTTAGCTAGGTGAAAATGTTACGGTCAGAGTCGTTACAAAAATGCATGAGGTGTAATGTAACACGTGGATATCTGCATTTCTTTACATGTGGGGAGTTTTGGTTCATGTGCTTGGGTCCTTTCGGCCGTACTGCTCAAGTGTGCCAACTTGGACTTCAACCTCAACGGCGTCATCTACCGTTAATCAGTTTTAATTTCTGCGGATCTGCCGTTGATTAGGCTTAGAGAAAGGAGAAACTAAACGCGGTTTGCCACAAATATCAACACAAAAAGATTTTGCCACGTCACTGGGAGATTTATGCGTATTACTCAACTTTCCATGCATGTACCTTTTCCAGAGATCCAGCAGGCTTGTAGTGCAAAAAAGAATGCAAGTGGATTTGATAGTTTATCGTCGATCACTTGACACCAGTCTGACCAATTATATGAAGTACTGTATATGGGTTTAGTAGCACTAAATCAGAGATTAAAAAAGCTCATTAGCTTTATAATGCCGATGTAGACATCTTACCCAGCCATTCGTCTTAATATTGCAGTGCACCATAGTAGCAAGTTTAGCATTGTTTTACATGTTCTGAAAAGGAATTTCACATGACCGACCTTTTTTCTTTCTTTTTTGCATGTAAGCTGTGGAATTGACCAGCGACATGGAAACACGATGCCATCAGGTGTCGAAATCGAATCATATTCAGACTAAACGTGGTTACGAATTTCGAGCATCGGACGTACACACCAGTTCAAAAAAGCATCGGACGTACACTTTTTGTCATGGACTAAGATCTCTTTGATAGGACGGGGTAGACTGCATTATTTTCACATCGCGGATGATCATATTACACAGGACACATATGACTATATTCAAATAACAAGTATACAAAAATCAATAATCCATATTGATAAATTATGTATTTTTCTGTAAAATAGGAAAAATCCGACAAATAATAATTTACCAAACTAAGCTTACCATCTGCCTCAACCTAAATAAGTCTCTTTTCAGTTGCAAAGTGCCATTTTTTTTGAGAGGATGCAAAGTGCCATGCCTGTTTGAGTGCCTCAGTTGGGCCTTGCTCTGCAGAGGTTTGGCTGCAGCACTAGTGGGCTAGTGGCCCAACCACCAGCTAACGCTACTCCTTCCGTTTTTGTAACGGCCCAACTACAAACTAACATAACTATTTTCATAATAATTTGTATTTTATTATATGTTGTGAAACTTTAAGGTTTTTTTTCTAAATTGAATGTACAAAAATATAGTGATGTTTAACTTAGAACAAAGCTAATGAATAGCAATCTTAGGTCCTTTTTGGAATGCTTCTCTGTTTCTTATATTTTTTTTGTGTGAAAATAAGCCGATTTTAAAAATATTACCGTAAGATTTCGATGAAGTTCCAATATTTTAAAGGGGTCCTTATTCCCGTTGATGCCATGGTCGAGTAAGAAATTTCTATGTCAGCACGCAATCAACATGCGCCTGTTTCACACGTACTCTTACGCGAAAATCGTATCATATACAAACGATTGCACATGATCGATTATCTATTCTTTTTTCGTATAAGATGTGGATTGACCAGCGACCAGGGAACATCGAAACCAATCATTCAGACTTAACATGTATTCAAGATTTTCGAGCGTGACACTTTTTTTTGAGAGGAAGAATATGGCTTTTTTGTCATGGGCAATTTTGGACTCAGGGACCCTACTTTTTTAAAATATTTTGAAAACTGATATCGAAAACCTTAATCATAGGACAGGCATTCCCTTCCGGTTTAAATTGGTACACATATCTATCTTCTTTGGACACAGTTAAGCCATTACTGCCAACCGGTTGCGCCAACATGTACATGCCTTCTTGAACTTCCCTACAGACTCAACTCTGAATGGTTTGACTTGGCGCGACTGTCCTCCCGCGGGCCAGCAAGGCGCAGCAACACACACCGGAGCGCCGCATGCGTCAGCACGTTTCCTCTCGAGAGCTTGCACCGTAACGTGTCTCCGGACGTGTCACGTCCCCTCTCCATCTCCCTTCTCGTCAGGTCCACGGTGGAGCCTCCACTTCCTGCATTAATTGGCTCCTTTATAACAACGCACGTGTCCGCGTCCGCTCTGGAAGCTCATGATCCTGAAGCCCATCCACAATTGGTAACTCGTTGATCCAATCCCAAGACTCGCGTAGTCTCGCCGGTTATTTGACGTCGCCTATGTCCAGGCTTGATGGCCGCCATGCTGCTCGAGGGCGCGCGCATCGCCGGCGCCTGGGCGCCGCCAAGCTCACCACCAAGAACACTGCCGTCAAGCAAGCTTCCTTCTGCCGCGCCCGCAGCCGGCGACGGCGAGCTGGACCCACCTCTGCTTGCAGGCTGCGCCAAGATCGTCTCAGTTATGCACACTGGTGCATCACCGCTGGCACGCTGTGACTTCTGCCATCGAGAATTCGTTGGAGGTAGACACTGTCAGATGTTTTGGGTTATGGGTCAAATAATTCTAAATAAATTCCAAATGTCCACTTACATATGTATGTATATACAAAAAGGTAGAGAACTTTAGTCCCACCTTGCTACTTCAAGAGGAGTGAGGCCAGCTTAAATAGTTGAGCTATCTCTATCTTGTTGGAGCTATTGGGGAGAGGAAAAGGAAGAACCACACGCGCGCGCTCGCTCGCCTCGCTGGGCGGGGCGGGGCTAATGGGCACGCACGCACGACATGCGCATGAATGGTCCGCCGATTTTCCGCTACGACCCTTGCCGGTGCGTGGCCTCCTTTTGCCATTCCGAATTTTTGCATGCATGAAGAAAATTGCGCTGGCCTATTTGGTAAGCAATTATTCTCGTATTATGGTAAGTGCACAAACGGTATATCAATTACCATAATACTGTGATTGAGCAGCTAATTACTTTTCTATTTGCTGCGACGCGTGTATAAATATGGAGCGAGACGTCGTCCTCAGTACCGAGAGATTCATCTCTTCCTCGCCACAGTGCTGCGCTGCCGCCGTCTTCCCCATCCCGTCGCCGATGTGCCATCGGTGTCGGGAGAGCAGGCTCCGAAGCCTACGTCTCCTCGCGTCCCTGCACGGTGTAGGGGGCGTATCAGGTTTTTGGGAAGCGCCGTCGCGACTGCTCGCTGGACGTCTTCTTCCCTCTACGCCGCTGATCCGGATCTCAGTCGACGGTCTGCTACGTCTTCCTTCGCTGGCAATCCCACTGTAAGAATGTCAATTCTCTCTCCGTTGTTCATTTTCGCATTCTCTCTGTTGCTAGTTTCAAATCACATACCTGTGGTACATGCTGTTGGTCTTTTTCTCATTGTCGGAATTAATTTATACATCGCTAAATTGCTCTTATTTCCAACAATCCAAAAACCTGATAGGCATTTAGCGATGACTAAGGGATATACTGATGCGATGAAACTGGAGAAGTTCACTGGTGTGAATTTTAAGAGATGGCAGACGAGGGTCCAGTTGTGGCTCACGTCTATGGGCGTGTTTTGGGTCGTGGGTAATCCTCCCGCACTACCTCTCGCGTCTGAGAAAGAGGTGCAAGAGTTTACTACGGCTACAACGATTTTCGTCGGATGCGTTCTTAGCGTGCTCTCTGACTAGCTGTGTGATGTTTATATGAACATCAAAAGTGCTGCTGAACTGTGGGATGCACTTAAACACAAATTTAGTGCTGCAGACGCTGGGCATGAGTTGTATGTGATGGAGAAGTACCACGACTTTAAAATGGTTGAAAACCGTTCATTCGTGGAACAGGCTCATGAGTTCCAACTTATTGTGAGGGAACTTGAACAACTCGGACACGTCTTGCCTGACAAGTTTGTGGCTGGTGGTATGATTGCCAAGTTGCCTCCGTCATAGAGAAACTTTGCCATAGCTTTGAAACATAAAAGGCAGAAGATCTCAGTCGAGGATTTGTTGGCTGGTCTTGATGTTGAAGAGAAGGCTCGGGCAAAGGGTGCTCCACCAAAAGCCCCAGAACAGTCCAGTGCCAATGTGATGCAGCATGCTCGCAAGAACAAGCAAAAGCCTGTTCAGACTACTCAGTTCAAGAAGAAGAAGATGAATATGGATAAAGTTGTGTGCTTCGTTTGCGGTGAGAATGTACACTTCACCAAGAAGTGCAAGAACCGCAAGGGCAAGAAGAATCAGCAGGGGCAGAAGTCTACCAACGTGACTATTGGTGATCCTAGCGGATCTGGGTACGGTAATTATTTACCTAGTGTATTTTCTGTATATCAATCTAATGATTGGTGGATCAATACAGGAGCCAATATTCATATTTGTACTGATATCTCCATGTTTTCATCTTATCAGGTCGCACGAGGTTCAACCGTCATGATGGGAAATGGCTCGCATGCTTCTGTTCTTGGTGTTGGTTCGGTCGATCTGAAGTTCACTTCGGGAAAGATCGTGCGGCTCAAGAACGTGCAACATGCTCCCTCAATAAAGAAGAACCTCGTTAGTGGATCCCTCTTGTGTCGAGATGGATTCAAGCTGGTATTTGAGTCTAATAAAGTAGTCGTCTTGAGGTATGGCCAATTTATTGGCAAAGTCTATGAGAGCGGAGGCTTGTTCTGCTTTTCACTCTCCGATTTCTGTAATAAAGTTGTGAACCATGTGTGTGATTCGAACAATTCGGTGGCTGATATATGGCATTCACGTTTGTGTCACATTAATTTTGGTTGTATGTCGCGTCTATCCAGTATGAATTTAATTCTGAATTTTTCTACTGTCAAAGGCTCTAAATGTCAAGCATGTGTGCAAGAAAAACAACCTCGTAAGCCTCACAAGGCTGTAGACGAGAGATGCACGACATTGTTGGAGCTCATACATTCAGATATTTATGAAATAAATGGTGTATTGACAAAAGGAGGAAAAAGATACTTTATGACTTTAATTGATGATGCAACTAAATATAGTTATGTGTTTCTTCTAAAAACTAAAGATGAGGCGTTTGAATGTTTTAAGACTTATAAAGCTAAGGTAGAAAACCAATTAGAAAAGAAAATCAAGCGTGTTAGGTCTGATCACGGTGGAGAGTATTTTTCCAATGAGTTTGATCTCTTCTGTGCAGAGAATGAAATAATTCATGAACGGACACCACCATATTCGCCCCAATTAATGGGGTTGCCGAAAGAAAGAACCGGACGTTAATGGACTTGGTGAATGCCATGTTAGGAACATCCGGTATGGCTAAAGCATGGTGGGGGGAGGCTGTCTTAACAGCATGTCATGTTCTAAATAGAGTTCCAGCTAAAAACAGTGAAGTTACTCCATATGAAGGATGGAAAGGAAGGAAACCATCACTCCATTACTTGCGTACATGGGGCTGTTTGGCCATGGTTAGCGTACCCATTAATAAGAAACGCAAACTCGGACCAAAGACCGTTGATTGTATCTTTTTGGGTTATGCGTATCACAACACGGTTTATAAGTTCTTAGTGATAAAATCTGAAGCGCCTGATGTTTTAGTTGATTCACTTTTGGAGTCATGGGATGTTACTTTCTTTGAGAATATTTTCCTGATGAAAGTTGCTTATTCTTTACTGAGTTCGTCTAGTGAATTTATTCCTGAGCCTACACCCTCGATAGAGTAAATTATAGACCCATCTGGTATTGAAGAGGATGACAATGTTGTAGCTCCTAGAAGGAGTAAGAGACAAAGGGTTAAAAAATCCTTTGGTGATGACTTCATTGTGTATCTCATAGATGATACTCCCACGACCATTGCAGAGGCATATGCATCACCAGATGCGGATTATTAGAAGGATGCAGTCCGTAGTGAGATGGACTCCATCACTACAAATGGCACATGGGAAGTAGTAGATAAACCAGTGGGTTGCAGACCGATTGGCTGTAAATGGGTATTTAAGAAGAAGCTTAGGCCTGACGGTACTATTAAAAAGTACAAGGCTAGGCTTGTTGCTAAAGGTTTTACACAAAAAAGATGAGGATTTCTTTGATACCTACTCACCTGTTGCCAGATTAACTATAATCCGAGTGTTATTATCCTTGGCTGCTTCCCATAAGCTTCTTGTTCATCAGATGGACGTGAAGATGGCTTTCCTTAATGGAGAGTTAGAGAAAAAAATTTATATGAATCAGCCTCATGGATTTATAGCACAAGGACAAGAGGGCAAGGTGTGTAGGTTGCTTAAATCCTTGTACGGCCTAAAGCAGGCACCTAAGCAGTGGCATGAGAAGTTCGAAAAGACTTTGACCTCTGCTGGGTCTGTAATAAATGAAGACGACACTTGTGTGTATTACCGTTATGGTGGGGGCAAAGGAGTAATCCTGTGTTTGTATGTTGACGACATACTAATTTTTGGGACAAGTATCAAAGAGATTAATGATGTAAAATCATTCTTATCCCAAAATTTTGACATGAAAGATTTGGGAGAAGCCGATGTGATCCTCAATATTAAACTTAATAAGGATGAGAATGGGATTACTCTTTTGCAGTCTCATTATGTGGAAAAGGTTTTGAACCGCTTTGGTTATATGGATTGCAAACCTTCTCCAACACCCTATGATCCTAGCCTAATACTTCAAAATAATAAAAGGTTAGGAAAGGATCATTTGAAATATTCCCAAATTATTGGATCTTTGATGTACTTAGCTAGCGCAACCCGCCCTGATATCTCCTTTCCTGTAAGCAAGTTGAGTAGATTTTCCTCTAATCTAGGAACTGATCATTGGCATGGTATTGATCGAGTAATGCGCTATCTAAAAGGCACAATGAGTTATGCAATTCACTATTTAGGGTACCCAGGAGTACTCGAAGGATATAGTGATTCAAACTGGATTACAGAAGCTGATGATCTTAAAGCCACTAGTGGATACAAATTTACTTTGGGTGGTGGTGCTGTCTCTTGGAGGTCTTGTAAGCAGACAATACTTACAAAGTCCACAATGGAGGCAGAACTTACAGCTCTGGATACAGCCTCTACTGAGGCTGAATGGTTAAGAGAGATGTTGATGGACTTGCCTATGGTTGAGAAACCAATTCCTGCTATTCTTATAAACTGTGATAATCAAACGGTGATCACAAAGGTGAAGAATAGTCAGGACAACGGAAAGAAATCCAGTAAACATATAAAGCGTAGACTGAAGTCTATCAGAAAATTAAGGAGCTCCGGAGTAATAGCTGTGGACTACATCCAGACAGCTAAGAACCTAGCAGATCCTTTTATAAAGGGACTATCACACACCGTGATTGACAATGCATCAAAGGAGATGGGATTGAGACCCATGTGAGTTAACCTCAGTAGTAACCCAACCTATGTGATCGGAGATCCTGTGAATTAGGACCTAGGAAGAATAAGCTGTTGGTTAATGGGAGAGTACAATCTTTCCTTTGACCCACTCCATTGGAGATGCAGTACTCTCATCTCTGTAAGGTAGGTTGACTTTGTCTTAATGTGTTCTGAGGCTTTATAGCGAGATACTATCCTTCAGAGTATCCCTGTAAGAACACACCTATGTGGCCCAACTGTTAGTCGTAGTTTATAAGAATTGGGTATTCTTTAATAAGCTCATGAAGTGAGTTAGGAGTATGACTCATACGCTCCACTCGCGGGGTTGGCTATGGCAGCCTAGTATCAGTCAAGACTTCAAGTGAAGCCTATTCGCACCAAACTACCAATTCAAGGCCTAGTCCATTGTGCAGTTGCGGATGGGCCTATCTTGTTGTTCTAGGTGGATGTTCAACCTTAACCGGTCTCCACTGAATAGCTAGAATATTAACAGTACTGTGGTACAGGGAGTATGACTCGCATGCCCTTGGGATGTGGTGGGGGATTGTTAGATGTTTTGGGCCATGGGCCAAACAATTCCAAATAAATTTCAAAGGCCCACTCACACATGCAGTATATATGGAAAGGTGGGGTACTTTAGTCTCACCTTGCTACTTCAAGAGGAGTGAGGCCAACTTAAATAGTTGAGCTATCTCTATCTTGTTGGAGCTATTGGGAAGAGGAAAAGGAAGAACCACACGCGCGCGCTCGCTCGCCTCGCCGGGCGGGACGGGGCTAATGGGCACGCACGCACGACATGCGCGTGAATGGTCCACCGATTTTCCGCTCCGACCCTTGCCGGTGCGTGGCCTCCTTTTGCCACTCCGAATTTTTGCATGCATGAAAAAAATTGCGCTGGTCTATTTGGTAAGCAATTATTCTCGTATTATGGTAAGTGCACAAACGGCATATCAATTACCATAATACTGTGATTGAGCGGCTAATTACTTTCCTATTTGCTGCGACGCGTGTATAAATATGGAGCGAGACGTCCTTCTCAGTACCGAGAGATTCATCTCTTCCTCGCTATAGTGCTGCGCTGCCGCCGTCTTCCCCATCCCGTCGCCGATGTGCCATCGGTGTCGGGAGAGCAGGCTCCGAAGCCTACGTCTCCTCGCGTCCCTGCACGGGGTAGGGGGCGTATCAGGTTTTTGGGAAGCGCCATCGCGACTGCTCGTTGGACGTCTTCTTCCCTCTACGCCGCTGATCCGGATCTCAGTTGACGGTCTGTTACATCTTCCTTCGTCGGCAATCCCACTGTAAGAATGTCGATTCTCTCTCCGTTGTTCGTTCTCGCATTCTCTCTGTTGCTAGTATCAAATCACATACCTGTGGTACATGCTGTTGGTCTTTTCCTCATTGTCGAAATTAATTTATACATCCCTAAATTGCTCTTATTTCCAACAGACACTGACACAGACACACATGCACGTTGTGTGCTCAGGCGTACGAGACAGCGCGCCCGAGGACTGGAGGGAGCCGCGGACAGGACGGGGCACATGAAGGAGCCAGCGAAGGAACAAGGAGATGGGGCGCGAGGCCGCAGACCGGGCGCACGGCGCAGGAGACTGCGCGGGCGGCTGAGGTGAGGTGGCGGACAGGGCGGGCGAGGCCAAGGACCAGGCCGTGGTGCCTGCTGTCTGTTGAGTTCAACCATAAAACTAAACTATGTCCCGTCAATCTTATATAGGTGCCTGAATATTGGCTATTTATTATTATTTAAACAAATTTTTATATTCTATAACATCAACCTAATCTAGCTTCATATATATATTTTCTTTAGTCTTGACAGACTTTCCTGTATTAACTTCTAAATTTAGATAATGTAAGTTTTTAATTTTTACTTACTTAGTAAATTCTTTAAATTCAAATTTTATTAACAGGCTCCGATACCACGGCTACCGGAATATCCGGGATCCAAGGGTAAAAACTCGAATTCAAATTCAAATTTAAAATTCATGAGTTACTATTTATGTCACTATTCAAATTCAGCGGTTACTATTTAAATTTATGGTACTATTCAAAATACTGAGCACTATTCAAATTCGGAATATGAATAGTGCATGAGCACTTCACTGAGTGAGTGGCTCAGGCACTTCAAAAATTTATAACTATTCACAACACTATTTTAGTTACTTTGCAAGGCACTTGTGGGTGTAGTGCGCGTGCGTGATTAACGAAATATGAAAGCAACGTGCACGTGATTATATGTGTATGCAGAGTATGCAGAATTATATATGCGTGTAATTCTCAGGATCTTTGCAAGGCTGGCGAGACCAAACTTTCAGCCGGTCGTGTGACTATGCTTATGTCTGTCCTACTCGGTACTCACCGTATGCATCACCTAGCTTGCTACAGAACTAGGCTAACCTGTTCTTCCCCCTCGCTATCCCCAGCCATGAACACACAGGACTCAGGCCCTATCGTCTCCCCAGGCAGTTCCTGAAGGGTGATGAGGGTGCTACGCTAGCCAGAAAATAAAACTTTTCACCTCATAAACTAGGATCTACTGCTAGTTATAGGTCACGGGATTACCATTAGACGCGCGGAAGCAGCGAAAGATGACTCGATGTAGTCGTACGCGTCGCAGCAAGCAGTGTAGATGCGTGGTCGTCCGTCACGTCAATCCCCTCGCGTGGTTCGTCCCAGTGCTCCAGATGAAGCACCTCTGAGGTATCCCACACGTACAGGGAAGAAGCGATGCGCCTCCGGACTGCTAGGTCCGCGAGGAATAGAAGGCGCGAGCGTGGAGAGGATGACGGCGGCTGTCAAAAGCGTCCAACCTGACCGCGCGCCCTACCCCTTGCTTATATAGGCGTCCCCAATGAGCTCACGAGTTGGAGGCCTATTAGTAACCCTAAGGCTTATCTAATTCGGGTCCAACCCGAATTAGGCTTCCAGCCCCTTAAGCGTGCGACCCTATGGGTTCACGCACACATTGACATGGGCCGAGTATTCCTACTCGCCCAATAGTTGACAGCGGCCTCTAGCAAGGCGTGACAACTCCTATGTGCACGTAAAGATCATATCAGACGAACCACTACGACCATATACAAGTTATTCCCTTTGCCACTCGATATATGGTTCAACTCGTGGGTTAACACTTAACCCAAGCATGGCCATGCATTTGTTGATGCAATCACTTGAGTGATCCAGTGATATCTCTCTCGTGTAGAGAGGGGCAAATTCCATCTTGATTGTCTATGTCTCATAGCATGCTTCCCGGCCACCTAAAGACCACCTTTATAACTACCCAGTTACGGAGCAGCGTTTGATAGTCCCTAAGTAGGCCGTTTCACATCTTGAGTTCATACCACAATCTCAGGTCTAAGGACATAACATATATGACATGAATAGAGACTTTCTCATATCGGGTCAGTCCAGCCTATATGTCTCACATGTGCCCACATTATTAGTTTGACATCTCCATGTCCATGACTTGTGAAACATAGCCATCAACTAATACATGTGCTGGTCTAATATTCAAGTGTGTTCACACAAGAACGCCGACTAGGGACAACTTTAGAATAACCATTCAAGTAATTGAGTTCTACAAATAATTCACATAATTGCCAATCAATATAAGTTGTCTATAATGGATATTCAATGAACACTTTATTAATCATGGATACAATCGGAATATCATCATCAACATGATTAGCTCTAGGGCATATTCCCAACAGTTCCACCCGAAGGGAACACTTCTCTGCGGACACAGGGTTCTCTAAAACGCTGCTACATAGGCTAACACGAGAACAACTCAACGCAGAGGTTTCTCCTCTAGGGTCCCTAGCATAGAGACATCGCCCCATATGAACAAGCTTAAAGGACAACTAGGATTAAAACAGAAAAGCTTAATCCATTTTCACAAGGCAAGCTTACATACGGCTTTCTCTTTCAGAAAACCCCAAGCACTTAGTACGAACCTTAATTACCTTACAAGTACGAGAAGTCGGTGATCTTCCTTATTCTCTAATTTACAACACTGGTGGAGTAATACAGTGGTAGTGGGGTGTTACTATTATGGTGGATAGTTTCTCATAGTGCTTCTGAGATCATGGCTTCATGGTGTATTGTGGAAGTGGAGTGGTGAGGGTGTGGATTCTTCGATGGTCTGTGAGCTGATGGTTGAGTGGATGATCTGATGCTTCGGTCTGAGGGTGAATGCTGAATGCGGATGCCTGGCTTCTCCTTTTATAGAGCTGAAGGAGGCTTCTGGAGTCCTTCGTGCTTATTGCCTGGCGTCCTTCGTGGTTAAGGAAGACATGTGGACTGTCTTCTGGTGAGGTCTTCAATTATTTCTTTTACTGTTGCCTGGACAGTTGAACGGCGCATCATTATTGTCCTTGCTATAGCATCTTCACGTGGCCTTTGTCTTTCTGGATATGGATGGATTGATAATTCTTCTCTGATGGATATTCAGAATATTTTATTCTATTCACTGTATATTCCTTTTGCGCTGATTGTTGCGCTGGCTGTTTCTACTCAAAAATATTCAAGGGTATGGGTTTGGTCTTCCACGTCCGAATGATTAATGTTGCAAACATTAATCAAAACTCTGGCATGGTGTGTGTATTATTGTGTATATTATTCTTCCCCGGGCCAAATTGTTGATAACACCTTATCAACATAGGGAATATATATTCTTTGATATTGATCACAGCCTGTCTTGACTCTTCTTATTTATTTTAATATTCATAATATTGGAATTTATTATTCAGATGGTTGTCCATGACCATGGACATCGAACATGTTGTCATCTAGCATATCATTGATATCTTCATCAGTTATTTGTGCATTCATCTTTGAATCATAGTCTTTCTTTATATATTCCTCGTAATCTTTCCTTATATTCTCTTCATAATCTTGATGTATGATTTGAAAATTCTTATTTATTTCATTCTTAACTTCCTGCAAGACTTATTCTTTTATATTTTTGTTTAAATGAGGAATAATTAAGTCAAGCTTTTCTTTTATTATTTTATCAATAGCATCTTCATTCGATATATCTGTTTTTACAACATCTTTATATGTGGGCATTTTTGATGAGCTTGCTTCTTGCATATTCATTCCTGTCACATTAATCTTCATATCTCTTGCCCTTTTATATTTTTGAACATAATCTTTTGCTTCTGGTTGAATGAAATAATTTATTCCCAAAAGACTTCGTGCATATGAAAGAGCTTGGTCAATACCTAGATATTTTTTGAATGATGGCTTACCCTTTCCTTCTCTTTCCATTTCTATCTACTGAAATACAATTGATTCATATGTTAAATAAACTCCTGGCACGGTTCCTCTGTATATAACATATATGGGTTTCTTTTCTATATATTCAGACGGTTCTTTTGGCTGTATTTTCCCATTTATCATATTAAAATATTTGGCTAGGCTATTTAATATTGCTAACATATATCCTCTGTCTTCCCTCTTATTGTTATATTAAAACCAAAAGTTGTCTACAATGCATTCTTGAACACTGTCTAGAACAATATGGTCTTTGGACTTGAATTTATATGTATTAGGAGGGAAAATTCTTAACTTATTCTTAGCTCCAAAATAATAATTTTTATCCCCATTAGGGCTTATTCCTTTCTTCGTTCCTGCAAAACAGATAATCGTGAAAATATATCAGGTAAGGTATTATCTTTTCCTTTTATATGCTCAAATATAACTTTATAACCATTTCCAGCGATAATATCTTCAAATAAAACCCATCTTCTAGTTGAACTTTTCTTACTATTAATTTTATTATAATATTTGCATATATCTTCACAGCCTGTTCTTACTGTAAACTCTTTAAATCCTAGATATAATCTAAAAGCATTTATTGCATTGATAACGGCTAGAATTTCTCTATCGGTATTGTTTATCGCTTTTAACTTATATTTACCCGAAGCATATCTATATATTTTTTCTTCTAACTTTGGTGAGTATTTGTGAGGCTTTTGCTTAAGTATTGCACCCCATCGTAATTCTGATGCATCTATTTCTATAATAAAATAATTATTATCTAAAGATAATTCTAAGGGTTTTAAATCTTTAACCTTTTTTTATGTTTCTTACTAATTTTATGTCTTCAGAATTAAAATGCTTTTGTCCATTCTTTCTTAACTTCGCATATAATGGACCAGCTAGTTTTGCTAAATTTTTAATATAATTTCTAGCATAATTCACTATCCCTAGAAATTGTTGTAAAGTCTTTTTATCATTCATAACATCATGAAATTATAAAATTTTCTTTGCAATATGATCTTACAAATGAATTTTTTCATCTCCTATTTCATGGCCTAAGAAATTTATCTTTTCTTTGCATATTTTCATTTTTCTTTTTAAAAGTATTAACCCATGCTGCTCTACCTTTCTAAAAAATATTTCTAAATGAGCTATGTGCTCTTTGTAGGATTTTGAAAAGATTAAAAGATCATCAATATAAACTAATATGAATTCTTGATTTTCATTAAAGATATTCTGCATCTTTCTTTGGAATAATGCAGGGGCATTTTTCAAACCTAATGGCATTACTAACCATTCAAAATGACCTTGAGAACATATGAAAGCAGTCCATTCTATTGATTCTTCTGCCATTTTTACTTGCCAAAAACCAGCTTTTACATCAAATTTTGAGAAATATTTACATCCTTGTATCCTATTTATCCATTCTTGCTTATTTGGGATATTATATGCATCATCTATAGTATTATCATTTAATCTTTTATAATTAATAACCATTCTTAATTTTCCTCTGGCTATTTCAGCATGATTTCTAACTATAAATGCTGTTGATCTGTGAGGATTTTGACTTTCTCTTATAGCTCCAAGTTTTAGCAATTCTTCTATATGCATTTTAAATTCTTCTATATCTTTAGGTGTTGCTTTTATAGGACTTGTCTTAATTATATAGTCTAGATTTATTATATTAATTTACATACTATACCATTCTTATCCCAATGTTTCATTGGTATTTTTTTAATTATTTGAATATCTTCTAGTCTTTAGATAATTTTGTCTATATCTTTTTGGACTTTATGTCCCTATACCAGTTTGGCGCTAGTGATTGTAAACTAATGCCTTCTATACTTGAATTTGCTACATGAAATTCTTCTATATTTTTGCCCAACTCTTCATTTTTATAATTATCAGATCCTTTAATTTTTAGATTAGACCTATCTAAATTAGAATTTATATTTCTTTGTATTTCTGTTATGTATGAAATATTATCTTGATGAGGAACAAAAGTAATTCCTTGCTCATGTATAATTATTGTTTGCACTGAAAATTGTAAAAATATTAAACCTAGCAACATATCAACACTTATCATAAATAAATCTCTTATTATAATTTCATCTATTATATATTTTATATTATTTATTTGTATTTCTACATTATAAGCTAGTTGATTATGAGGCCTTTGTGTTCCAGACATATCAGTAGATATTTTTGCTTTATTTTGATATATTGTATGAACTATTTCTGGGCATCTTGCAAAATATTTATCATGTATAATATTCTTTGTGCAACCAGTATCTATCAACGCTAATGTTTTATAAGAGATATTTGGAGCTAAGTTTAATTTTACCAGTATACTTATTCCTACTATATCTTTGAATGGTAACCTAACTATATATTTGCTATAAAAATTTATTATGGCGTCTTTTAATTGTGTAGCTTTATTATTTTTTCTATTTATTGTAGTCTGCTCTTTTAACTCAGTATTAGTGATAATATTTCTATCATTCTTATATTCTTCATTATGTTCTATTCTAGCTCTTAATTCTTCTAATTCTGCTTCTAAAGTATTTACTCTGTTTTCTAAATTTCTGACTCTACTTGTCAATATTTTATCGTCTTGTTCTAATTCTATCTCTCGTCTCCATTTCTGATTATTTGTCTTCAAACAAGAAACACATGCTTGTTTTAAACATTTACTACATGTAGCTCTATTTTCTTGACTAGGGTAGTATATGCAAAATATACATTTTATATTATAGTCACCTCTTTCTTTTATCCAATCATGTTCACAACCATCTTGATCCATAAATTCAATATTTGCTTCTATTGAACTTTTAGTATTATTAGATATAATATCTAATCCTTCCATAGCTTTATCTAAATTGCACAATTCTTCCTCACCTAATGTGTCTATAAAATCTTTATAACTTTGAGCATTATCTTCTTCTTCTTCATAACTTTCTATTAAAAGCTTATTATTAATTTCCCATTGATCTTCTTCATCTATGGTATATTCAATATTATTACTCTGCATAGCTTCTTCAGCTTTGTGATTCACAACTGCTTATTTCTTTGTCTCAGTAAGTATTTTAAAATATTTATTCTCTAGCTCTCTTTCTTCCTGAATTTTATTAAGACTATAAATCATTCTCCTAAAATAGATTTCTTTCTCTCTTATAGCATTCCATTCACTTATGCCAGTTGTAAATATTCATCAAAAATTTTTCTAATCTTTTATTCATAAGATTTAATTTGGCTATCTATATCTGACATTATCAAACTTTACTAATTTTAGTGAATTCCTTAAATTTGAATTTTATTAACCAGGCTCTGATACCACGGCTACCGGAATGTCCGGGAATTAAGACTCGAAACTCAAATTCAAAATTCAAATTTAAAAATCATGAGTTACTATTCATTGCACTATTCAAATTCAGCTGTTACTATTCAAATTCGTTGTACTATTCAAATTTACGGTACTATTCAAATTCGAAATATGAATAGTGCACGAGCACTTCACGCTGGAGTGGCTCAGGCACTCAAACTTCGTTACTATTTAAGCACTATTTCAGTTACTATGCAAAGCACTTATAAAAATTAAAGACTACTATTTGACACTATTGGGAGCACTTCAAATTATGAATTTGGTGGGTGTAGTGTGCGTGCGTGATTAACAAAATATGAAAGCGACGTGCGCGTGATTATATGTGTATGCAGAGTATGCGGAATTATATATGTGTGTAATTCTCAGGATCTTTGCAAGGCTGGCGAGACCAGAGTTTCAGCCGGTCGTGTGACTATGCTTGTGTCTGTCCTACTCGGTACTCACCGTATGCATCACTAAACTTGCTACAGAACCAGGCTAACCTGTTCTTCTCCCTCGCTATCCCCAGCCATGAACACACAGGACTCAGGCCCTATCGTCTCCCCAGGCAGTTCCACCTGAAGGTAACACTTCTCTGCGGACACAGGGTTCTCTAAAATGCCGCTACATGGGCTAACACGAGAACAACTCAACGCAGAGGTTTCTCCTCTAGGGTCCCTAGCATAGAGACATCACCCCATATGAACAAGCTTAAAGGAAAACTGGGATTAAAACACAAAAGCTTAATCCATTTTCACAAGGCAAGCTTACATACGGCTTTCCCTTTCGGGAAACCCCAAGCACTTAGTACAAACCTTAATTACCTTACAAACACGGGAAGTCGATGATCTTCCTTATTCTCTAATTTACAACACTGGTGGAGTAATACAGTGGTAGTGGATGGTTACTATTATGGTGGATGATTTTCTCAGAGTGCTTCTGAGATCATTGCTTCATGGTGTATTGTGGAAGTGGAGTGGTGAGTGGAGTGAGTGGTTGTTCGGTGGATGATCTGATCGTATGGGAGAGAATGGTTTCGCGGGTGCTGAATGCAGGCGCTCGGCGTCTCCTTTTAAAGTCCCAAATGAGCTTTCTGGAGTGTCCTTCGCACTTATCCTCTGAGGAGTGAGAGTCCCTCACGGCAACGTCTTCTAGACAGCTGGATGGTCTTCAATTATTTGCCTTCGAGATAATCATCTGGCACTATTGCATGACAATGACACTTGACTTTTCGTGCCTTCATGGTTCTCCACTGAAGGGTAACGATTACTATTGGCCGATGATGACATTCTGAATATTTTATTCATTCACTGTATTTCCTTTTGCGCTGGCTGTTGCGCTGGCTGTTTTTACTCAAAAATATTCAAGGGTATGATTATGGTCTTCCACGCCCGAATGATTAATATTGCAAACATTAATCAAAACCCTAGCATGGTGTGTGTATTATTGTGTATGAGTTGTTCTCATGTTAGCCCATGTAGCGGCGTTTTAGAGAACCCTGTGTCCGCAGAGAAGTGCTCCCTTCGGGTGAAACTGCCTGGGGAGACGATAGGGCCTGAGTCCTGTGTGTTCATAGCTGGGGATAGCGAGGGGGAAGAACATGTTAGCCTGGTTCTGTAGCAAGCTAGGTGATGCATATGGTGAGTACCGAGTAGGACACACACAAGCATAGTCACACGACCGGTTGAAAGTTTGGTCTCGCCAGCCTTGCAAAGATCCTGAGAATTACACGCATATATAATTCCGCATACTCTGCATACACATATAATCACGCGCACGTCGCTTTCATATTTCGTTAATCACGCACGCGCACTACACCCACAAGTGCCTTGCATAGTAACTGAAATAGTGCTATGAATAGTTATGAATTTCTGAAGTGCCTGAGCCACTCACTCAGTGAAGTGCTTCTGCACTATTCATATTCCGAATTTGAATAGTGCTCAGTATTTTGAATAGTACCGTGAGTTACTATTCATGTCACTATTCAAATTCAGCGATTACTATTCAAATTCACGGTACTATTTAAAATACTGAGCACTATTCAAAATCAAAATATGAATAGTGCATGAGCACTTCACTGAGTGAGTGACTCAGGCACTTCAAAAATGCATAACTATTCACAACACTATTTTAGTTACTATGCAAGGCACTTGTGGGTGTAGTGTGCGTACGTGATTAACAAAATATAAAAGCGACGTGTGCATGATTATATGTGTATGTAGAGTATGTGGAATTATATATGCGTGTAATTCTCAGGATCTTTGCAAGGCTGGCGAGACCAGAGTTTCAACTGGCGTGAGACTATGCTTGTGTCTGTCCTATTCGGTACTCACCGTATGCATCACTAAACTTGCTACAGAATCAGGCTAACCTATTCTTCTCCCTCGCTATCCCCAGCCATGAACACATAGGACTCAGGCCCTATCGTCTCCCCAGGCAGTTCCACCCGAAGGGAACACTTCTCTGCGGACACAGGGTTCTCTAAAACGCCGCTACATGGGCTAACACGAGAACAACTCAACACAGAGGTTTCTCCTCTAGGGTCCCTAGCATAGAGACATCGCCCCATATGAACAAGCTTAAAGGACAACTAGGATTAAAACAGAAAAACTTAATTTATTTGCACAAGGCAAGCTTACATACGGCTTTCCCTTTCGGGAAACCCCAAGCACTTAGTACAAACCTTAATTACCTTATAAGCACGGGAAGTCGGTGATCTTCCTTATTCTCTAATTTACAACACTGGTGGAGTAATACAGTGGTAGTGGGGTGTTACTATTATGGTGGATGATTTTCTCAGAGTGCTTCTGAGATCATTGCTTCATGTTGTATTGTGGAAGTGGAGTGGAGAGTGGAGTGAGTTGTTGTTCGGTGGATGATCTGATCGTATGGGAGCGGATGATCTGATCTGAGGGCGGATGTGGGAGCGGATGATCTGATCTAAGGGTGATAACACTATTTCTTAGTTATGACCAACGATATTAGTATTCTCAAATCTTTTGTCTAGATAAGTTATATCCTTTTTAATATAATTGCTAGTTTGGCTAATTCTTCCTAGAGAAATTTTACTTTCTTCCAAAGCTTACAAAGCTATTTCTAACTTATTATTGATAGCTAAATATTGATCTTTTAATTGCTTATGTTCTTTTTAAAGACTCTCAAATTTGAATTCCAAATCATCTTATTTTTTACCCCAAGATATATAGAAATTATGTATTAAGTCTACTACTAAATTTAACTGCCCGTGTGAAGTATGCCAAGTATGTTCTTCGAAACTATTTAATCTGCACTTGATATTTATATTTTCTTTAGTCTTGACAGACTTTCCTGTATTAACTTCTAAATTTAGATAATGTAACTTTTCAATTTTCACTATTTAATAAATCCCTTAAATTCAAATTTTATTAATCAGGCTCGGATACCACAGCTAAGGGAATGTCCAGGATCCAAGGGTCGAAACTCGAATTCGAAATTCAAATTTAAAACTCATGAGTTACTATTCATGTCACTATTTAAATTCAGCAGTTACTATTCAAATTTGTAGTATTATTCAAAATACTGAGCACTATTCAAATTCGAAATATAAATAGTACACGAGCACTTCACTGAGTTAGTGGCTGAGGCGATTCAAAAATTCGTAACTATTCACAACACTATTTCAGTTACTATGCAAGGCACTTGTTGGTGTAGTGTGCGTGCGTGATTAACGAAATATGAAAGCGACGTGTGCGTGATTATATGTGTATGCAGAGTATGCGAAATTATATATGCATGTAATTCTTAGAATCTTTGCAAGGCTAGCGAGACCAAACTTTCAGCCGGTCGTGTGACTATGCTTGTGACTGTCCTACTCGGTACTCACCGTATGCATCACTAAACTTGCTACAGAACCAGGCTAACCTGTTCTTCTCCCTCGCTATCCCCAGCCATGAACACACAGGACTCAGGCCCTATCGTCTCCCCAGGCAGTTCCACCCGAAGGGAACACTTCTATGCGGACACAGGGTTCTCTAAAACGCTGCTACATGGGCTAACACGAGAACAACTCAACGCAGAGGTTTCTCCTCTAGGGTCCCTAGCATAGAGACATCGCCCCATATGAACAAGCTTAATGGACAACTGGGATTAAAACGGAAAAGCTTAATCCATTTTCACAAGGCAAGCTCACGTACGGCTTTCTCTTTCGGGAATCCCCAAGCACTTAATACAAACCTTAATTACCTTACAAGCACGGGAAGCTGGTGATCTTCCTTATTCTCTAATTTACAACACTGGTGGAGTAATACAGTGGCAGTGGATGGTTACTATTATGGTGGATGATTTTCTCAGAGTGCTTCTGAGATCATTGCTTCATGGTGTATTGTGAAAGTGGAGTGGTGAGTGGAGTCAGTGGTTGTTCAGTGGATGATCTGATCGTATGGGAGCGGATGGTCAGATGGTGGCCATCTAAAAACATTCATGAATTCAAAAGCAGAGCCATCTGAAAATATTCATGAGCAGGTTTTAGAACGATAACGAACCACCACAACAGTTCCAAAAGGTCACTAACCCACTAGAAAAAGAAAACAAACAAAACTACAAATAACAGCGGCAAAACTTGACGCCAGCAGCACCTCCCAACATACGTCTGGCTTGGTCCTTCCACACACGCTAGTCACCAGTCACTAGTTAAGCATAGCTTCTCCAGAAGTGTCCAAGCTATAGTGAGCGCGAACCCGAACCCGCTGCTGCTGCTCTAGCGACTGTTCCTCTGATAGTTGACGTGCTCGTTCAATTGCTCGTTGGCGTGCTTCAGCTTGAGCTTGTTCAACTGCTTGGTGACGGGCTTCTGCATCAGCTCGTTCGACTGCTCGTTGACGGGCTTCTTGTAGTTCAAGTTCTCGTTGACGAGCTTGTTCTTCTAGTTCAAGTTCTCATTAACGTTCTTGACGAGCTCTTTCTGTAGAAAGAAGACCATACCATAAATTAGTTGCTATGCAAGTTTTGTTAGTACCGTTAGAAAACCAACAAATGAAGTATAATAGTGACACTGACCTTTGACTTTCTTCCATATGAGTATTCCGAGGGCGACCACCACCACCACAACACTCACCACCGAGACTGCTATAACAGCAATTTCCCAAGGAGGAAGTTGATCCGCCTCTGGTACAGGTGGCGGTGGCGGTGGCGGGGACGATGACGGCGGCGGTGACGGCACGTGTGAACACTTCTCCTTATCTTTTGGTATAGCTTGTTTTCGGCCTCCACATGCTTGGTAGAAATCCTACATTACCGACACACCTAAGAAACTTGAAACCACCATGTCTCTGGCCTCTGCGACACTACACAAACAGTCTGGGTCTTCATTGTCGATTGTTGTCAATACACTTTTGCAGCATCGAGGATTAGGAACTCCCGGGACATCGCAGTACTCTGTCAACTCGAATGCAAGTAACGTCCAGTTACAATTGGTTCCTGCAGAGACAAAAAAAAATCATTATAAGGTGACATGCCTACAGTTCAAATATATTGGGCCTAGCATAGAGTTTTTAGAAAGTTAGCATAGAGTTTTACACGCAACTCTTCACAGCTGCGGATGAGCTTGATCCGGTATTGGTCCTGGAACACGTTCCTTCAAAAGTTACGGCTGCTATGAATGAGCAACTCACCCGGCCTTTCACGGCAAGTGAAGTTGAGAGAGTGATCCCCTGGAGGTTTAACAACTGGCTTCTTCTAACTACACTGGGAGCTGATGGGGCCAAATATAATAGAAGCGGTCCTGAATTTTCTTAATGGGGGTACTATGCCGGACGGTCTTAATCGCACTACCATCGTGCTAATACTGAAGACAAGTAACCCCAAGGAGATGAAGGAGTTTCCCCCTGATATCATTATGCAATGTTCTCTACAAAATCGCTCAGAAGTAATTGCTAGAGATTTAGAGATTTTCTAGATGATTTTTTTTTGAGGAACACTTTGTGCCTGTCATGCTTATAACTGACAATGTCCTCATTGCGTATGAGTGCATACACTATCTGAAAATAAGGAAAGGGAAAGCCGGGGCATGTGAGGTGAAGTTGGACATGGCCAAAGCATACGACTGCGTCGAATGGTCCTATTTGCAAGTTATGATGCTACGACTTGGATTTTAGTCTAAGTTTGTTGACTTGATTATGAGATGTGTCACTTCAGTGTCATTCTCCATCAGAGTTAATGGTGCGTTGTCAGATGAATTAGGCCATCTTGTGGAATCAGACAAGGTGACCCCATCTCACCATACTTGTTTCTACTCTGTTCAGAAGGACTGTCGAGCTTCCTGAAGTCGGTTGGTCCAATGCATGTCTCTAGGGGTATCCGAGTTAGTGTACACTCCCCTTGGAAATGACATCTTCTTTTTGCAGATGATTGCATCGTCTTTACAGAAGCATCACAAAGGGGGGCTGACTGGTTATTGGAGATTTTAGAGCGTATAACATAGGTTCTGGACAATTGGTCAATAGGGATAAATCAGCAATCTTCTTCAGATGAAATTGTTCCCCAGCGATGAAAACTGAGGTGTCCCAAGGTCTTAATATTCGCAAGGAGGCATTGGCCTAAAAGTACCTATGACTGCCGGACTGCCTACAGAAGCCGGCAGAAATCTGAATGATGCATTTGAATATCTACATGCACAAATGTGAGAGGTCGCATTGATGGGTGGTAGGGTAGGGCAGCTAGCTGTGCAGGCAGGGAGGTTCTTCTAAAGTCTGTGGCCCAATCACATCTGACATATTCTATGAGTTGTTTCTCGTTACCAATTAACACTTGCAAGAAAATGAAGTCAATGATGACAAATTACTGGTGGGGCAGCTTTGCAGACAATATGAAATGGGTTTTTGGGATATCTTGAACTATCACCTGTCAGGAACCTCTTGGGCTTATGGGCCAACCAATTGACAAGGAAGTGGGCTGGGTTGTCCTTGGCCTATGGAAACAAGGGACAGTTAAAATATGGTGCATCATCAGCAGGAGAAGGTGTCGAAGGACCAACCCCGAACCTGACGGCGAGCTATTGCTCGAGGCTAGCTGCGGCTAGATTTCCTTTGCCTTTCTCCTTCCTCTCATCCATGTACCTAGAACCTTCTAGAATATTCCAGTAAATTTGTTATTCCTTGTGTGTGTGATTGCAATAGCACCTAGGTCGGTGACATCTGGTACTAGAGCCATGTCTACTCCACCAACTACCATGTCGGAGTTCTTGGCCACCAGGAAGGGGGTGATGCTGGCCGAGATTCTGGCGATGTTGGAGGAGATGAATGCTTTGCTCCACTTTCCATCGAGCCATCGCCTCCCTCGACCTCTGTCCTCACTACCGACACGGAGGAACGAGAGATCGGCACCTCCACGACCTCGACCAAAGCCGGCGACGACCTCCTCGGCGTTGCTCATCCCTTCATCGACCTCGGCACCACCGTAGGAGGCGGATTACAGCTTCTCGTCGGTCGTCACCACGCTCTCCTGCACCCACGACCCGCCCATCTCCACCAACGACAACCTCGCCGTCCTCCACATCAACTCCACCCGATGCTGCTTCCACATCCCCGACGGCCCCGCCACTCCACCACCGCTCCCCTCCATCCCGGATCTCGGCGTGGGAGTCGACATCACCAACGGCTTCGCAGAGCAGGAGCCCGCGTCAGCATTCAAGTCCCTCGTCCACGGTCACACGGGCTAGATCGGGAGCCTGATCGACAACCTTTTCGCTGCACGTGGGATCTCCTTCGCCCATGACACCCACAAGCTCAAGGACCGCGCCTCGCCCAAGGTCGACGCCAAGTCCCTCACGGACCACGACCCATCCATGTACACCACCGCACGTGCCTGGCGACCGCCTTGGCTCCTCGCCTCGTGCTCGTCCCTGTCCCGATGGCACTGCTCTCCGCTGCGAGACTTACCTTCCTCCTACATCGTGGCGCTCGAGTTCCTTATCAGGTCCTACGACCCAGGCGCGCACGTCAAGACCTTCGCCACGGGCCTACTCCGCCGCAGCGCTCGTACATGGCCCGCCGACCTTCGCACCAGCGTCGGCACCATGTTCGACATCGTGGACACCGTCAAAACCATCGCCACGTTCACCGGTGTTGGCTACAACAGCTACTTCGCATCCGCGTCATTTCTGACGTTGATGCTCGAGGTGGAGCTCGCCAAGGTGCCCAGTAGGAGGCCATGTTCCATCATCTGGGAGCTGTCACCAAACTCCTCGACACCTTGCTCACCAGGTGCTCAACGCTGGGTCCCTACCACATTGCTTTTGTTCCTATGTCAGCAATCGTATTCTTTGTATCAGCAGTTTCCTGCTGTGGCTCTACTATCAGCATCCAAATCATCAGAAGCAAACACCTGCAAACCATGCACTCCAAATGTTCCAATCATCCAACACATTCTGGAAGGTACTACTGCATGTTTGATATTCCTATTTTAGCAGATAGACCATTGATATGCCCATTTGATACATCAAATTCAAGTTGGAAGGTATACATGAACAACAGTGGTAAGGCCACCTTTGACGCTGACATCACATTTCATTATATGGGTGTGCATTCTCCCTTGTCTGGCAATGTGAGTGATTTGCTTTTCTATGCTCAATCTGTTGGGATAGTCCCACATTGGTTAACCGATGGGGGGTGGCCAACTTATAAGGCGAGGCGGTCCTCCCCAATAGCTCGGGCTTTTGGGGTGAGCAGGCCTGCAAGGCCTTGTAGGCTGGGCCAACATTTGTTATGGGCCCACTCACGCTTGCCGCGTGCTATCCCGGGAAGACACAAGACCCGCCCTAGAAGACCACTCGGTTGAGGCTGAGGGCCAAGATCACCGACGTGTGACTAGGGGGTGAGTGTTGGGATAGTCCCACATCGGCTATC
>CM041640.1:7955813-7966160 GCA_023333625.1 Bothriochloa decipiens | reverse complement strand
AGCAGGCCTGTAAGGCCTTGTGGGCTGGGCCAACATTGGTTATGGGCCAACTCACGCTTGCTGCGTGCTATCCCGGAAAGACACAAGACATGCCCTAGAAGACCACTCGGTTGAGGCTGAGGGCCAGGATCACTGACATGTGACTAGGGGGTGAGTGTTGGGATAATCCCACATCGATTAGCCGATGTGGGGGTGGCCAGCTTATAAGGCGAGGCGGTCCTCCCCCATCAGCTTGGGCTTTTGGGGTGAGCAGGCCTATAAGGCCTTTTGGGTGGGCCAACATTGGTTATGGGCCGACTCACGCTTGCTGCGTGCTATCCCGGGAAGACACAAGACCCGCCCTAGAGGACCACTCGGTTGAGGCTAAGGGCCAAGATCACCGATGTGTGACTAGAGAGTGTGGGGATAGTCCCACATCGGTTAGCCGTTGGGGGATGGCCAGCTTATAAGGCGAGGCGGTTCTCCCCCATCAGCTCGGACTTTTGGGGTGAGCAGGCCTGTCAAGGCTTTATGGGCTGAGCCAACATTGGTTATGGGCCGACTCACGCTTGCTGCGTGCTATCCCGGGATGATACAAGACCCGCCCTAGAAGACCACTCGGTTGAGACTAAGGGCCAAGAGCGCCGACGTGTGACTAGGAGGTGAGTGTTGGGATAGTCCCACATCGGTTAGCCGATGGGGGGTTGCCATCTTATAAGGCGAGGCGGTCCTCCCCCAATAGCTCGGGCTTTTGGGGTGAGCAGGCCTGTAAGGCCTTGTGGGCTGGGCCAACACAGTCATATGGCTTGCTGCATAGTGTTAGTCATGGAGAGAGTGCAGCAAGCAGTGGTACTCTCGTTTTATTCATGAGCAATTACGAAGACAAATATGTCAGTGTGGCAGATCAAAAGGGTATGCACTTTGTGTCTCTAATCCATGGCTATTTGTTTTTGTGGGAGTGGGATTGCAGCAAGAAAAGTGTTCAAGCTCCTTTGCTACTGAAATCTCCATGGCCACCTCCGACTCAAGATGACTGTGAGAGCGATGGTATTGGTAATTGGTCAGTTCATTGGTTGTCGCTCGAGTGTAATCATGGTACTGGATTGTTAGTGCCACAACCTTGGCCACCACCATGTGTTATCTTCTGTTGGGTGATATACAGAATTCTTGCTGCGTCTGTACTTCAGTTTATTGATTTGTCTTTGAGTGATGGATTTCTGCTTGAGTCCTCAGCCTGGCACAATGAGTTTGATACTTTTATGCAGTTGAAATTCCCTTGGCCTACAGGAGGAACTTTAGCATCAAAGCCTCCATGGTTTATAGCACAGGTTAATATATGTCTACTCTGGGATAAAATGAGTGCATATCACTATATCAGTTGAGCAGTACAACAAGAGAGCAATTTATGCTTGTGTGGCTGTTATTTTACAAGGAAAATGTGGAGATAAATTATGTTGCAAGCAGCAAGGATACTCTTTGGGTTTGGGCATTGCTTTTGAACTTTGCTATTACCCCATCAAAGAAATTCCAGCAATCACTCATGGTGATTTTCACAGAGTTTGGTGATTCTTTTGATGAGTATTGGACTCCACATGGCATCAATTATACTGAAGCTGTTACAAGGGCTCAAATGCAGATCAAGGATGATTGCTCTGTCTCTTATATGGGGAGCAGGTCAAGGATGATTGCTCTGTCCAAGTTGTGGATTCAGTTTCAAGCAACAAACGGCTTGGGGACAAGCCGTGTTTCTACGGGAGGGGAATGTCAGGAGCTGAAACTACCGTGGCCACCACCTGCAGGGATCTGTTTGTTTGGAGCCAGAACTACTGAAGGAATCAGCTCCATAATTGATCCATCAGAGATGACAAGGCAACAATCAAATGATGAGCTATTCAGAATCTCATTTTGGTACACTATCTCTGTATATAGGCAGCACTAATTATTTTTTTTGAAGGCAACGGAGGGGAGAGATTCCCCACCTAATAGGCAGCACTAATTATAATCAAGGTACCAAGATTCCAAAACCTCCTAGGTCGGTGACATCACCCAAAGTGCGTGTGTTTTGGTGGCATGTACTTTTCATCGAGCACCGAATTGCACTAGCAGAGCAGGGGAGGGCGAGTTGGGGGGGTTCATACCTGCTTTCTGCTCCAGGAGAGGGACGGCTGGGGGCGAGCGTGCTTTCTGCTCAAGGAGAGGGACAGCTGGGGGCGAGCCAGTACAAGGCGGTGATGAGCCTGCAGAACCGAAATCCACAATCGAAGCATGGTGATTCCACTGGCATATCAACAAGTCACCAATTCAGAGGAGGAACCGAAACCGTTACAAACCTAAGCAGGCGGCGGCGGTGAAGCGGGTGGGCTCGGTGTGTCCTCCGCAGGCGACGTAGAGCGATATGAGGCGTGTGGCGCTGAGGCCGGCGACGATTGCCTCAGGCTGGGCCGCGACGCGGAAGAGGCAGGGGACCCCGCCGC
Source organism: Bothriochloa decipiens (assembly GCA_023333625.1). NCBI lineage: Eukaryota > Viridiplantae > Streptophyta > Magnoliopsida > Poales > Poaceae > Bothriochloa > Bothriochloa decipiens. The sequence continues at coordinate 7,963,707 of CM041640.1, read as the reverse complement.
CGCGGTCGACAGCAGCGACGACCGTCTCGCAGCAGGTTGCCGTGGGCAAGCCAGACGCACAGACGAGCGCTACCTGGGTGCGGGTGGCGAGGGCCGTCGGCTCGCACGGCGGCTGCGCGTCCGCCCCGATAGACGCGGCGGCTCCTGCGAGGAGGCCGAGCAGAAGCAGCGGTAGGACGAGGCCGCGGCTGGGGCGCTCCATGGCTAGCCGTACGCTAGCGGCGCCGCGGCGGGGTGGTTTTCCGAGACGCAGCGTAGAGAGAGGCCGAGAGAGTGGAGGAGGCGTGGTCGCTGCGCCGCGCGAGCCGCGACCGAGGATGGCCCAATGATTGGGTCGGTCGGTGGTGTACCAAGTAAGTTGGGCCGAGTAGGCTCTGTGATGGACTCGGCCATTCACGTTTGCTATAGTCCCAATCTCTGTGACGAAGTTTTTTTTAAAAAAAAATCTCTGTGACGCCAGTTTGCATTGGAAAAAATTCAAAAAAAAGTTTGCAGTGGAAAAAAGTCGATTTTCCTGCCTAAAGTCTAGATTTATTTCCTCCTATCAACTCAAAAACCGGCTATATTACCTTTAATTTTAAAATATTCAACTTATCTCTCTATCCTAGTTTTAAATAAGATTTATATTTTATTAAAAACTTAGAAAATACATGATAATATTTTAAATCATAAAAAATATATTTAAGATTTTAAAAAATTTATAAGAAAATCTATGGATGATTGAGATAGAACAAATCTAAATAAAATATCTAGAGCTCATAAAAATTATATATAAACTTCAAAACATAGGGTTAACTCTAGGAAAATAAAAAAAATTCCAAAAAATCTGGACCCCAAAACATTAAAAACATGTATTTAAAACTCTGCGCAACAATAAATATTATATGCATCTAGCATGGATGCAACATGCACTAATGTTGAATGAATTCATGCTTCCCATTCGTGGATTTGCATATTATGTATTTTGTTACGTATTTTTGTTACAAAAAATTTTCAAAACATGTTTACATATCAATTAGAAAGTTTTGTCAATTTGTATATTTTCTGGATATTTTTCCATTTTCTAGAGATTGATCCATTTGTCTAAATCAAAACATGTAGTTCTATATACCTAATCCTTAAGAATTTGCTACCACATGAGCACTTTTAATACTTTTATTGAGGCTCAGTACCCTAAACATCCAGTTGATGTTTTCCTTTTCACCAATGATCACTGGGCCATGGCAGAAAAAATATTAGCATTTTCTGAACGGTGTTATGACTCAACAATAGCATTGCTTGTTATCTACTGTCCTAATAAATGTTCACTTATGATACATCATATTGTTAGGATTGCTAGGCACCAAAAGAGCTATCAAAATGATGCACATGTTAATTTTGTGACTACACCTTTGTAGAAAACTACAATCAGCACACTATAGGGACATACCTGACGTTTATTCTATTTCATTTATCTGCTATCAAATAACTAAAATGAAATGTTTTACCAAAGTTCTTAAGAAGTTACCTGCTCTTACTGATATATATAACTATGATTGCTTGACTAATACTAGAGACCTTCTATTAGGTTGAGGAGGACTGCCCCTCCTAGTTTATCTGGTAAGAAAGGATAGTTTGTGATGGTGATGGTGTGACATTTTCTGGTGGTACTCCCCTCCTAATCTTGGTCTGTCTAGAACTAGAATGACCTCTGCCAATGTATTGCTACCGGTGGTTCTGAACTCTTAGCCTACTTGGACTATGACACAATCATACCCAATTAGATGATGAATTTTACATCACGAACTGGTGGCATGAGAACAAGCTTACATATCCAGTCCTTTGTATCTTAGCTGAAGACATTTTAATTATGCGTGTTTCAAATCATATCTTCAGTCTACTTTTAGCACACAACTGGTAGGATCGTCGAGAAGCAGCGGCAGTGGAGGCTGAACTCTGAAACAGTGGAGATGCACACACGAGCACAAAGGACTGGCAATAAGAGTTATTTATTTGGTATACATACATACATACATACATGAACTTGGTGTTTGGCTGTTTGCACCGAACAGGTTCCCGGACTCGTGTGCACTAAATTTTGCCCAAATAAATTAGATACTTTCGGTTATTCTACTCCCTGTACTTGAAAGACCAGCCACCCTTTTAGACTCAACGCTTAGGGGTAATGTAGCTATTCGCCAAAAGTTCTTCATAAGACCGGGCTCAGAATAATACAGGGAGGAAAAAAAATCTGATCTCTAACAGTTTGGTAAATTTTATTTTCTAAAAAAACCAAAAAAAACCCGTCAGTGAAACAAAGAGACCCGCTAAAAGAACAAGAGCCCCACTAAACGGATGAAGAGCCCCGCTAAGCACGAGAAAACTACGAATGCGCAGCCGGTGCCGCGCATGCATATATACGTGCAATCGACCGAGATTTGCCAACTTGTCAAAAATGCCAACCCATATATGCTAAACTATTGGAGAGGTATTTTTTTTATTTTGCCAACAAATTTAGGATGCCAAACTCTTAGAGATGCTCTTACAATCCAAGTTATTCTGTCATCTATAAAATGTTCTGGGATTTAATTTGGGGTAAATTCAATTATTATTTTAACTACATTTGAAAATATACACCCCTACGGTGCATCTATAGGTAGACATCACAAAATCTAAATCAAACTCAATCTGAAAAAAGAACCATACAAAAACAAATTTTAGGTATATATGCACTAAAACTGCACTTGGAATTTTTTAACTTTCTATGAATTTTACACAAATTAAGTTTGACTTTTGTGACAGTATATTCCAAAAGGGTCATAAGGCTGCATTTTGCCCTACTCCGAGTACTATGAGCCATAGTGCACGAAGAGCCGCCCATTATCATCTTGCCAAGCAAGCTACTAAGGACATCCCCGGCATAGAACAAGGTATGTGCATATAATTGGAGCTAACGCTGCAATGATGTTTTAAATCTGGTTTTGTATCTTTTTATGCACTTATTACCAAGTCGGTATGAGATTTAAACCTGCACACTACCGTATGAGGTTTCCCTCTGTTCTAGTCCTTTTGTGTCTGCACCCCTAGAGAGGTAGATTATAAGGATCTCTACTTTGGGATACCCTAGTAGCTAAGCTCACCTTGCTACCCAATGCATGAGCAGTACTTTACTGTTTGGAAAAAGGTCTTTGCAAGCGGACGCACGGATCAATGCAACCCTCTATGCCAAAAAGGAAACAAAGAAAATAAGATGTCGTGTAATCAGGAACAAGTACCCTACGAAGGGTAAACGACCTACTATATTGGCTGCACAATGTTAAGTACTTTCCTAAGATTGATCCTAAGATTAGGCTACCATCAGATGAAGATCAGCGAAGAAGACTACCCAAGACGGCCCTTGTCACCAAGTGTGAGCAGTCTGAGTACATTGTTGTGACCTTTGGTCTTACGAACGCACCAGTTTATCTTATGAAATAGGCTAGAAGAGTTCATGGTGGTCTTCTTTGATGATATTTTTGTCTACCCCGCCACTGCCGAGGAGCATGAGCAGCATCTGAGGGTAGGGTTGGGAAGTACGAAGCATCAGCTCTACACCAAGTTCAGCAAGTAAAAGTCTGGCATGAATAGGTCAATTCTCCTAGACCATGTGCTCGACGCTATCAAAATAAGCTGTTGACCTGTCCAACATGAAGACAATGGAGAAGAGAGAGCAACTGCAAGATGCGACCGATGCGTGAGGTTTCTTGGAGTTGGCCGTTCAGTATCACTGACTCTTTGAGAGCTTCTCCAGGTAGCTCACCCCAGGATCAACCTTCCAAAGAAGACCAACGAGTTGAATGGACACCCCAGCGCAAACAGAGTTTCCAGACCCTAAAAGAGAAGCTCACCACGACGCCTGTTCTTGCCTTGCCCGAAAACCCCAGGACCTTGTGGTCTATTGCAGTGCATCTCGCCACGGGCTTGGTTGTGTTCTGATGCAAATGGAAAGTCATCGCCTATGCTCCTCGTTAGCTTAAGGAGCACGAACAATGTTACCCTACCCATGATCTCGAGATTGCAGCTATGATCCATGCATTGAAGATTTGGAGGCACTACCTGATTGGGAACAAGCGTGAAATCTACACTGATCACAAGAGCCTGAATTACTTATTCACCTAGGAAGATCTGAACATCAGGCAGCGTCGTTGACTGGATTTGATTAAGGACTACGATGTGGAGATCCCTTACCACCTAGAACAGGCTAATGAAGTTGCTGATGCTCCTAACCGCAAGAGCCATTGTCATGCCTTGTTCACCATAGCTTTGCCCAAGGGGTTGCAAGAGGACGTAGATGAGTTACAGCTTGAGGTGATACCCCCATTGCCTGTTGAATGAGCTTCGTGTGCACCACACCCTCATGGACAGGATCTGTGAAGCCCAGCACCGTTGCCTAGGAACATGGGAGATACATGAGCTCCTGACGCAGAGCAAGTGCCCAGGAGCCAGTAAGGACAAACAAAGTATTCTTGGGTATAAGAACTACATCTGTGAGTCTTTTCGACTTTGCCACGTGCAATAAGACCCTATCAGAAGGGCATGAGCTCAATTCTCGCATTTACCCTGAGAGCACCAGGAAGTATGCGATTTTGAGAAAGGAATCCTAGTGGCAGAGTATGAAGGCAGATGACGTAGGACATGCTACTGGGAGTGGCATATGCAGACGCGTCAAGCTGAGCATAAGAGACCTGCAGGGCTGCCAAGCCATTTGAGGTGTTTGGATGGGAACATGATGGCATGCCTACGTACTTCATCGTAGGTTAGCCTCGAATGCCGAAGGACGTGCTATACGAGCGATAATCGATCGCCTGACCCAGAGTAGCTCACTCCTTAGCAGTCAAGAGTGACACCAGAGATGGACCGCTAGCATACCTATTTAATACGAACGTTCTCAAGCTACATGGGGCCCCTGGAAGCATAATATCGGATCATGGACCTCAGTGTGCATCCAAGTTTTGGAAAAGCCCCGGATGATGCTATAGGGACTCAATCGGACTACCGCATCGCTTATCGCCTTCAGATCATTGGTCAGATAGAGAGGGTGAATCAGACCCTCAAGGACATGCTTCAGGCATGTGATCTCTAATATGGACAAATTGGATGACAGCTGGCCCATGCTAGGTTCCAAACTATACCCGCTGGATCCACCATGGTGAACACCATCATATTAGGGAGGTGGTGAGACCCCTCCTCGAGGAGTATGATGCAGATGCCGGGATGGCAGACATGATGGCAGACTTTCACGATGCATGGTTCATTGAAGGAATGGAGGTGGAGGAAGATCCAGAGGAAATCGCAAAGACGTTCTACACCTTGATGGAGGCGGCATAGAAGCCCCTTCACGAGAAGACAATGGTTTCGCAACTGGATTGCATTTCACGCCTAATATCATTGAAGTCACAACTGGGCATTAGTCGAGACGGCTTCGATCTCATGTTGACAGTTGTTGGCAAACTGCTTCTGAATCCTCACACCCTGTCGAAGAACACGTACGAGTCACAGAGGCTCCTTCGTGCACTTAAGATGCCGTATGAGGGGATCCAAGCTTGTCCGAAGGGGTGTGTCCTATTCAGGGGAGACCACGAGATAGCAACACACTGTCCAAAGTGCAAAGCCTCAAGGTTTGTGGAGGTAGAAGACAGTTGTAACAACCCTAGAAATCCGGTCACCAAAAATACGGGCTTTCAAAAATTTTTCTAAAAATATACCAATGTGTGGTGAGTGACATGTAGGAAACCGCTAGATAGTTGCACAAATAACACCTGACAATAGCCCGAGCATTGCATTTAACTAACCAACACTTGATTCGCCTCTATTAGATTTTATGAGATGTTAATAAAATCGAATAACCCTTTATTGCATGTATATATATGCCCGCTAACTCCAGAAATGGATCCATCATGACCTAGAGACCCTAGTGGACCCACCATGGTGTATACATCATGGTCACTAACCTCACTAACCTAGGGTTGCGGCTAAATGAGTTCCTTTGCAAGAAATAGAAATAGAAAAGGGTTTGAAAATAAAAAGAAAAAGGAAAAAGCGAAACCAGCCCGACCAGCCCAGCAACAGCCCGGCCTGTCCGGCCTGCTCGCGCGCTGCCCGGCCCGCTGCTCACGTGCATGCGCATGCACGCCAGCCTGCCTGCCCGCGCTCGCGGCCCAGCTCAGCCTGCTCCCGCGCGTCGCCGCGTTCCGCCGTGCACCGCTCGCCTGGCCTGCGTTGCGGCCCAGCCGACCAAAGGCCCAGCAAGGCCGCACGCCGCTCGATCGCCCCGCGCGCGCGCTCGCTCACTCACACTGCCACGGCCCAGTTAACCAGGACGGCCCAACATGGGCCTGCCTCCGCCGCTTGTCACTCCGTCTCGCTGACGCGTGGGACCGAGCTGTCAGTTCCTTCCTTTTCCCACTTTTGGGCGCCCGCGCGTCGCGTCCGCTGTGCCAAAAACGGCAACGCCGCCCTCCGCCGTCTGCCGCTCGCCCGTGATCTGTCACCGTGCCTCGGATGCCATCCATCCTCACCTGCCCGCGTCGCGCCTTTCCCCGAACCCTAACCCTAACTCCGGAGCACTTGAGGCCGCTCGATGCGCCCCGCCGCATCGCCGCCGTCCGCCACCTCCATGGCCGGCCGACCACTTATAAAAGAGGAGCACCCTGGCCTCTAGGGTTTCCCCATCACACCGCCGCCGTTCTCGCTCCCCTCTTCTCCTTTTCCGCCTTTGACTCCACCGACGAGTGCGTCATAGCTTAGGACGTCGCTTTGGCAAGGTTTAGGGAGCCGGCGGGGACTATAGCGAGGGCACGCCGCTTTGCTGCCTTCGGACCCCCCCGGGCTCTGGCCGCCGGAGAGTTCGCCGTGGCCACCGAGCCGCGCACGCCCCCGCCGTGCCTCGATTAGCCCCGGTAGCTAGCTCATGGAGATCCTGGCGTCTCCAATCGAAGGACAAGAAGGAAGATGGAGACCAACGCCCGGCTTCCCCGGCGAATTTGGCCTCGCCGTCGCCGGACGCCGCCGCCACGCCATTGCTGTCCGTCACCGGCCTGAGGGCCGATTCCCCCTAAATTGGAGCACCCAACCCCGCTCGTTCGGTCCCGTGAGTCCGATGCGATAGCCCAAGCCGCGTGTCGGCGTTCAGAACCCGGGGGCGTCCTAAGCCAACGAGTAATCGTGTGCGTGTGTAACCCGTCCGGATGGGTGATGCAAGAAGAACACAGCGATTTATCCTGGTTCGGGCAAAGAAGGGCCCTACGTCCAGCGGGGGGAGAAGATTTGTATTATCTTACACCTAAGTGCTTGTACAGGGCCGAATACAAGCAAAAAAGAGAGAATTCGAGGGGGGGGTCGAGTACAGAGCGAAGGAGTTATTCGGAGTCTAGGAGTCTGCCTAGGCGTATGTTCGGTTGTCGTGAGATCGTTGTCTAGAGTCGTTCTCTTCTCTGTTCGGCCTTACGTCCAGCGCCCTGGCGCCTCCTTTTATAGACGAAGGAGGGTCACAGGTGTACACGTATTTCGAGCTCTCATGACGCTGATCACGTACGACGTTGAGGCCGATCATGTCGATGCTGCTGTAGTGATGTACGTCGGTATGGGAGGCCCTGCTGCCGTCGCATCGGGAGTTGTTGGAGTTCAGCTCGAGGGTTCGCTCGATGAGGCCGAGGGGCGACGGTCGAGGGTCCTGGCCGGAGCCGAGGGGGTCGTGCCGAGGTGGTCGAGCTTCGCTGGATAAGATCGAATCCCGGAAAACACGGTAAACAGGTTAGTTTGTATGCCTCGAGGTGGTGCGGGTCGTGGCACAGCGCTCGGTATGGCGCAACAGCGTAATATGACTTGCGGGATTCCGGGGCATGGGCAGTAAAAGTAGATTTGACCGCCACGCCTG